>CM034150.1:667120960-667591496 GCA_019776745.2 Taxus chinensis
GATGAAGAAAATTTCAAGAGGTATTTCAGAGGGTGCCCACATCTTTTGGGATCCTTCGTGTCAACCTATCATACCTTGTTACAAAATATCTCATTGATTTAGAGCTCTCCTTCTTCATCTGAACCAACTAGACCAGCAGAACCTGAAAATCTTATGTGATCTTGAACCTATGTTGAAATGCACTTCCTATATCTTCCCAACATGTGAAAGATCTTGGGGGTAACATGTAGAACCATTTAGAAAATTTTTCTTGGAGTGACTCCACAAAGAGCCTAACTAAAAAATCTTCATCTTCAACTCCAAACACTCCACATGTAGTGATGAATGTTGCTACATGTTCTTCTAGGATTTGAGAACCATCCCCTTTGAATTTTGGGAAGTCATTTCTTGAGCCTCTTGAGAGCTCATGAAGTGGTTGTGGAAGAGCAAGTGGACCCGTATTTCTTCCCCATGGTATGTTAGTCCTGTGTACTTCATGATCATGATCACCCATTTTATTCTTGTTTCTAGCCTCTAGTATTGCTAAGGATGCCTTTACTGCTGCTCTTTCTTCTGCTTTAATTTGGAGTCTTTCTATTTCTTTAAGTTGAGCCCTTATCTCCTCTTCATCTCTTGCTTCTCTTTCAAGCTCTTCAAATGTGGGATCAACTTATCCTGCTTGTCTCAGTTACAGGGTGTATCTTCTATCAACCAACTTGAAATTTTATGCTCTTCTCTGGGGTGATGGAATTTGTCTCTCCCTTTCCAATTCAACAACACGTTCCTCTTCCAGGTCCATAATCCTTATGGAAATGAAGTAATGATTGACACTTAGTCTATTATGCCAAATAACTTCTCTCATATCAGAAACAATGTCTTCTTGGATGTGAAAGAGTAAATCAGGCCTCTCAATAGGAGGATTTCTCATAATAGCCATGATTTACATCCATGTAGTTTGTGTGATTATTCACTCTCCAGAAATGTTTATTCTAGAATCTTTTTTTTTTGTATTTTATGACCCTAAGGTCATTTTTAGGTGTAGATGCTACAAAATCTGCCCCACGGTGGGTGCCAAAAATTGTTTGCGAGAAAATTTATCTCGTGGAAAAATTGGTGGGTTCCAAGCCAACACTATAGGAATCTAAGTCCCTCTACTTGAATGGTGCATATTCCATATGTGCATGCGTGAAAAAGTGGATTTCAATGGTGGCCTTTTGACTAGAGATCTAACAGGGGCACTCCACCGACCCTAAGGAAAAGCAAGCAATTTCTCACTAGAGAAGAAATTTGTCTGAGAAGGGGAAAGGGAGTGAGAATGGAGGTAGGAGAAACTAATGTTGCGATTAGAATATCATATGCCCACACACATTAATTAGAAATTTCGTTTACATGCATTTATAGTTAGAAGAAAAATAAATCTGCAGGAGAAGCTATAAGACCGAATGAAACTCATTAGTCGTAAAGTACCAATTAATTCCTCAATCAAAGAGGAAAAAATTCCTTCTATTGTTATTGAAGCTCGAGTAGATTTTGTACATAGCTTCAGAATAGAATAAATTCGAGGAAGAAGAGAAAATAGAAGAAATGTGGTGTTTTCTCTCTTTTTCAGGTACAGAGCACTCTGGTATTTTTTGAAATCAATCACCCACCCTTGGAATGACATTAAGAAGCCATTATATTCTTTGTAAGAAACCAATACAACTTCACAAATTGTCAATGCCTTTCCAAATTTCTCTGTTGCGAAGAAAACACTCATGGAGGGTTAAAAAACAAATCTTGCAAAGAAACCGTTACATGAAATTTTTTAGTTTAAATATAAACCATTTGATTTTCTCCTCTAACTTTGAATTTGAGCCATCCACATGGTAGGAAGGAATTGGAGCAGTTACGGGGGAATCCTTTCGCATTTTGTGATTTTTATTGAGATTTGGAAATTTAGAACAAATTGGCCCACAGCCCCGCTTTGAATTTTCAACTTAGACACATGGCATGTTCTTATTGGAAATGGGATTGCAGCCCTTTTCTCAACATTTTAACCTTTTCTAGATAAAGGCTCAAAAAATCAATTTCCTCCACTGTCCCACTACTTTGATTTAACTAGGACACGTGGCACGTTCTGGTTGGAGATGAGGCTATGACTCTTTTCTAAACATTTTACCTTTTTTTGGAAAAATACTCAAGAAATCAATTTCCTCCACTGGACCATTGCTCCAATTGAACTCTTGACACGTGGCATCCTTTGATTGGAAATGGGGTTGTGACACTTTTCTCAACATTTTATTTTTTTTGGAAAAAAGGCTAAAAATCTCAAAGTTCTTCATCGTTCCACTCCTTGCTTTGAATTTTCAATGGCAGGTCTGAGACCTTGGAAGAGCTGCAGAGCATTCTAGAACTTTTACTTAACTTTCAAGAATTTGGTTAAATTTCCAAAAGTGCCCCGATGGCCCGCTCGTTTGCTTTTAATTTTCAATAGCGGGCTTCACCTTTGACTTTTTTCCTGTGGGCTTTAACTTTGACTTTTCTCTTCAGGCTCAAAATTTAACTTTTACCTTTATAGCCTGATCGGGGTAGCGGGGAAAATTTACCATTTTTACCAAAAGTGACCAAAAGTGTTAAGTTCACAAAAAATCCCGTTCCTCCCCATCCAATAGGATCTGACCACGTACTTGCATTCATTGGGGTCAAAATTTGACAGGGATCTGTCATCCCGACTTTGGAAAATATGCAGAGGAAGAAAAATTCATCGTTTTGAGTCTAATTTTTTAATTTCCTTCATGAACTAGACACATGGAGGAAAAACAATGATTTGACAACCCAGGCCATAAAACAAGTGAACAATTTTGATCAAAATTGTAGATTGTACAGAGGATATTACATGCACAAACTGGGAAATGGAGGATTTCTAAAAATGAGCAAAACAAAGCTTTAAACAGCTCTAGGGCATGACTTCTGCTAATTTCTTGAATCTCTAACTTGGCTTAAACACCAACAAATAACATGAGCTCAAAAAATTTGAATTTGGCTATGAAAATGTAGAGTAGTTTTTGGGAGACAACATGAACACATAAAACATTATTCAAAATACCATTTGAAAATTGTACTTTTCCTTTCTCTATTGCTTGTAAAGATGAGTTATCACAAAGATACACATGTTCATTAATTTTTGTAACATAAAATAAAGAATTAGAAATACCAGTAATATGATTTGAAGCACTTAAATCTATAATCCTTTCAGAATTAGAGGAAGAGTATAAAGCAATATATAATGTAATAGTTTTACGATCATTATTAGAACTACCCTTTTCCCTTAAATTATATTTAGATGATACAATCTATTTCTATTTTTATGGATAGGTTTATGACATTTACACTCTTCCTTTTTATGCCCAAATTTTCCACATGTGTGACATTTACTGTAAAATCTTACATGCAAATGTTTAGAAGTAAGACTTTTCTTTTCAATAAATGAATATTTAGATGTAAACTTATGCTCAGAGAAGGGCTTCTGTGGTTTGAACTTCAAATTATGAGCAAGATGTTCCTGAGAGGAATTCTCCTTAGATTTGAAGTTCATCATCAATTTCTCTTCCTGTATCATAAGAGAACTCAAAGTATTTAAATTAGGTAATTCATCCTCATTTTGATAGTTAGAGTTTAGGATAGAAATAAAATTCCTAAATATTTAATGTAAATTCAACTGAACAATAAAGTAGATTAAATTTTCATCAATTAAGTCATAATTGTATCCATCTAATTGTGCTTTGATATTTTCAATTTTGGCTAAGAAACTGAAAGAGGGATATTTGAGAACCGATATCAAAACAATGCACCACAACGAAGTTACACTCCGATGGTAACATCATAGATCTAATGCAATAAGAAAGATTCAAATAATCAAAAGAATAAGAAAATAAGAAAATAGGTCTACTCATGCTCATAGATCAAAAAAATGAAGTACAAATAGGGGTGATATGTAACCCCCATTCCTAAACAAGGAATGTAACTCCTATGACGCATTGATGCAAATGACAATGAAAGATTCTATGAGAGAATTTGACACTTGTCATTTGACTCCCTAAGACCTATGACTCTCACAAGGTGAGATGACTCACCATATGATGTGGACGATGACTAGGCAGGTCACACACACTAACACCCCCCTTCATAGAATCTGAGGTAGAGGTCATGGTAAGACAAAATAGAAAAGAAGACTCCCCTAGACAACTAATAAAGATATGCCATTGCCGCCCGATAACTAAAGGCCTGATAAGGTACCGATATACAAACAACATATTTCTAGAAGGAAAAAGAGGAGTAGAAGAGGGAGACAAGAGGGATGTAGAAGATGTCATGGACAAATCTGAACTCTAAAACTCTAAGAAGTCTTCCAAAATAATGTTGATCACGAGATCCTCTACCTCTATATTGAAGAAGAGAAACCCGCACAAAATTTTCTGCCTACCCTTAGGAAGGACAAAAATAACGTGATAGAAGTCTTTCTACTCCGTGAAGAAAACCAAAGGTAACGTCACAAAATAATTTGATTTTGGTTCATGAAAGTGTGACATAGGTCTAGCAAGTGAGTGTGACTGGAACCAAAGGTAATATCACAAGTGTAAAACTGTCAGAGTATGAAGTGTGAACACCTGTAGCGAGGATGTCCAACTGACGTGAGGGAAAAAAAGCATCTCCTACAAAATAAAATGGATCCACAAGCAAGGGTGGATCAATGAATGTCTCCGGAAAAGTGGAAGTGGTAAGAGTCCCAGAAGGGGCACTCCTAACAACGGAGATGATGAACTCTCTGAAATACCTGAAGATAGATGAGGAACCTATAGTACATCACAAGTGTACTATGTAAAAATATGACTAAGATTAGGTAGATACTCATCCCAATAAGGGGATTCAACAAACTAGAAAAGTGATTTCAGATATGTATGATTCATCCAATGAAGGTGGAGGAGTGAAAGGGGCCTCAAAAGTTTAACGTGGAAAAGAGGAGGGTATGATGACTGTATGAGGTTGTATAGGAGACTGCTCAATATATGATGATATGTGTGATGTGTCAACACTCTCTGGAATAGTGAGATAAGGAGGAGAAGAGTCCTCTATAGTACTCTCAACATCATAACTGGGTGCACAATCCTTGTCATCAGAAGTAGAACCAAGTGAGTCTGTGTTAGTGGAACTGTCATGACACGAAGAAATATGTGTGGGTGGCCCTTCATAAGAAAAAGTATTGGTGAACTCACTTTACTCCATGGATGCAAGATCATCATAATATCCATAACCAAATGAAGGAGGATCAAAGTCTCCATGAAAATTTTGAATGAAATTCCAAGCTTGGTGCGTAGAATTTGTGAACTCTACTCGATTTTGAAGGTCCTCTAGTATAGTAAGACAAAGAAGCCCGTATGCCATGTCATTCTCATTCAACTAGTTTTGGTGTTAAATGTGGTCAATAGGTTCAGGTGCCATCCCAAGAGTATGTGATAACAAGTTGTACATAATGTAATGATCGAGTATTCCATTCTTCCATTTTAGGTAGTTTTCTGGTCCTAGTTGAAAAATAGAGTGATGAAATTCAATGTCCATGATGAGAGGAGCCTCTAAAGAATATTGGTTTAACCCCTCCTTTTTGCAGCACTTTATAGTTTAGTGCATTAATTACAATCATATGTGACTGTGTTTCAAGAACTAGTATGTCACTCACCTTGCAATCAGCCTAGAATAACACTGCAAAAGTGGAGACCACAATCAAGGTTCGTCAGGCACAATAGTTCGACACTATAAGAAATCACAAGAACGAGTGAAAATAAGAAGGGGAAGACAAGGCCTTGTGATAAATGGCGTCTCACATCGCATGAAAAAACCCCTTTTCCATAAGACTATGGTGGATGTGCTCACAAGTCCACAAGCAATAAAAGGGATAATACAATGCTCAAGATGATTTGAAATTAGCTGGCACAAGTAATACAATGACACCCCCAGAATGCGGCACTTTATAAAATAGTGCATTTAAAAAATTTATAATCCTATCATGTAGTGTGAGAAAAAACGTATAGCTTTGACTAAAGAAGTGCTCTAAACTGAGCAACGAGTCAAAAGTTATAGCAAAAAAATGATTCCCTGTAACTAATGGAAAACCCCAATAAGTCCTGTAAATGAATTAAAAAATGCCCTAAATGCATGCAAATGGTGTTGTATGTATGCTCGTTAGAAATGAAACTAATTTATAGACAGGGTTTGTTTTTATTGCGGAGGCGGATTAGCCTCCTGTAAACCCCGAACCTCACCCTCTGACATCGACACTCGAACGAAGGACAATAAAACAAGCAAAAGACCCAAAAAATTTACAATGCCAATGAAATAAATATTTTTAACCTTAAAAAATTATCAATTCCAAAAAAAGGATGGAGAACGAGCTAAGGAATTTTTTACTGGGAAGGGCGGCAGTCGTGTCCCGAAAACCCATGCGGGTTTTATAACTTAAAAATCCTAAAAACACCAAAAAAGGACCGTTTTAGCCAAAAACAAAGCCTACCCAGTAGGCGCCCCCCCTAGATGGACCTTTTGAACCTAACATTTTCAAAAATAAAACCCCCCCACGACAAAGATTTTAGCATTTTAACACTGAGGGGGGAAAAACGAATAAATTGAGGAAAACTAACCTGTGATCTCGCGGGTCGATGATCTGCATGCGGAGGCATGATCGCTATCTCGCCATAAACATTTTGACTCTACTCTCGTAAGAAACCATCACCACGGGTCCCAGAGCTCAGAATCAATCAAATCAACATGCCCAAATGAATTGGAAAATGGGCCCACTTTCATATATATAGCAACCTGACTTGTTTTAAAATACTTTTTTCACAGGTTTGGAGTGCTGACGGAGGTAAGTTCTTATCCCCGCACAAATGGTACGTCCTCATTTCCCGTTATTTTAGGATTTATTTTCCGATCTATCTTGTCTATCTACACTTGAGTTCTCTTTTCATTTTGCAGGAAGCGGGAATTTTGGATGGCATCATTTCGACACACAGACGTACCAGGTATGACTTCCAACTTCCCATTTCGGGACCGCCATACTCGGACCCACCATTTTACGCCTCTTCATGGCTAAAATGCTTCTCCGAGGGGGCAATATGTGCGTACCCAAAAATTTTAGGGTATTGCACTGTCGGAACAATGTAACACGTACCCCAATGATGATACAGGTCTCCTCACAAGGTGTTCAGGATCTGGAAAAGCTCTCCAAGTATGCGTTATCATCCCGCATGCCCCGCTTAGCCCCATGTTCTTTGTTTTTCTCTTTTCCCCTCTTTTCTTGGCCTTTTGCACTTCATTTACAAAACTGCCGCCCTTCTTGGGTGGCGGTCTCGTGACCGCCGCCCTAAGCAGGGCAGCGGTTCTGTAACTGCTGCCCTGCTTAGGGCGGTGGTCCTTTACGCATTTTCCAGAATGCTCTTTTAACATGAATCACGTAAATTTCAATGTTTCACCAGATTTTTTTCACTGCCATGAGCTTGCATTAATGATTTTGGTCCCCTGGAATAGTTTTTTGCCATTGTTTATAGTTTAAGAGCTCAATTTGGTTTTTACCTTGGGTAAATGCAAATGCTATAAATAGTTGGTTTATGCTCAAGCAAATGGCCCCTCAAATTTGCCTCTTAATTTCTCATTGCAATAGATTAGTCTTTCATTGCATGCTTAGTTAGTGTTGTTTTGTTGTTAGGAAGCCACATATACATCTTGTGCAAGTGCTACTGATATTTCATCCAATCCATTAGTAGTAGAGTAGTTTGTTTTCAATAGGAAGCCATTAAAGTTACAGGTTTTGTTCTTCAAACAGGATAGTTTCAGGTTTTGGACGTTTTATGTTACATGACTCACAATAAATCCCACCAGGAATTGCATAAGCTAAGCTCTGTACTCTTGCGTTATCCCTCTCCTACTTGCATTGTATTCAGTCTGTATCCTAAGCTACCTTTGTCCCAATATCTACTTTTGTTGATGCTAGCATTACACGCTTTTCTAGATTCATGTGAACACAAAGGAACGAGGAGATCACACTGAGGGGACAAGATCACACACACCATCAGATTTGCCACTGTTCTGCAGAATCCAGGTTCTATCTTTCAAAGTTCTAATTAGAATCATATCAAATAGAGTAGTTAATTACTTTATTTCAGTCAATCTTACTTTCGATATTGCCAGGGAAGCTGTGGGGATTGATAGTTTCTGAGAGACTATGATTCTTTCCTCACTTTTGAGGTAGGATCGAGAGTCTTTCAAATAGATTAGATCAGTTATTTCATTGTTTAGAATAGATTTGCAACTGCACAGGCAAGTAGCTATACTCGGTTACTTTGTTTGTTTTAAATTTAGTCATTAGATTAACTGTCAATTTCTAGATATATTAAAATATCTGCTCTTTCAAATTCACTTATTTAAAATTCATCAGAAAATAAAAAAATATAGAATTTATATATGTTATAGACATACTTCGCATAGTTAATTTTATCTTGCTGCATTTAGTTTACATTATTGCTTTTGTATGACAATCACGGGACCTAGAGAGCCCAGGGAATACGTATTCGAGCCAATCGTGCCCCAACCCTAATCTCGTCACAGCCATAACTAATATAGATCAGAATCTTAGGATCCAAGTCTTCCAAATAATGGTAAACTTATAACAAATCAGTTTCCAACTATACGGATTAAACATAGAAGACGACCAAGCACACACATTGTGGTCAAATCAACCAAACTACAAATTACCCTAGATTCATATCCACATGACTGTGGAAGGGTTTGAAAGAGAGAAAACATTTAGTTGTGATCCTTTGGTCCCACAGCCAGATGCAGGAGACACTCTCACAATATAGATACCAGCTTGAGAATTCAGGTTACACAAACACCTATAAGATATTCTGAGAAGATCACACAATTATTAATTCTGAATATAGAAGATGAAAAAACATATGACTATTGGATACTAGGGATTAGGGATTGATTCAACACATGAGCCATAGTAGGACCACAACAAATACGAGTCTACGGTTGTGACCCAAAAATCCCACAACCCAACGAGCCCATAAGTGAATCAGACATAGATGCTGGCCTACGTACACTAGTATTCAGATATACTCCACTTCCACCTATCATCATCAAATAGTTATCCTTCCTAGACACAACAACTAACAAAGCTAAGGAGTTCTGGACTAGGCCAGAGAATCACCCATAGAGTCAATTATATTTACCATCTGCCCCATGACCTTATCTGGAGATATACACGAAACTATCCTAGGACATTTTCCACGTATTCCACAAGCTATAGACCGAATAACGCCAGAAGCTCGATATTGATTGGAGCCTTCGAGCAGTCATCCTTGCTGATTGATCTATCACACCAGTTCAGGTTAGGAGGGCCTTCTTTGCCTTAGATTCATAATTTTCACTAGTGCGCGTCGAAGACATCAGATTGCCTAACTAGTCTGTCTGCATCCCACGCATATTCAATCCCCACCGGCTGTCTCGGCATGACCTCGGGAAGTCAGTTGTGAGGAAAAGTTACTTGTAGATTCCCATGTTCGCTTGCCACTTTTCCATCGTACAGGACCCTATCAGATTGAGCATATTTTTGATAATTGTTCTATTCAGTTACTTTCCATTGATGGCAGTACCAAAACACTTAGGTCAATGGACATAGGTCGATACTCTATAGGAAGCCTCCCACTAAGAATGAATTTTTGAGGAAAATTGAAGCAGACAAAGAATTTGATCATATGGAAGAACCCAGTTCTTCCAAAATGATCAAATAACCAGATAATAGATCCAGACTAAAGGGAAGAAGATGAAAACAAACAAATGGCATTTTCTTCCCCCCCCCCAAAAAAAAATAAAAATATTATATATATATATATATATATATATATATATATATATATATATAAGAAAAAGAATTTTGTTTTCTCTCAAGGTCAATTGAAAACTAGTAAATGGTAGTTGACCTCTTTTTGGCTAGTTCAAATAAAGGAATTCTTTTGAATTCCATCTCTCTTATCTAATCATTTTTTGTTCCACTTGTAGAAATGAAGAGTCATTATAGAAAAAGGATTACATCATCAAGGTTGGTAATTATGTCTTTTAACTTATATAGGGTTGATTAAATGTTTGTATGTGTGATTTGACATAATTTAAAAGTAGGTATGACTGAGTCATCTATTTATACATTATGATTACATGTTTGTAATCATGAAATTGATTTGGATGGAATAAGTGGTGGCATGGTTATAATTAGTAATCATTATTACAAACATTAAGTGAAATAAATATTGCAGAAATATTTTGAGGAAGGAGCAACAAATTGATTTTGTATTCCACACCAAATAATAGAGAATTCAAAAGTTCCGTAGCTAAGAACTAAGGTTCCACAGCTAAAACCAGAGGTTTTGCAGCCAATTCATTAGTTCCACAACTAATAAGAAGGCCTGCAACCAATTCACACAAAATAAAAAGAGATAAAACTCAAGCCGATATGGGGATTAAGAAGAAATCAGAACTAGAGGATGATTCCCAGCTATTCGCAGATGAAGAAGTAGCATCCATCTTTGAGCATGTAGGATGGCTTGAATTCTTGAATAATTTTTCAAGTCATAATGATGAATTGGTAAGAGAATTCATCATAAACCTAGAACAGTCTATAACAAAGGTGAGAAATGCTCTTTATTCCCTTTTTGTAAATAATGTAAGTAATGTGTCTGGAGTGCCCCTTGTTCATGTCCCACAACCTGCCAAGGGGACATTGAAAGAACTGGCTAAAACCTTATTGCAAGAAGAAGAAACTGAACCCCAGTACATCTATAATGCAAAGAAAATAATAAAATGGGTTAGAAGGGCTAGTTTTCCCAAACCTTTTGACAGGGTAACATTTTGGATATTAAAATATTTAACCTGTGACAGTTAGTTTGGGTCTGTGGGAAAAGTAGTCTTAAAAATGCTCATATATGTGAAGTATGGAACCACGAAACCTGAATACATAATAAACCTCCCAAGTTTTATTTTTGATTCCATTCAGACCATGACTCAGAGGTATTCCTAGGATGTTGGGACAATTTGGCATCATGGTCTAGTTCATTTGATATGCCAGCACCATTTCGTGTCAAAAAAGAATGGAGAAGAAATTTGGGACAAGTTTCTTGGCAAGTTCAAGAAAAACCCTAATATTATGAGAAGAAAAATTCTAGCCCCATTCTCTCCTTCATCTAATCTGGAAATTGATGCTTCTGTAGAATGACAAAGGGAAATGGAAAGAAAAAACATACCAAAAAAATGTCGATGAGAAAGATAAAAATAGGAGAGCCTTCTGTACCTGTGAAGGAAATTCCTTCTTCTACAGTAGCTTCAGGAGAGCCAATATCTATCTCTGACGGTGATATCTCACCCATAAAATAACAAGAAAGAATAGTAAGAAGAATCTCAAGAAGGAAATTCACTACTAGGCATGTTGAACTTCCCTAGATAAGAAAAAATCATAAAAGGTCATGGGAAACTACAGAAGGAAGGAGTGAGTAAGAAAAGATGAAAGAAGAAGCTGCTGACATTTTGGGCAGCATTTTCATGACTCCACTTGAGCTAAGTCAAGATGAAATGGATAGAGGAGAAAAGAGATTTGAAAATAAATATTTTCAGGAGTTGGCTGAACCATCAGCAGTGCCACATGAAGAAGAAGAGTTAGCATCTAGGATAAGAAAAGGAAATTTTAATTTAATAGAGGAAGAATGCCCAACTCCTCAAATAATTTCAGAGGAAGAAGAAAGACAATCAGGTTAAACAGGCTCTATTCTTATCTAGAGTAGAGCTCATTATCAGAGTAAAATATGAGGAATTGGAATTCCTCAAACTTAAATTGGAACAAAGGGAAATGCTCATTGATGAGCTAACAACTCAGCTTGTAGTTAGGACTGAGGAGTTATCAGCAACCAAGAAGTAGCTGATAGAAAAGAGGAAGAATTCCAAACTTCCACAAAAAAAAGTGTTGTGTCCATAACCTCTGCACAAACTGAGTTGACCTATTTGCAACTCAAAAAACTCTGGGACAATATTTATAGAGAGCTCAGAGAAGCCAAAACATCAAATGAAGAATTAAAGACCAAGATGGAGGAAGAGATGAAGGAAAGAAAAGAATGGGAAGAAAAAATTTATAAGGAGGAAGGAAATAAATATAAATGTCTTTCCAAAATTCATATGGTCTGTATTATGAGTGAGAAATTGCTTGCTTGTAGGAGGCCTTCTCCTACATATAGTGTGTTTTTGGAAGAGCAGTTCATTCACTGACAGCTATCAAGAATTACATGTGGACTTCCACATGAACTACAAGATGAATCTGAAATTCATGGTAGCTTACTCTCTCTCTAGCCCTGAGTAGAAAAATATCCTGTGTGAATTTTATCTTCACGATTATATGCTAAAGAACAACATAGGATTTATGATCAACTTGTATGTAGGGGAGAGCCAGCTCAATGCATTTGTTTCTGTTTTGCAAAACTAGATAACATGGAAGGAAAGGGAATCTGAATTTTTATTGAAAGCCAACTCAATAGGCCTCTGTATGAGAGCTCACCATGGTAAACCTTCTGCCTTCCTCACACATTTTAGAATTCATGCCTTTGATAGGATATTCAAGACACATTACCCTGCCATTATACAAAAGAGTAATGATGCCTTCACCTCCTATGAGGAGGAAAAATTTGAAGATATTTATGAAGGATGCTCACAGAGGTGGGAACTCCTTACTGTTGCTTTGAAAAGAAGGGAAATAAATTTCCCCTACAAATATGATCTGGAGTTTAAAGAGGGCCAAAGCATTATGCACAATAATTCCCCAAGTCAATGAAACCTACAGGAAAATATGGATGGGAATCCAAAGAAGGACCCCTCTACTTCTCAACCCCATGTCTCCTTGGCATAATAGAGAACCTCAAGACCCTGCTGAATTTGAAAAGTGGGAGAGGAAAATAGAAAGAGGAGCCGGGTACAATACATCTGATCTTAAGTATTGGAAAATCCAATTTCATCCATTTGATCTGAGCAATCAAATGGAATGCAGAACATATGATCCCACTTTTGAAGAATTAGTTTCTAAAGGGAATTACAAACAAGTAAGTTTGGGGGAAATGATAAGGCTAGAATATTTCTGATTAATGTATAATATATGATCTCATCTTACTCCCCTTTTGATTAAGTTTGATTGCATTTTGTGACTTTTAGTTGATCTGATATGAGTTAGGATGTAACTGTCTGTCTTTTGATTGATTGTGATCCTAATGTCAAAAGCTCTAAAATTCCTGACTTAGTGTGTGTTTAAATTTAGTTTTGTAATAAAGTAGGTCTAATCAGTCAAGGAAATGAAGCAGGTGGCATTTAGTATGTTTTTAATAGCGTATGTTCCTACACATCTTAGTTCTGGAACTTTCAAGCTAGTTCTGGAACTCCATCACATAGTCATCATTTAGTTCTGGAACTTTCAGACTTAGTTCTAGAACTCCATCATTTAGTTCCAGAACTTGCAGACTTAGTTCTGGAACTCCTGGCGATAGCTCCAGAACTCTGACAGGTTTTGGTTCTTAACAATTTCCTACAGTTATGGAACTTCTCCAAATTTCTGGAACTAATGGGAGTTATCTATTTTAAACCACATCCAGAGATTTTACATCTACAACCCTTTTAATCATGAAGGACGAGAATATTTCTGAATGCAGATCTAGGGAGAGTTATCCTACATCTATCTAATTAACCGCCTTCCGAATCAACATCTATCCTAGGCATGATTCGATTTCATTAGCATCATTGAGACAACTGTGATTGTAAAATGTATATAAAAGCATACCTGCAGTAGATAGAGAGATATATATAGAATGGGATAGAAATAGAACAAAGAAAAGAAAAAGACTAAATACTCATATCCAGTACATTTTATAATACTGAATGTTTTATCAATAAAATTTAGTCATTCTGATTTGAGAGAATTTTTAGTGTTGAATCCTGATTCAAGGAGGAGTAAGGGCTCACTCCCCTAAAGACCAGTATATTCATTTACTTGGTATTTATATTTCTTCAGAAAATAACTTAGATCTGTCAATTTTGTATTGTTTTAGTTCTTTCAGTTAAACTCTCTTGTATACTTGTTCGTACAGGTGTTTAGATATATTTCTATATTTCTTGCAATTATTTTCAAGCATTCTAAATTGAGTGTGTTTATTTCCAAAAACAAGTGTGTTTATTTTCCAACAGTAAGTGTGTTTCCATTCTGCACTATGTGTTTCCTTTCAACAAAGCTTTCAATGTGTTTTACTTTTAGCAAGTTTTCATAGTTTGATTTTAATAAGGTTTTACCAAGAAGTCCTTAAGACATTAAAGAGATCCCCATGAAAATACAAATATAGTTTTAGTCAACTACTAGATCGGTTAAAGTAATCTTGTTACATATAGCTTTAGACACACCCCTAGTTTGATATGACATCAACTAGAAGTTGATTAAATGAAGGGAATGATGACACCCATCAGTGTGAAGGAAGAGGGAGATATTTGGGATAATGGGGATATGGTGACAATGGTCAATGCGATAGGTGTAGGTAGAAGTACATAAATAGGAATTGGTACTAAATATATGGAAGGTATGAGGGGTAAAGGTGGAATAGATGTGGAAAAAGGAATTGGATATGTTGGAGTAGATGTGGATGGAGGTGAAGAATCACCTCAAGAAAATAAGGAAGATACAGGTGTGGGATTTGCAACGAGTGTGGGTGTGGAAATAATAAGAGGCATCTGGATGATGTGGTTGATTATATCTATGGTTGATGATATCTATGTGATATGGGGAAGATGGTGGATCAACTAGGATAGGGGTGGAAGAGGTTTGAGTGTCAAAAGGATCTTGAGTGGATTGGGGAAATGTGACAGGTGTGCAAACAGATGGGGATGTGTAAGATAAGATAAATGGGGTAGTCATAAGTGAAGAGATAAGTGGTAGAGATGTTGTGGTAGATATAACATCAAATGATGTGGGCATGGGAAAATAAATTTAGGATAAGGATGTCAATGTAGCAACAAGTGTAGATGAGGAGACAGGTGTGGCTGATGATGATGCGTATGTAGTGAGAGAGTAGGAATGGATGTGGTTGTAAGAGAAGTGATAGAAGTACGGGATGTAGATAAAGTGAATTTTAATGCGATGGACGTAGGTATAGTGTTATAAGGGGTCAATGGCACAATACTTATGATGGAAGTAGAAGAGGAAATTGATGAAAATTATGTGGAAAGAGGTGTTTGATGTATGGTATTGATTGAGAATGGGTGAAATAGGTGTGACGTAAAAGATGAAATGGTTAGTGGAGGATTAGGAAATGGTTGTCTAAAGATGTCATGTGATGGTCATTGGACTGCTTAGGGGGATATTGGAACATGGTGATAAGTGGGGTCATAATGAGATGACGGAGATGGGGAAAGAAAAGGAGATATTAATAATGGCATGCTCATAGTAGATATCCCTTGGTGAGACATGAGGAGAGATTTCATAAGATGGAGTAGGATCTTCTGGCTGATACCTTCGAGAAGGAAGTTACTGAAGGGTTTCTTGTGAGGAATATCCATAAGGGAAGTGGGTATGGTAATTTCAGATGACACAAGGAGGGCATGAGGTAATGCAGTCAACAATTATTGGGTAGAATAAGGAATGGTGTATGAGGATGGGGCTAAAGATGATGAGGATAAAGGTGGTGAGGTATAAGGAAATGAGGGTGAAGCATGGTGTAATGGATCTATATGGGTGATAGATGGGAGATCTATGGAAAAATTATTTATAAATAGGAGTAGAAGAATATTGAGAAGTAACTGATAGTGTGGATAAGGTCACAGAGGACTGTTGAGAATTTCTTGAGGGAAAATTTTTGGTACCATTATTAATACACAAGAAAGAAAAGGATTCCCCCCTTTTTTGTTTTGATTAAGAACAAGTGTGAAAAGAAAAAGTGGATGGTTGTAAGAGGACCTCGAAGAAGGAAAACTATGTTTGGTTTCAAGTAGGTTGTGGCTGGGAAAATGTTTGAAATGGTCTCTTGTTTGGTGATCAAATCCCAATCAGTAAAGCAGGTGAAAGTAACGTTTTGAACTGTTAATTGATTTTTGAAGTTTTTAGGGTATGTGTGATAAGATGTGTGATGCAGAAAATCAAACCTCCTATTTAAGATATATGAGTAATCAGTATGAGAAATGAAGGTTCCTATTTTAAGCCGAAAATGAGGTATGATGTTCGATGAGTAAACATACAAGAAAATAAAGTATGATGAAAAAAGAGCAAATAAGGAAAAGAAGAATACATGGATAACACTTTTCCTATTTTTCTACACTTCTTTTTAGCAATGAGCAATCCAAGCCGATGAACATGAACAAGCAATAAAGCAAGGCATCATGCTACAATGTTAGTGGAACACATGAAAAAGTAAGATACATAAAAGAAAGGGATCACCAAAAGGGTGGTCCCACCAGGCATGCTATAAATGTTGTCCAAAATTATTGTTCTTAATGGGTTTAAAGCACTAGCTAGTAAATAAATTAACAACTTAGAAATATTACAGGGTTTATGTTTACCTTTGATGTGGTGATGTTTGATATGAGCACTAAACGATGGATTTTTGGTGTTGTAAAACTTGTAAAAATGAAACAAACTAAATTAGATAGATTAGGGACGGGGGCTTCCCAAATTAAGTGGATCAAAGAAGCTTTTGAATTCCTTGGTGGATTTCAACACCCAGTTGTTGGATAAAAGGATGTAAAAGTAAATGGATGTAGAAATAGAACTATAACTGAATCTGAAAAATAATAAAAACTGATCTAAAACTGGTTAGATGATTATAACTACAAAATAAAAGTTATCTAGTCTAGGTCGATAGATGACTTGGGAGGATGGATCTAAAGTTGTAGATGAAATATGGAGACCATGCAAGGTCTATGATAAATTTGGAATATGATGAGGACCTGTACCTATTGTAGGAGGATCTACAAAAAAGAGCCAAGGGATGGGAGGAAGGATAAATGATAGAAAGGACGATTCAGATAGTTTTTGGATAAACAAGACCCTGGTCAATGGCAACCAGGGGGGATCAGACGTGAATGTATCAGAAAATTACATGGACGAAGATAAAATGGACAAAAATATAAAATTGCAAGAAAAAGAATTTATAGGAGATGAATATTGAGTGTTTCCGAGGCTACTATGTACATAGAAGGTTTTAGAAGAAAATAATATACAAAAAATATGATAAAGATATAGAAAATAATATGATAACGATGATAATATCTCACGAATGATGATCATGAGCGATGTAAGTAAGATGATGGGATGTCCAAGAGGTCAATGAGTGTCTCAGAACTACTCATGCATGAGGAAGGATCGATGCACATGTTTGTTGATTGATTGATTTCTTTCTCAATTTCTTGATCGTCACTTGATGGAAAGAAAACACATGTTTTAAATAAAGTTGACATCGACTCAGCAAGGTCGTTGCCAAATATGGGGAAAGCTTCCCCAATGGGCATGATTTTCTGATTTTGGTCAGGATTTGATGCTTTTAAAGATTAGGCAAGTTCTTTAAAGCATTAGATGGGATTAGGTGACTCGGGGGATGAATCCAAGGTAGTTAGGGCATAAAAATAGATGGGATGAAATATAGAAAAGAAAGGTGATTTTATATGCAGGATGAAAACATCCTAATTAGAAAGGTGATTAGGGAAATGATGAGGGCTAATTAATTAATTAATAGGATTAATGTGGATGGGATAGTTGGGCATGTAAAATATTAACTGATTAATTAATTAATGTTGCTTCATTAATTAATAGGGACTAGATGGGCATTTTATTAAATAAGGAGGATGATTAAATAAATAATTAAAATATGCATGCGTGCTGGTGAATAAAGGCATAAATACCAATTTTAGGTGTCTACAAGTGACATTTTTCTAAAGAAGAATATCAGTATATCCTTGCATCCTATCCAAGGAATCATATATAGCATTAAGACGATCCTTGATTTGTGCGAGTTGTACTAGAAAATCATCATATGGTAGTATATAAGTAGAGAAGGAATAAACGTATATACTGATCTAAGGCATGGACATGATCTGTGGATTAAAACTTTAATCTCCCATGGATTTCACGTTGTTAGAGTACGAGAACTCCGGTTGCACACTATGGTTAGGTTGGTTTACCTCTTCAATCCTAACTGATGAACTAGTATTAAACCCTTGAGGATGGGGCATGTGAGGAGATAAAAAAATTTGTGAGTAATTATCAACCCACCCTGATAAAAAAGGTGATTGTTGTATATGACATTGGTTATAATAGGATTTGACACCCAAGATGGGCCTACTGTATTCCTAACTTGACATATTCGAGGGTGTATAAACACCCGCAAAATAATGACAGAATATAAGGATGGATGAAGGAAAGGAAATAAAAAGGATACGAAAAAGAACTAGTCCCTCACACCAGGTTCACCAATTTTTTATGGCTGAGAATCAACACGTGACTCCTGGATACAGGTGACCTCTCAAGGTCGTGTCGGGATAACCGATATGGAATGGATGGAATAGTAACAAGATGGGTAAATAGAATGCAGATAGAATTGGTGGAAGCGATAATAATAAATCAAGGAAAAATAATGTTCTCAACTAGAAAATGGGTATTTCCCCATTAGTGGAAATAAAGGTTTGTCTCACTTTTTCAAGGGTGATGGTATGATCAAGAATGACCGTTGTGTGTAATTCACGGTCAATATCGGTAGAACTGAATAAAACCGTGCGTAGTTGTGGAACATTAGGATATTGTCCTTCATTCTCTATGAATTCCTCTCCAAATAGGGTCATGAATATGCGGTGAGTAATAGGGTAAAGACAGGTCTAATCCCTACCCAAATGATTTTCCCATAACTCCTTAATAGTTTCTACGTTTTCGTTTAATGAAATTAGTTATATGATGATGGTAGATGGGACAAGGGTGGTCTACAAGATTAGATGTTTGAGGCCTTTGTCAATATCAACCAATCATATGTCAATGTTTTGTTGTGGCACAATTGTGTCACAAATTCTTTATCTTGGTTGAAAAGGACCCTAAATGGTTACGTGGACACAAAGAAAGCAATTGTAGAAATAAACAAAACATGTAAAGAAACCAAATGGCAGTGAGCTTAAGATCAGTTAAACTAGGTCGCTATGGAAATGTGAGGGTTGTTGTTCATTAGCAATCCAATTAATCTATATTCCTACTTTAAACAAACAATATAATCAAATTTAAACTAAATTAAAGTTTATTACTCTCATTTTAATTTAATTAAACTTCAATGTCACTAATTAATATAATAAATGTAAGAACAAATTAATCTACATGTTTTTGGTATTTTAAAAGATGTTTTTAAAACACATAAATAAAAAAGCTATTGATTCCTAATCTATGTTTTTGTATTTTTTGGTTATTGGAAATGAATAAATAAAAGCTACAGAAAAAATGAAATTGTTTCTAATTAAATAAAATAACTTGTAATTTAAAATAAAACAAACAAGGAATAGTCAAATGTGGCTATTCCTATGTTGCAGATGTGAATATTTTTTAATTAAAACCAAATTATTTCTAATTTTTAATTGTGGATGTTTAATACTTCTTCTAATTCCAGACCTTAGAATCTCAGGAAGAAATGAAGCTTCTCAGAAGCAATTTATTCCCCTGAAACTTCCCTGGTGAAATAGTCAACTACACAGGAAATTGATTTAGGAAGAAATACAATAAAGTGCATAAAAATAGAAACTTCCTCAGGCTGCTTTTCCTTATAGATCCACAATGATAATCATGGATGAAAGTATCAATGAATATTTATCCTGTATGGAATTTAAATCAAACTAATAAAGGAAATGGAAACTATAGGTGTATTAATATGAAGAAATGAAGAAGTATGTGTAAAAGAACTTCCTCCAAATCCTTTCCCAAGAATTATCAATGGAAGATACTTGCATGCATCAGAAAATTGTTAATTCTATATTCTCGAAACAATTGATGATTTGAAAAAGAAATGTAAATTCTAGATTAAAGAAAGATTTGAAGAATTTGAATTACACCCCCAACCTAGAAATGTAGAAATATGAAAATATCCAAGGAAGTTGTGCTTTTATTTATTCATTCAATTTCTCCTCCAGAGATGAATCCAAATGGTCCAGGGAACCGTATTGGTTGGTTTGCAGAAGAAGTTGTGTAGATGATGGAGTAGACTAGTTGTAGGCTAGCTGGTCTCAAATGCAGGTAAGTAACAAGGTAAATCTATGAGTTTTCTTGTGTGCTTCTTGGAACTATTTTGGTAGAGTAATGGTGCAATCAAATTCAATGGAATCCAACCAATTCTAAGTGAAAAATACTAATTTTTATAGAAAGTTAGTAGGGAAATGTTCCAGCAGACTTAGAAACTAAGAAGTGCCAAATCATCCAAAAAAGGGTAGTCAACGTAATGATATTCGTAAGTAAAGTAGAAGAATATCATATGCATATTAAATGCTTAGAATTAGGGGAATTTCATGAGAAACGTGTCAGAAAAACAATGAGAAACTTGCAACATGTGTACAAAACTAGAAGTGTTAATTCTCATATTTAAAGTGCATGGAACCACTAGTCTGTGTAGACTGGTGGTTGCACAACTCATGCAATGGTTGTGTAACCACAATTCAAGGTGGATCAGTAGTTATGTAACCACCATGGTGGTTTCATAAGTTACAGAAATTAAGGAAAATGGGGGTGAAAAAAATTTCGAGGACATGTAAGGTTAGGAAGTTAAGAAACAAAGAATACTAAGTCACACAGTCAAGTAAAAAGAAAATTAAACAGAACCTAGATTCATTATTTATTTTGGAAATGAAAGTTATCATCATTTTGTATTTTTACTGTTATGAAAATGTAGCACCATGCAATTTTGGGTGCGTACAACCACCTCACAACATTAGGTTAGTTTCCATTAAATAATGAGATCCTTCCCATAAATAAGGAGGGGCTTAGCCTCGTACCATTGGCAAAAAAATCAATAATTTGCAACACGAAAAATTATTTGGCCAACAATATTTAAATTATAAATTGATGATAAATTATATTAATATTTTAAAAATTAAAAAAATAAACTTGGACCATTATTTTTATAGTAAGGTATATACTTAATTTTAATTTATGTCATTATTTTATTTATTAATCATTAACTTATTGTGATGGCTACTTTTCATTTAAATTTTAAGTTTGAAAGTGATATCTAATAATTTTGTTAAAATAAAATAGTGCTTTATTTTATATGTACCCACATTACTATTAGCCAATGCTTTAGTATTCGATCTTTTATGTTTAACTAATCACATTTTGTTGATTATTTAGATAGATAATTTTTATGATAGAGCAAAACTTTTTACTCTACACATAAATAATGAGTCTCTTTCAATTTAGTGTTAAGGTATGGTATCGAGGGGTATTGATCTAGATATCGACATGTCTAGGGGATAATGATCATATGAGAATCTACAGGAGTTATACATTTATACTGAAGCTTTAGTATTAAGTGAACCAAAGGAGAGGGATATGGAACTAAAAAATAAATGTATTTTACATATTTGTCCATTCTATAAATAGTTTACTCTAGATAAATATGTATCATTATTTATCTGTATACTTATTTTAGTTCATATCTAAGGTAACATGTGAAAACATATATATAAAGTAATGAAGGAAATAAATGTTGTGATAATTGAACCACTTGCAATTTCACATGGTACTCTTAACATTCCAACCATTACAATATGTGGGTTGTCAAGTGTGTACAATTTTTTTTCACATGTATATATGTAATGCATGCCTTAAAGTTGTAACTTGTTGTAGGGATGCATGGTGTGAAATGTTCTCATCGCCTATGTGTTATTTAAGGTCTTACAAAAGATTTGAATTGAAAATTATGTGGAGATGTTGCATAGAGGTTGGTTGGAGGGTCTCATATTTTACAATACTTTATGATGAGTACAAAGTGTGTGGAGACACATCAATGAATTAAAGTAGTTAGAGTTGGATAACATGATTCCTAGAAATGTGTCAAAGGAGTATAGAGAAAGGACTTACAAGAGCCAAGAGGTTGAAGCATAAAAGTATATGAAGTTGAGTGAAATGGTTCATTGCATTACATAGGGTGCACAGGGAATAAAGGGATCCACATAAGAGATTAAAGATTTAGAGCATTTTGAAGTTGAGTGGCATGGTTCCTTACAGGCACATGGTGAGTTTACATGAATGCATGCCGTAAATGATATTAAACAAATCAATTAGAACTACATCATATATTTTCTCCTTTCTAAAACGATGTATAACATATGTGAAATAGAATTCACATGGATAACCTTGATGTTGTAGTAATTTTTCTATCCCAAAAAGAAAGGTAGGGATGAGGCACAATTGGAAGATTCAATGACTTAATGGTTTATTTGAAAATGAGATTCTTAACTCTTTTTTCATTGAATAAATGTGCGAAATAATTTATGATGTATGCAAAGTGTTTGGAGACACATTAATGAATTATAGTATCTTGAGTTGGATAACATTATTCCTAGAACAATGTAAAGGGCGTTGAGAGTAAGGATCTATGAGGGCCAAGAGGTTGAAGCATAAAAAATATTTGAAGTTGAGAGAAATGGTTCCTTGTGTTATGTAGGGTGCACAATGGAAAAAGGGATGCATGTAAGATCTTAAATCTTTGCAGTATTTTGAAGTTTAGTTCCATGGTTCCTTTCATGCGTATGGTACACATGTTGAAAAAGGTTGCATGTAAGTTATTGTAGAAAAATCTTATACAAATATGCACAAGTTGGAGAGGTTCCTAAAGTGAAAGAGGGAAGGTACGTGGTTGTGCATGGATCCTTTTTCCTTCCTTGAAAACTAATCATTTCATTAGAATTTTGTACAACGTGGTTCGAGCATGGTTTCATTTTAGGAATCTATTACATTTTATAGCCAACTAAAATGACGATTCTCTAAGGATTATATGTGTACACAACATGGAGAGTTTTCATATATGCATGTCCAAGATGACATTAAACAAATCAATAAGCATTACATCATAGATTTTATCCTCTCTAAAAGGATGTATAAAATATGTGAAATGGAATACATGTGGATAACCTTGATGTTGTAGTAATTATTTTATCCCAACTAGTAAGGTGGGGATGAGGAATGATTGGAAGATTCAATGACTTAATGATTTATTTAAAAATGAGGTTCTTCATAATTCATCCATTAAATAGAAAAAATAGTGGATTTTCTTATACCCACATATATGAA
This sequence comes from Taxus chinensis, assembly GCA_019776745.2. Classification (NCBI taxonomy): domain Eukaryota; kingdom Viridiplantae; phylum Streptophyta; class Pinopsida; order Cupressales; family Taxaceae; genus Taxus; species Taxus chinensis. The sequence goes on from CM034150.1 coordinate 667,144,338, forward strand.
TAAAATTTCCTTATGGTCTAATGTTGTGCACTAATGATGTGGTGATTACACCAATACTTAAAAATTCAATATTTGTGCACTCAAATTCTTAGAGTGGATTATCTTTAAGGTATTCATTTCTTGCACGAGAGAAAAAAAATTCACACATCACACTTATATACATGTTGGATTGACTACAAATTATGTGTTTGTCACACCTATTTCCTATATTAGATGGTTATATTTTTATTAAAGCAAGTTTCATCCTTGGTGAATACAATGTGTCCCATTTATTATTCATATTTGAATCTTATTGTTTGGTCACTGTTGAGTAACCACCCCCTACATCTTGACCTAGAACTGTTTTGTTTGGATTCAATGAATGGTTGTAGGACATTATAGTACTTTAGAACTTGATTTTACACATAATTAAATGAACCAAACCTACCATATAATTAATTAAAGGAATTTTTGTACGATTTGAGAGAGTATTCGTACCATTTTAAAAATTATTTCAATTGAATATATTTGTCTTCGTAAAAATATTCATAATAATATTCATTTGTTCAAAGGATTACATGAATATATCCTAGGTTGGATTAGATCCCTTGATTTTCAAGTCTTTTACCCAAAATGTTTACACATACCAACACTTTTTGATGGGTGGAGAATAATAAAAAAAGTGATTTTAATACTCTCTTTGTGTAAAAATTCAAATGATTTATTTATATTTTTATTTCCTTCAAATAATTTGGAATGTATATATATGTACTTGAAACTAAGGGGGACTCAATTAAAATAATATTTACCTGATGAAGATTATGAAACTGACCACTTGAGGATTTCTATAAACTAGGATGCTATTTGTTCTATCATTGCTTTGGTGAATTTGTTCTGAATCATTTTGTGATTTTCTTCATGTCTTGATTTGGCCATCTAAAATTTATTGAAATGGTGTGATATGAAGTATGATGGTTCTCATTTTTTTTCATTGAGCGTCAGATAATATAACAACAATTTATGGGAATTACAAGACAAACCTATTTGATACTAGTGAGAGAGATTGTAGTGATTTATATCATAGTATGTTTCATGGAAAAATACGTAAATGAGGATCTATAGTGTATACAAAATATTAAGTATTAATGGAAATGGATGAGAAAATCATATAATTAAATAGTAAATGTATTTTTAGTTTTTTTTTAAATTTTCTATACATATAATACTTATGAGAAAGATAATAAACATTATATTCTTCCTACATAAGAATTCGAATGTAAACATATATACAGGATTGAGAAGACATGAATTATTATGGAAGTTGAACCTGTTATCCATATTTTTCCCCCTGGGCAAAATATTGGATCAGAACAAACTTGCACTAAAAGAACCTGATAAATCACGTTTAGATCCTACAAACAGATTACAGAGGAACTCTATAATGGAAGTGGTGGGGCCTGCAAAGGTCAAACAACCCTGTATGGGAGAAATCCAGAAGACAGCTCTATCAAGCTTATCTGGGCCAAAAATCCATTCTACAAGTTTCAGGTAGGCTCAGAGATAGAACAATAGGGTAAGAGGAGGAGGAGCAATGTCAAAGAAGCAAGGAGCAATTCAAGGAGGAAACGGTCAAGATCTAAAGTCCTCAGGCTCAAAATAGTTCGGAATGAGTCCAAAAATCAGCTAAGTATGCAGGATGTTACAGAAAAAACCACGTGTCAGATAGGGTGCTTCTTCAAAGGGAAAAATATTGATCAAGTTTTCAAATGAGCGTCATGCCTCCACATGTCTAGAACCCAAATAGTTGTGTGGCCGTTGAAAAGTCTTCGACTAGACAGGAAGGTGCTAGGTGTTGGCTCAGAGAAAATCCAAGATGGGAGTCCAAGGATGAGACTCAAACTTGCGTCAGCCCTCCACGTAGCAAATGGTCAATAGAGGTCAAAAGGCAGACATGGCGAGCCTAAAAAATATTTATGTATAGAATTACTAGCGGAGAGAGCCACGTGTCAGAGCAATGCATCTCCAAAGTTGAATCCAAATGTGAAGGATCAAACAAGCATGAGTTTGCCACGTAGCCCAGGAACTAGAAGGGTTAGGTACAAGTCGTTGAAAAGTCCAAATCCTATGGAGGCTTCCAAGTGTCAACCCAATGCTCCTTTAAGGGGAAAATCTTGATTGGTAGTTTTAGTGAGCATAGAGCCTCAATGTGTCTAGTCTCTTCAAAGGGGACATAGCCAGGTTGAATAGTCAATGCATAATGGTAGGCTGGTGGAGAGTGCCAAGTGTCCAAATGGCGCTATATCAGGGGATGAATAGAGAGAGGGTTGTCAAACAAAGTGCTAGATCGTCGCGTGTCCCCGGTCAAGGAATATGACCCCACCAAGAAAATAACTTAGCCGAGAAACAAAGAAATTGAGCGGGCCGGTGGAGGAAGCCACGTGTTAGCCCCGCGCCATTCTAAGAGAAAAATACAGAGGCCACCTTCAGACAAGCGCTAGCCCTCCATGTGTTCCATATTAAAAAGAAGGCCCATTTTTTCAAAAAATTTCTCCCACCCTTCTGTATGGAATCAATACAAACTTCGAAGGGGCATATCTTTCGACTCAATGCTCGAAATATAACAAATATGACACCATTGGAAAGATCTCATCCTCGCAAATGCCATGAAGATTTGAAACTTTAAGTTTGGGAAGTTTAGGTAAAGGAAAATAGAGAAAATCTCTTTAGAGACATTAATGCGAGATCTATCTACACCAACATCCAGATCAAATTCAATCTGCTCTACCATTTCCTCCTTCTTCGATGTGCTGTACCAGAAATTGATATAATCAAGATAGATTTGGGGGCAGATTTTGTAGTAGACATTAATAGTAGTAGTTGAGCATCAACCTACTTTTCCCGCTTCTCTCTTTTTCTTCTTCTCTCTGATTGAATCTATAAATATAGGGTTTGGACTCATTGTAAAGAGTTGGAGATTCTTCTATTTTTCAGGCTACCTTTTTCTTTTGGATAAAAGAACTCATGGTGTTTCAGACCTCCCTTCAGAATTGTAATACGTTTCCTGCCTCCTAGCCATTTATGATGCATTGTATCAATCTTCAGAGTAATAGAACACGTTTGTGATCAATTTTAGATCCTTTCTTATCTCTTTTACTTTAATCTGGTTTTTTTCATTACACATCTGGTTATCTGTGCTTGGTTATTGCATGCATTTTGTTGGTTTGTGTCTATTAGTAAAACAAATGTTCATCATTCCTTTGGTGCATCACCTTATAGCTTAGTTCGATTTCTCGCATCCCTTTTATCCCCGTCTCCTCGGTAAAACTTAGAGTAGATTTATGAATAGGCCCTCTGTAAGTTTTCACACATGTATCTAAATAGAGTAATAGGAACAAGCCTTTAATCTGGAGAGATTTTCTGATTCTGCAAAGTCCCACACTTTGGGAAAAGATCAATGTTGTGTAATCAAACTAAATGAATTTTCCTTAGAAAAGTGGATCTGATGATTCATTTGGGGGTGTTGTGATTTTACACTAACAATTTTGGCATGCCCGATGGGATGATGAAATCTCCATCTTTATTACCATAAGGTATATGTGCACTTTCTGTGACTCTAGATTTTAAGAAGCTCTTAAAACTACACATATAGTGACACCTAAAGGAACATAATCCACTGGTTTCAGCATTCCAAGTTTCCCAAGTTCATGAGAAGGATAGAAACAAGGTCTAGAACAAGAGAAGAAGGATATTTTGTACACATACACTTGTATCTAGAAAGAAGAAGAGCTCAAAAGTCTATATCTTCACCAAATAGAGCCTTATCAACACCTCCTCATAGTAGGTCGTTCTTTCAATAAAGAAGGGTACTCAAGATGATCAGAATGGAACACCAAAAACCAAATCCTTACATCAACTTCACTGACAGCATCCCACTTTCTCTGAATGCATAAAACACATTCCCAGTGGCAGCATTAAAGAGCATCCCATATTTCACTGGAGAAAACTAGACTTACCCCGGTGACCACTTCCAAGACATTGTAAATGTATGTACAATCAATGAGATGAATGAGATGGATATTGTAGTCAAGTTGCTAGCATATTCACTCAAAGGTAAAGCTTCACAATGGTTCAGGAGCCTTGAAGTAGGCTCTATTCAAAATTGGGATAAGTTGTGCATAACTCTTCACAAACAATTTGGAGAAAAGGGGGATAACCTATCCTTGTTAGAGCAGTTGACAATGATCAAGAGGGATCTGAATGAGCAATTGACAGATTTCAACCTTAGATTTCAACAAACATGGGACATGATTCCAATAGTAGTAAAACCCACTAATGAAGGTGCCTTCTTATACTTCCTTAGAGCTTTAATTTTTGATATTTCTTTGATGATTCAGTCAATGGGGGGCATAACCTTTCCTGTAGCCTATAGATTTCCATATGAGCTGAGAACTGTTTGATCCAGGCTATAAAACTTGCTCCTAGGCCATCGATGCCTCTTTACCCTGAGTTAGGAAACCCAAGTACCAGCCACGCACCCATATTAGCTCTTATACCCACCCCTCAGGATTCAAAGTTTAGCTGATGCCTCCACTTCATCATCTAACACCTCAAAGGAGCTTCAAGAAGTTATGAAACAACTACAAAACCTGGGAAATGAGCTAGTAACCTTCAAAAGATAGTAGGCTCATAGTTCTAGGTGATATCAGCCCCACACTAAGTATCAGGCTAGACCCCCGTATCAGAAAAATAAACCACCATCCCATGCTATAAATTAGAGTCAAGACCAAGGGCAACCTCAACCTACTAGACCTTTCAGGTCATATGACCCAAAAATAGCTTCAACATCAAGAGCATTGGTTCCAGCACATAATAACCTGGCACAAGAATATGATTTGTGTTTCCCATGCAATCAGCCACATAATCAATCGATGTGCTTTAATGGTGCATTAAATTAGGATTTGATGCTGAAAACCATTGGTGTGTTGCAATAACCTAGTCAGGAAGGAAATAAGTAGCAAGGAGCTCAGCAAAAGGGACCCCCAAGAGAAACTGTTCTTGTTAATTGGTAGGCCAAATACTTCTATGGAATGAATCAGACCCCTTCTCAAAGTATAGCTACCAATACATGGTCCAAGAAGAGAAATATTGGGGAAGGAAATTCACCAAGCTCAGGTGATCCTCCACCCTCTGTGGCTCCATAAGATATTAGCGTTGAAAAAATAACTCCCAGTATGTAGGGTCAATCTAAGCCACCTTCTAGACCTACTCAGGCACCGGTTATAACATCCCATGTGCAAGGGAAAAATGTACCAGGGAAGGGGCAGAAGAAGGATAATTCATTTAATATAATTGAGAAAATGAAGAAGACAAGTGTGAAAATTTCACTATGGAAGTCACTGGCCATTCTAGGGTAGAGGGATTTATTATAGACTGTCATGCAAAATTTGTCAAGCTCAAATCAAACCCCTAGCCAACAAGATAAAGTGATTACCAATACGGCTCAACATAAGAGCAACCATGGAGAATAACAAGGTAATAATATGAAGCCTCCCCCATTTTATGTTTCATTAATCATTGGATAAAAATTGGTGCATAATTACATGATTGATTTGGGGATTAAGTAGTTCTATGATGCCCAAACAAATAGCTGATCAACTGGGTCTCCAATATGAAGTCATCTCTAAAGGAGTAGTACAATTGGATGGGACAACAGTGACCACTTTTGGGGTCATCAAGGATCTGATCCTCACTCTGCATGCCTGCCCTAATGTGATTGTATTGTAGAAGATATCAGTCATAGACTTGTCACCACATTTTACATTGTCCTTGTCCATGGAATTCATTGCTCTTTAAAGTAAGGTATGGAGCAAAGGCCACAATCATATCCGGGCCCATAGTAGATTATCACATTGAGTCCTATGTGCCTAGCCAAATCAATGAAAATTGTTCGTCTTTTGATTTGGAGGACCTTCTAAACACTTCTGAGGCAGATACCAAAGTAGGGTGTATCCCGGACTTGACTCTTGACAAATGGGTGGTCAAAAGGCATGCTTTTGATCCCTATAAGGAGATGGAAGAATTTTAACTAGGATTCTATTGCTTGCATGAGGAGAAACCATCCCCTTATTGACATCATCAAACCATAACACAAAGATGACAATGAAGTATGGCAATTGTTCTTTGGTGGCTCAAGGAGTAGACAAGGAGCTGGAGGAGGAGCTATGGTCGTGTCCCCCCAAGGTATGAAGTATTATTCGGACTTTAAATTTTAGTTTGTCTACTCAAATAAAACTGTAGACATATAAGGCTTTGGTTCATGGATTACATTGGTTCAGAAGACAAGGAATTAAGAACCTGCAGGTGTTTGGTGACAGTGAACTAGTTTCCAATCAAGTCAAAGGAAAAAATGTTGTCAAGAATGACCTGCTCAAAAGCTACAAGAGTAGGGTACAGGATCTCATTGAGGATTTTGAAGCCTTCAACATTGTGTCCATACCCATAATAGGAGAATGAAGCTGTTGATAGGCTCACAGCAGTTGGAGCCATATTTGATGTGGTTGACATCATCAAGAGAGACAAAGAAAAACCACATATACATGTGATTGTGAGGTCAGTGGTGCCAGTTAATAAAACATGCTGGCAAGTGTTCGAGAATGATCAGTAGATCATCAATTTTTTGCAAGAGGAAGCTGAATTCTTAGCTAGAAATTAAAGCAGAATAGAGTAGTAATATGGAGATCAAGTAATGCAACTACATACAAACAAGCTTCCCAAAGGCTTTGGTGACATTGGAGTTTATCTTTAATCCCAACGATCAATTTCAAAAAGAAAAATATAATATACAGGTCAAAGGAGAAGATTCAGAGTCAATTCTAGTTGGAGAAGGCAAAATGGTTCAAATTCGAAAAATGGCCACTGAGCAAGAAAGGAATGAATTCGTGAAACTTTTCCAAGAGTTTCCAGATGTATTTTTTTAGAGCTATGAGGACCTCAGAGGTTTTGATTCGAAGTTAGCCCAAAACACAATCAAACTAGATCCAACTACTAAGCCCATCAAGAAAAATAAGAGACCGAGTCAATCCACTTATTGAGTCTCTGATGAAGAAAGAGCTAAATAAGCTTATAGAGGCAAAGTATAATATTCCCAATCAAACACTCAAGTTGGGTTGCAAATTTGGTCCCAATTAGGATAAAGAATAGAGAGATTAGTTTGTGTGTAGACTTTCGAGATTTAAATAGAGCTTCCCTCAAGGACCACTATCCCACTCCCCTCAATGGAGAAAATCTTGCAGTTGGTGTCTAGATCAGAGAGATTCTCTCTACTAGATGGACACTCACGGTACAACTAGATCGTGGTGAAATAATATGATCAGTTCAAAATGGATTTCACCACTAAATGGGGCACCTATGCCTATAAAAAAATTTCCATTTGGATTGTTCTAATGCTGGAGTCACTTTTCAGAAGGGCAGTGGATATGGCATTCAAAGGGCTGATCAACAAAATAGTATTGATCTACCTGGATGACATTACTGTGTTCTCCAAAAATGTAGCAGACCACCTTTTTCACCTAAGGAAGGTGATTTCAAAGGTGTAGGAGATTTGAGGTATCATTTAACCCCAAAAAATGCATATTCTTGGCCCTTGAGGGAAGGCTTCTAGGCCACATCGATGTCAAAGGAAGGTTTGGTAATTGACCTAGAGAGAGTTGAAGCAATAAGAGCATTGCCATTGCCAATCCATAAGAAGGCTCTTCAAATATTCTTTGGAAAAATAAACTTTGTCTGCAGGTTTGTGCCAAACTTTATTGCCCTTGTCAGGCCAATCACGTTGATGTTGAATAAAAATTTTGGCATTTATTTGGAGATTTGAAGGAAAATCAAGTTTTGAGGCCATCAAAGAAGCTATATCACAAGCCCAAACTCTCATGAATCCATTTTTTTCTAAAGATTTCATACTATATGCCTTTGGTGGCAGTGGACACGATTTCTACAATCCTAGTACAACAAAACAAAGAAGATATAGAGCATCCAATTGCTTTCTTCATCCAGGGTCTGGAATATTATGAAGTAAAATATTCTTTCATCGAAAAGTAGGTCCTGACAGTGATTAAGAGGATTGAAGAAGTTTAAGTATTTGGTTTCGAACAATAAAATCCAACTGTTGGTATCCCATGCATGATTTAAAGACTTCCTTCTCAGCAAGGATCTAAATGAAAAATGTGTAGGATGGATCACTCATGTCAATGGAGTATGACATTGAGATCAAGGTCACGAAGCTGGTCCATGGGAAGGGATTGTGTGAGCAACTGGCCTCAAGTCAGCAAGAAGAAGAAAGTGATGAAAAAGGAAGTTGTTTTGGTCCTAAAGGATAGTCAAGAGGAAGAAAATGAGGATGTGCCCACTCCTTATTGGACTCAGAACATGGTGCACTTCCTACAAACAAGCTTGTGTCCTCCAGAAATGAATAAAAAAAAAAAGGAGACATTTCAGGCTACATGCCATCCCATATGTGCTCATTGATGACATCTTGTTCAAAAGGGACATCAACGACATTTTGTTAAGGTTCATTGGGATGGATCAAGTTGAGAGAGTGTTACGAGAGTTCCATGACGAAGCAGCTAAAGGCCATTTTGCTCCATGAGTGAAGGTTCTTAAGATCATGAATGTGGGTTATTATTGGCCCAGGGTGTTTAGTGATTGTTATACATGGATCAAAAAGTGCAAGAACTGTGCATTATTCAGAGACAAGAAAAATCTAGCAGCACTGTCATTGCACCGAATTTCAGTAGATCGGCCATTCATGCAATGGGGATTGGACTTCATTAGGGTCATCAATCTGAATTCGAGTCAAGGCCACAAATGGATTCTGACGGAAACAGACTATTTCACCAAGTGGACCGAGGCAATGGTACGCAAAGAAGCTAATGAGTCTAGTTTACTAGAATTTTATGAAGGGATAGTGACCAGATTTGGAGTGCCAGCCACCATTATATCAAACAATTCATTGGAATTCATAGGTTACAAAATCACAGGATGGGCTGTTAAGAATGAGATTTACTTGAGCACCTCATCAAATTATTACCCTCAGTGGTAATGGCCAAGCATAGTCTACAAACAAAAACCTGTTGAAGATTACCAGAAGAAATCTGGATAAAAATCAGAGAACCGAGCACACGAAACTCAAATTAGCCTTATGGGCTAATAGGAAAACACCCAATAGGTCTATAGGAAACTCTCCATTCAAACTTGTCTACGAGAAAGAGGAATTTTTTCCTATATCACTTGATTTGTTAGCATTTGAACTCATGAAGAAACTGGAGGTGTCTGAGTTTGAACCAATGGAGGCCAAGTATGTAGAGCTGATGGAATTAGAAGAGACCAAAGAGCATGCACTTCAAACAATAGAAAAGGATCAGGCTTCAATCAAGATATGTTTTGACAAGAAGGAAAGAGCAAGGACCTTCTAGGAAGGGGACCTAGTTTTGAAATAGGATGCAGATCGAGAAAAACTAGGAAGGCATTCCAAGTTTGATGCCATTTGGAAAGGCCCTTACATGGTCACAAGATGTAAAAGTAGCAATGATTTCCAATTGTCTGCATTGGATGGTGAAGAGTTACGAATTCTAGTGAATGGAACTTATCTTAAACACTACTACTAGAAGGAATGTTCTCACCTTGTACATATTAGTTTAGTTTCTCTTTCCTCTAAGTACTTGTACACATTGTCTTATTGTATTTTAGGTTGATTTTCTCCTAAGTGATTTACACGCTTTGCATGTTCTACTTGGAACATGTATGATTTGAAATTTTGTATATAGTTGAGGTACTATTTTGTTGCTCCTACATAGCTAATTCAGAAACAAATGAATCCTCGGGTCAAAATAATTTTCTACTCTCAAAAACCATCGTTTCAAGATTTCTTATGAAGATTTAGAGCACAAACAGTGGGCACATGAATCAGAGGTAGAATCAGTGTCAGACCATCGTTCTTGACTCCATGGCCAACAGATATGACAAGGTAATTGGTCTTTTCATCTAGCAGGTGAATACCCCTGTGAGTCACCAAATTGTTATCCATATTTTCCCCTTGGGAAAAATATTGGATCAAAACAACCCCACACTAAAAGAACCTAATAAATCACATTTAGATCCTACAAACATATTACAAAGGGACTCAATAATGAAAGTGGCGGGGCCTGTGAAGGTTAAACAACCTTATATGGGAGAAATCTAGAAAATGGATCTATCAAGCAGATCCAGGCCTTAAATCCATTCTACAGGTTTCAGGTATGCTCAGAGATAGAATAGTAGGGTTAGAGGAGGAGGAGAAATTTCAAAGAAGCTGGGAGCAGTTAAAGGTATAAACGGTGAAGATCCAAAGTCCTCAGGCTCAAAACAGTTTAGAATGAGTCCAAAAATTGGCTAAGTATGGAGGATGTTGCATAAAAATCCACGTGTCGGAGCGGGGCTTCTTCAAAGGAAAAAATATTGATCAGGATTTCAAATGATCATCACGCCTCCACGTGTCCAGAACCTTAACAGTTGTGTGGCCGTTGAAAAGTCTTCAGCTAGACAGGAAGGTGCTAGGTGTTGGCTTGACGCAAATCCAATATGGAAGCCCAAGGTGGAGACTTAAACTCATGCCATCCTTCCACATAGAAAATGGTCAACAGATGTCAAAAGGTAGAAAGGCGGCCCTAAAAAATGGTTAAATATAGAAGTACTAGCAGAGATAGTCACGTGTCAGAGAAACACATCTCCAAAGTTGAATTCAAATGCAGAGGCTCAAACAAGTGCCAGTTCACTATGTAGCCTAGGGTCCATAAGGGTCAGGTAAAGTTCATTGAAAATTTAAAATCCTATGGAGACTTCCAAGTGTCAACCCGATGCTCCTTGAAGGGGAAAATATTGATCGGGAGTTTCAACGAGCATAGAGCCTCCACGCATCTAGTATCTTCAAAGGGGATAGAGTCAGGTTGAATAGTCAATGCATAATGGTAGGATGGTGGAGAGTGCCAAGTGTCCAAATGGTGCTAACTTAGGGGATGAATAAAAGAGGGTTCTTAAACAAAGCGCCAGACTGCTACGTGTCCTTGGTTAAGGAATATGATCCCGCCAAGCAAAGAACTTAGCCGAGAAACAAATAAATTGAACAGACCAGTGGAGGAAGCCATGAGTCATCCCCATGCCATTCCAAGAGGTAAATATAAAGGCCAAATTTAGGAAAGCGCTAGCCCTCCACGTGTCCCATATTAAAAAGAAGGCCCATTTTTTCAAACTGGTTTTCTCGCCCTTCTGTATGGACCCAATATAAACTTCGAAGGGGCATATATTTCGACTCAAGGATGGAAATATTACAAATTTGACACCGTTGGAAAGATCTCAGCCTCACCCATGCCATGAAGATAGGAAAATTTAATTTTGTGGAGGTTAGGTAAAGGAAAATGGAGAAAATTTCTTCATAGTCATTAATGCGGGATCTATTTGCACCAACATCCATATCAAATTCGTTCTGCTCTGTCGTTTCCTCCTTCGAGGTGTTAAACCAAAGATTGATATAGTCAAGACAGATTTGGGGGAAGATTTTGTAGGAGGCATTAATAGTAGTAGTTTAGCTTCAACCCAATTTTACCACTTCTCTCTCTTTCTTCTTCTCTTTGATTGAATGTATAAATACAGGGTTGGAACTCATTGCAAAGGGTTAGACATTCTTTTGTTTTGTAGGCTCCCCTTTTCTTCTAGAAAAATAACTCATGGAGTTTCAGACCTCCCTTCAAAATTGTAATATATTTCCTACCTCCTGGCTGTTTGTGATGCATTGTATCAATCTATAGAGTAATAGAACAAATTTGTGATCTATTTTAGATCCTTTCTTGTCTCTTTTTCTTTCATCTGGTTTTTTCATTATGCATCTAGTTATTTGTGCTTGGTTATTGTATGCATTTTGTTGGTTTGTGTCTATTAGTAAAATAAATTTACATCATTCCTTTGGTGCATCACCTTATAGCTTATTTTGATTTCTCACATCCCTTTTATTCCTGTCTCCTTGGTAAAACTTATAGTAGATTTAAGAATAGGCCCTTTGCAAGTTTTCACACATGCACCTAAATAGAGGAATATGAACCCAGCCTTTAATCTGGAGAGATTTTCTGATTCTAAAAAGTCACACAATTTGGGAAAAGCTCAATGTTGTGCAATCACACCAAATGAATCTACCTTATAAAAGTGGATATGATGACTCATTTAGGGGTGCTTTGATTTTGTACTAATAGAACCATTTGAGATTCTCTATGTTACTCTTCACCTTTTGACTATTAGGAAATTCAAGATTCAAGGTGTGCATAAGATATTTTTGAAATGTGTAGATGTAATGTGTGCTCTATATTTTCCAATTTACGTGGAATTACATATCCCAAACGGTGCACGTGGCTAGTGTGTTGTTAAAGGTCTTGCACGAGATTTGAAACATGTAATGTTTGAATATGTTGTGTACTAGATCGATGTAGGATATGTACCGATGCATTACATTATGTTTTCCACATAGTATTGAAAGGAATTAAAATGAATGTGGAAGGATAAAAAAACCAATAACTTGAAAAGATGAAAAATCTCTAAAATAACCCAGAAATAAGGTCTATATCATCTAAACAAAGACAAAAGATAGTACTAATTAAGCTAGTGTAATTTCTTGTGTACTTGATGATAAAATTGCACACTGTATGCACGTATAAAATTTAAAATAACCTTCGTAAAATTTACGGTTATTAAATACAAATACCTCTAATAAAAATAGTAAAAAAACTTGCAAAAATTGCAATAATGGAGCAATTAGGTTCCTTCCTTTTTTTGCATTATTTTTATCAAAACAAAAAACTTAAATTTAGGAATTACGACTCAACTTGCAAAGAGAGTTAAACTTAAAATAGAATAACTAAAGATATAAAAAACTCCTAAACTATTTTTTTACTTCTAATTAACATAAACATAGGCTCATAAAATCCATGGAAAATTTTGTCAACATATAAGAAGCTTTTCTAGGAATATAATTATGCAAGTTAGGAATGTTTTTTCAATGCTAATTATAGTCCTCTTCAAGAAAATTCACCCCAAGGTCCCTAAAATTCCATATTGTGATCGAAAGCTTGATCAATTTATAAATTCAAAGGAGGCAACATTTATACAAGATGGTGGAGAGGACTACAAAGGAGGATGCTAAAAATAATGGAATAGTCTACCTTCCCGAACTGTCCATTATACCATGCATAAAATACTGCTAAAATACCTACTAAAATCATTAACTGGAGAGTTATAATATGCTAACATTTCCCCTCATTACATTATTTTTACAAATGTAACCCTTAAAAAGTTCAAATTTCACCTTTCAAAGGGATTTGGTGAATGTATCAACTATTTGTGCATATGTTGGGTATTACTGGAGCTAGATGTGGTGGTTTAAGACTTTCTCTCAACTGTAGTGACATTCGACCTCAATATGATTGGTAATTTCATGAAAAATAGGATTCTTCACAAGATTTAGCACACCCTAATTTTTGCAATGAAGGATAGGTGTCTTTTCTTCATGAATTTTCAGATTATCCAGAATGCAATCTAACCATATCTCCTCACACAGCTCCACATATAGCATGATACTATACCTTAGTGGATGAAAGAGAAAAAATAGTTTTTATTCTTACTGATTAATGAGATCGGTCCAGATACATGATTAAATATGTATCATTGATGTTGAATTTATATCCTTAATAGATCCAACATAGTCTGAGCCAGTGTATCCCTGTAAGAAGAACTGAGTTTTTTTTTCTCATATTCTAGACCATATTGAAGTGTACCTTAGACATATCTCAAAACATGATTTGATATAATCAAATGACACTTCTTTGGTTCTTACATGAGTCTAAAGAGATAGCTCACAACAAAATATAAGTCAAGTCTTGTGCAAGTCAAGTAGATGAGACTCCAATGAGTTATCTGTAGAGAGTTGCATCCACTTAAGGCAAGTCCTAAAATCGAGAGAGTTGTAAACCTTTCTCCATTGGTGTTGAAAGAGGTTTACAATATAACTTTCTATATTTTTGCAGGAGTCTCTTTGAATAGTTTATCTAGGAGATAAAAATGTGATTATGTTTCTACCATATCTCTTATCCAAGAGAGTAATGAAGTAGCCCCAAGTTAGTCAAGTTGAAGGATCTTCTGAGGTCATTCTTTACAATATCAACATCATATTCTAAACTTACAATGATGAAAAGATTATCCACATACAAAACAATAATAAAAATTTCTATTCCCACCCTTTTTATGTACAATTTGGAGTCCGAGGGACTACAGGTGAAACCTTTCTACAAAAGGTGGTCGTCTATCTTTATGTACCATGCCCTAGGAGCTTGTTTTAGTCTATACAATTAATGTTATGAGATGACATACCTTTTTAGGATGTTTTTCATCAACAAATCCTTCCAGTTGGGTCAATGTACACTTATTATTTGAGATCACCATCGAGGAAAGTACTCGTGACGTATATATACTAAAGTTTCCATCCACCATGTGCTGTCAGTGTGCATATAGCCCTGATAGTTTTTGATCTTTGCATTGGTTGTTAAGGTTTATTCATAGTCAATTCCTTCTTTCTAAGCATAGATCCCTTTACTACAAATTGTTCTTTGTGCTTTTCAATGGACCTGTTTGCCTTATATTTAGTTTTTAAAACCCATTTATAACCTATGGGTTTTTTCCCAGTAGGCAGATCGATAGTTTACCAAGTGTGATTATGCATGAGTGAGTCATACTCAACATCGAATGCTTTCTTCCATTAAGGTTGACTTAGTTCTTCTCAAACATTATCAGGTTCAGAGCTATACATTGTTATACTCGTGAGTGTAAAATTCACCTCATTTCTTGTCTAACTCTTTGTTATGACTACAAAATAAATAATTAGGAGAGATTACACATGGAAAACATTGATGGTGCTTCATACCCACATCATAACGAGAAATATTTTTATGATGTGAAGAACTACCTGGTGGATATATAGTAACATTTTGTAATTCTCAAAGATCAACAAACATATCCCCTTGAGGATCATCATTTATGTGAGAAGTATCCTCTTTCTCATCATCTTACTTGGAGATCAATTGGTGAGATGTGGTTGGTATTTATTCTTCTTTTTGAATTACTGAGTCAACTGTTGACTCATAACAAACCATATCTAAATTTTTGTAGATTTTGTTTCTCTCAGGATCCGTTAATCAATATGCTTACAAGGTAGTGTTATAGCCCAATAGATTGCACAAGGGAGTTTTTGACTCAATATTATTACTCTTTTGAGATAAGACATGCATATATGATATGCATCCAAATACTTGTAGATGAGAATGTATGGATTTATACCAATCCATACTTGTTCATGTGTTTTTTCTTGTAGAATATTTGTACATTGCCTTTTTGAGAAGATAAACAACCATATGGACTTCTTCCACCCAATATCATTCCTCCAACTTTTTTTTTGACAACATGCAGTGAGCCATCTCCATTATAGTTTGATTGTATCACTCAACAATTCCATTCTGCTATGGCATGTTGGGAGTATTCAAATTATTTTTGATGCCTTTTGTGTTGAGGAATGCCAAGAAATTTTTTGACATGAATTCCCCCTCGATCCGAGGGGAGTAGAAGAATAGTTTAACCCATCTCCTTCACAAAACGTTGATAGAAGACGTAGAAATGACGAAAGGCCTCACTCTTCTGCTTTAAGAAAAAATACCCATTTCTTATGAGAGTAGTCATCCATGAATAGTTAGAAGTACCTGTATCCTGAAAAATGAAGAAGCTAATGATCCAAAAAGAGTAGTATGAACAACCTTCAAAAGTTTCTTTCAATGAAAGGTGCTTACTTCTCTTAAATAGACCCCTTTTTTTTACTTGTAAGATATCCAAGGAAAATGCGAAAGGAATTAGACAACTTGGGAATTCTATGCAAAATTTCCTTTGAACTGAGATGGTACAAAGATCCAATAGAGAGATGGCCACAATGGTAGTGCCAAAGGGTAGTAGATTCTACCGTAGAGGAAGATAAAGATACTACAGAAGATGAAACAACATCTAAAGAAAGTAATTTCTCTTTCAAAAATACTCTATCAAGAACCATACCTTTTCGTGAGATCAAGCATGATTTGATGTCATTATCAACAAGAAACTCCACCTTCAGACGACGATTCAAAAGATGACTAACTCATAAGAGATTGGATGTTAATATAAGAACCTATAATACCTTTGTGAGTGTATATTTTTGTGTACTGAGAGGAATGGTGACTTGGCCAATTCATTTTATAACATATTCTTTATCGTCAGTGATCCTAACCCGGTCTCTAGTGGGTTGGTTTTTCAGTAAATAAAATAGCTACATGTTACCTGACATGTGTTTATTGGCACCTAAGTTTTTCAACCAAACATTCCTCATGGCATGTGAGGTTTGGGAGATGAGCACTAATTTTGTATGTGCACCATAATTTTCTTCTTCACGTGTCTCATCATCAGGTCCATCATATTGTTGAGCTGTGCAATGTCCCTTTTACTTCCACAGGTGGGACATCTTTTCGATTGATGAGAATTTACACACCCTGATGTTCTTTCTCGGATAGAAGAAACTTGTTTCAAGCCATTATACCAGCACTTGTCTGTGTCATGGGTGTTAGTTCAACAAATGTAAGACCACCTCTTTGAATTTTGAAATTTCTGTAATTGTGGAGAATTTTGTTGTTGTTGTTTCTATGGTTTATTCTATAGGGGTCCCTTCCGGAACTTCTAACCATGTTGTGGCTACGAGATAAGAAATTTGTCTTGTAACTCATTCTAGAATGTGTTGATGGTTTCTTCTTTATGTAGTTGGTTCACAATTTCTTCAAATGAAACTATCTACTTGGAGACATTCAACGTCGCGATGAACACTATATATTGGGAAGGGAGATATCTCAAGGTGATCATGACCAATATTATTTCCTCTATTGTCTCACCAAGTGATCTAATAAGTTCCATTTGTAGCTCATCCACGTAACACAATAATTCCTCAACTTTCTAGTTGGACCCCATTCATAGGGTAAAGCCTAGAATGTAGATGGATGATCTTCATTTGAGTTATCATGGCATAGATGGTTACCAATTTATCCTACATTGCCTTTAATGTCACTTTATTGAAGACATGTGGTTACACGTCATCACTGATGCTTAACATAATCAACATCAAGGCTTTAACATCTTCCCTTACATACTTCATTAGATTATTTAGGTCAGTAGGGACCATCTTAGTTCTGGTGACGATGCCCGATAGTCCCTCAAATTGAAGGATGATATGCATCTTCATTTTCAAGGTGGCATAGTTCAACCCTTTGATAAGTTAGGCATATGATATATATAATTTTAGAGAATACATTGTAAAATAAAGGTCGAATTTCAGGGTTGCTTGTCCACTGGCTCCTCACGTCTCATCTCACTTTAAGATTTTGTGCCAAAAAGAAGTGCAAATACATGTTGCAAGGGCCACCATGTGTTGCAGGGTTCACTATATTTAGCTCCACCCTTAGCTCAGTCTCCCTTTTACAAAGATATGATGGCTTAGTATTTAAAATTGATATCTCGTTGTTGCACACAGGTATTTCCCACACAAAAGTAGAGGTATTTCCCATGCACAAATAACTTAAAATATCTTATAGCTTTAACAAAAAAAAGTCACCTAAAAGTTATGCCACATATTCTGTACAATAGATAAATTCCAAAAAAATCAAAAAACAACCAAGGAAGGGTGAATTTAACAAACCACTAGTCACGTCCTCTCCCAAAATGGTTAAAAATTCTATTTCCCATGAAATAAACAAGTCATTAACTTTTATATAGGATCATAACTTGCTTCAATGGCTCACTGGTGGTGTCCAGATGGAAAAGATGTATGATCTGTTAATGAATGGCCCATGTGTAGGTTGGATGTTTCCACATAAACAAGTTGTTGGAAATAAGGTGTCTCAACCTTGTTTGGTTTATTCTTTTAATATTTTCGTACAACCGTTTTACATTGTCTATGCTCTAAAAATAGAAATAGGAGTTGTCAAAAGATTCCCATATGATAGTATATCATGGAGGGAATCTTTTTAGAGATATTATGACATCTGTAAGGGTCAAAAATAGGGGAGAATATTGTGGACGTGGGAGCCTAATTTAAGACCGAAATCTTGCTCTTTAATGCTATCCACCTCATGAGAGGTTTGGCACATGGTTTTGTAAACCATAGATGGTTTCTTGTATAACCGGAGGTCTATAAATTAAAGGCTTGGAGAATCAATTGGGGTATTGAGTTTTAATCCTCCTAGAATTGTTTCTAGTGATACTCCTGTAAGAAACTTGCTCTGCAAGTGTATGTAATATTGTTATTAGATTTGAAATACATTAAGTGGGATTTTGGAGTGTGGGGTTTTTTATCTTAAAGGATTTTCCCCCACATATATCTGGTGTTTGTGTTTTGTTATGAATATGTTGGTGATATTTTTGTAACTATTTTACTATGTTGAAAGTTTTTACATAATATCTCTCCTCAAAGATTAGCATAGGAAGTTGTTCTGTTACTCTTAATTTCCTATCAAGTGGTATCAGATCCTGATCACCTTTTGGTAAAAGTTGTGGGTTGTTGGGTTTTTTGTGCTAATCCAGTTTTGAGTGGGAGCTTGTGCAGAGAATAATTTGTTATCTGGTTGCATATATTTTTCAAATGGAGAGCACATTTGGGAGGATTGACTTAGAGAATTTTTCTGGCACAAACTTTGAAATGTGGAAGCTGAAGATGGAAGATCTGTTGGTTGATTGAGACCTAGGGATGTGGTGGATGAGAAGTTCCATAGGCCTATGGATCCAATTTTGGCTGCACAATATGATGTAATGGATAGAAAATATACAGGTCTTATTGGACTATGTCTTGCAGATTCGATCCTAATAAATGTACATGAAGAATTCACTTCGGAGAAGATTTGGAAAAAGTTGGGTAAGATATACCAAGCTAAGTCTCTAGTAAATAAGATTTTCTTCAGAAAGAAGTTGTTTTCCTTGAGAATGGAAGAAGGTGGACAAATATCTAAGCATCTGGAAACATTCAATATGTTGGTGAATTAGTTGATCTCGGTTGGGGGTTAAGATGGATGAAGAAGAAAGGTTCAAAATGATGTTGGTTTCACTACCAGACTCATGAGACAGCCTAGTCATGGCCATTGGGAGCACTTTAGTCACTTTGAAGATGGAGGATGTTGTTGGTTGTCTACTCTCCAATGAGATGAGAAGGAAGGTCTCTCTAAACACCAAAGAGGGCTTTGAGTGTTTTAGGAAGAACAAAAGAATGAGGCAAAGATGAGAAGAAGCATTGCCATTCCAAGAATAAGGGGAGATCAAAATCCCCTGGTAAGTTCAAGGTGATATGCTGGAACTGTGGGTAAATCTAGAAACTTTTGAAGGGAATGCAAAGAAGAAAAGAAAAAGAAAAAGAAGAAGCATGATTCTGATTTTGAGTCTGAAAAAGAAGATGGATATGCCTTTATTGTAGCTTTGGCCACTCGTGTAAGTGATAATGCATGGTTGATAGACTCAGGTGCATCTTTCCACATGAGTCCTAACAAAAATTGGTTTAGTAAGTATGAAAACTATGATGGTGGTAAGGTGTAATTTGGGTGATAATTCTTTCCTTGAAATTGTTGTTCATGGTAGTATTCAGGTGAAAATTTTCTAATGGTAGAATTAGAAGATTTGATGGTGTCTTGCATATCCCAAGACTAGTAAGAAATTTATTATCTGTTAGCAAGCTAATAGATGCGGGTGTGCATATACAGTTTTATGAAGCAGGTGTGAAAATTGGTGAGAGGTGCTATGGTGATAGCAAGAGGAAGTAGATTGGGTACATTGTACCAACTTGATGCATGCACGATTGAGTGTAATAGCACTTCGAATAAAACTAATCTAGTAACTATTTCACTGAAAAAGGAGAGGGTTTCCTCCTCTGCGGATGGTCATTGGATTTTGGTTACCCAAGGGTGATCTGTCTACTGAATCAAAATTACATACAGAAAAGACCATGTTATGGCACCAAAGGCTTTGCCACATTGGAGAGAAGGGTTTAAAAGCCTTGAAAAATAAGAACCTCGTTGAGGGATTAAATGATTGCAATCTGGATTTTGATTTCTGTGAACATTGTATATATGGCAAATAGAACCGCGTTCAGTTTTACTTGTCTGCTCATAAGTCTTCATGTATCTTGGATCTATTCCGTTCAAATGTATTTGGTCATGTTAAAGTTGATTCTATTGCTAAATTAGTTTATTATGATACTTTCATTGATGCTTTTAGTAGGAGAACATGGGTATATTTTTTAAAGAGTAAATCTTAAGTTTTTAGTCATTTCAAGGAATTTAAGGCTATGGTTGAAACTCAAGCTGGGAAGAAAATTAAGTGTTTGAGATCTGATAATGGCGGTGAGTACTGTCTTGCAGACTTTGACAGATTTTGTATAGATTACGGGATTAAAAGACAAAAGACAACTTCCTATTCTCCCAAGCAGAATGGAGTTACAGAAAGAATGAATAGAACGTTGATGGAGAAGGCTAGGAGCATGCTTATTGGAGCTGGTCTAGAAAAGAGGTTTTGGGCTGAATTTGTTACCACTGCTTGCTATTTGATAAATAGATCTCCTACATCAATGCTTGTTGATAAAATTCCAATGGAGGCGTGGTCGGGGAAAAATCCTTCAATTAGACATCTGAGAGTTTTTGGCTGTGAAGCATATGCACATGTGCCTAAGGAGAAGAGAACAAAGTTGGATTCTAAGGCTGTCAAATGTATCTTTATAGGATATGGCTATGGTGTGAAAGGATACAAGCTTTGGGATCCTATTGCACAAAAGGTAATATACTCTAGAAGTGTTATTTTTAGAGAGATTAAATCTTTCCCTATTAATTTTTCAGCCAAAACAACATAAAGAAAATCAACAAAAAAAGGATGTGGTTCAACTTCGTTCTACACCTAAGAAAGTTGAATTGAGAACCCAAAATAGACACAAAGTTGAGGAGAGCTCACCAAGCTCTGAATCTTCAGAAGAGGAAGAAGAAGAGGAAGAAGTGGAAGAATCTCCACCTCAACTTGTTCGAAAGTCTAGAAGGCAAAGGCAACCACTTGAAAGGTATAGGTATTCTCCTGATGATTGGAAGTGTATATTTGCTTTGAGGACTAACATTGATGAAATGAGATTTGTATAAGAGGCTCTGGGTATGAATGATGTAAAGTCCTGGAAAATAGCCATGGATGAAGAAATGGCATCCCTTAAAAATAATGATACATGAGACCTTGTACCATTTCCTGAAGTTCGGAAACCTATTGGATGTAAATGGTTGTTTAAGAAAAAGATTGGTTCAGATGGAAATGTTGAAAAGTATAAGGCACGGTTGGTTGTGAAGGGTTACTCTCAAGTTGAGGGTATTGATTGTGGTGAGATATTCTCTCCTGTTGCTAAAATGACATCCATTCAGTTTTTATTATCTATTGCAGCAACTTATGACCTAGAGGTTGAACAAATGGATGTGAAAATTGCTTTCCTTCATGGTGATTTGGAGGAATAAATCTATATGACACAGCCAAAGCACTACCTGGTGAAAGGTAAAAGCAATATGGTTTTAAGTTAAATAAATCCCTATATGGCTTAAACAAAGTCCTAGGATGTGGTACCAGAAGTTTGATTCACGTGTGTTGAGTTTGAGGTTTGTGTGGTCTAAATCTGATCACTGTGTATATTTTAAATCTGATAGTGATTGTTTCCTGGTAATTACTTTATATGTTTTTTTATTAAGGGAAAATAGTTTTGAAGGGACTATACCCTGTGTACAAAAGGGCTCAAAAGCCAGATAGCAAAGATGAGAGAAGCAGCCCAGATAAGGGTCAAAATAACCAACCAAGGAAGGCTCAATAGCCAAATATTACAATATAGGTGAAAAAAGGATCTAAACTTACATAGATCAAGAAAAAAGAAGGCAAGATCAAAAAGGAACCAAAAGAGAAACAGCATAAGGAGCCCCACCACAAAACAGCTCCAGAACCGCCCGATGACAGCCGCATCGTAGCCAAAAAACAACATCACAACAGCCCTTTACTTGATGGCTCTGTCAATTTTGGTCTTGATAGCCTGCAGTGACATGAAGAAGGCAATGGCAGTGGCCTGAGAGGAGTCTTGTAAATCAGCTTGGGCAATTGCAATGTCCCTTTTCTCTTTAGGGCCCCATATGTCCTCATTGATCCCACTTAAACTGCAAACACTGTGGACATGTTGCTCAATGAAATTATAGATGCTTTTGAGGGCAGACAAGATGTAGTCATTTCAGCTTTTAGCATTCCCCAATCTGCCATCTAAGGACTGTAGTTTCTTGAAGACTTCACCAATAACCCCCTCTTCCTCCTCACTTTGAAGGATCCTTTTAGCCTTCGCTCTTTCCATGTTTTTTATAGCCCCTTTGAGCTCTTGCAGCTCCTTTTCTAGTCTGACCACCCTATCCAGTAATTCCTCCTCTTTGGGATCCTCCATCGGCCTGCTGATATACAGGAGGTTTTCAGCTAGTTCTAAGTCCTTGTGGCTCCTTTTATATGTTGATGACATGTTGCTTATTGGGAAAGGAAAAGGTTTGATTTCAGAATTGAAATCTTAGCTCTCTACGAATTTGAAATGAAAGATATTGGTGCAGCAAAACACATACTTGGGATGGAGATTAGAAGAGATTGTGAGAATAGAAAGCTATGGCTTGGCTAGAGTAAGTATGTTTGCTCTGTTTTGCAAAGGTTCAACATGCAGGATTGTAAACCACTTTGTGTTCCTATTACTTTGGGAATGAAGCTCTCCATTTCATAATGTCCATCATCCCCATCAGAGATGGAAGAAATGAGCAGAGTGCCTTACCAGAGTGTAGTTGGAAGCTTAATGTATGCTATGGTCTGTACAATACTAGACATTGCCCAAGCAGTGGGAGTTCTTTCTCATTTTATGTCTCATCCTGGAAGAGTGCATTGGGATGCAGTTAAGAGGGTCTTCAGATATTTGTGGGGTACATCAGAGTACTCTATATGTTTCCATGGAAGAGGAGATCAACATTCCCTACGTATTCATGGTTTTGTGGATTCAGATTGGGTCGGTGATGTCGATAGTAGAAGATCCACCGGTGCATATGTGTTTACTCTTAATGGTGGTGTAATTAGTTGGATGAGCAAGTGACAAGCTATGGTCACTTTTTCCACTACTAAGACAGAGTAGATGGCAGCTACTCATGCCTGTAAAGAAGCCATTTGGCTGAAGCGTTTGTGTTCAGATATTGGATTAAAAAAGGGTGCAGTTACAATATACTGTGATAGTAAGGGTGCAATCTACCTTGTGAAGAACCTGGCTTTTCATGCCAGGACCAAACACATTTATGTTCAATATCACTTCATGAGAGATATGGTCAAGGATGGAAGGGTGAGGCTGGAAAAGGTAGAGATAGTTGCGAATGTTACAGATGCATTAACTAAGTCCGTGAGCACGACAAAATTCAGGTGGTGTTCCGAGTCTATGGGCCTCTCGGCCCCTAGAAGTTGATCCATGATGGTATCTTTCCCTTGGCCCTTGCAAGGTATTCGACAAGTGGGAGATTGTTGGAAATAAGGTGTCTCAACCTTGTTTGGTTTATTCATTTAATATTTTCCTACAACTGTTTCACATTGTCTATGCTCTAAAAATAGAAATAGGAGTTGTCAAAAGATTCCCATATGATAGTATATCATGGAAGGACTATTTTTAGAGATATTATGACATATTTTATGACATATGTAAGGGTTAAAAATAGGGGAGAATATTGTGGACGTGGGATCCTTATTTTAGACTGAAATCTTTCTCTTTAATGCTATCCACCTCATGAGAGGTTTGGCACATAGTTTTGTAAACCATAGATGGTTTCTTGTATAACGGGAGGTCTATAATTTGAAGGCTTGGAGAAACAATTGCGGTAGTGAGTTTTAATCCTCCTAGAATTATTTCTGGTGATAATCCTTTAAGAAACTTGCTCTGTAAGTGTATGTAATCTTATTATTAGGTTTGAAATACATTGCGTGGGCTTTTGGAGTATGGGGTTTTTTATCCGAAATGATTTTCCCCACATATATCTGGTGTTTGTGTTTTGTTATGAATATGTTGCTGATATTTCTGTAACTGTTTTACTATGTTGAAAGTTTTTTCATAATATCTCTCCTTAAAGATTAACATAGGAAGTTGTTCTGTTACTCTTAATTTCCTATCAAAGGTTTGTGCAGGTTCCTACCTCCACGTTTCAAAACGCATAAGTCTAAGTTCATGTTTCCAAATAGCCATGGATCTGCAGGTGTGAGATATAATAGATATTCCTATTATCCTTGCTCTCATGCTCATAAAACATTTTTTCAAATACAAGATTTTCATAGAAAGCTTGATTGATTTATTGATGCAAAGGAGCAACATTTATACAAGGCGAAGGAGATACTATAAAGGAAGATGCTAAATATAATGGAATAGTTTACCTTCCTAATTAACCATTCTACCATGCATAATAAACTACTAAATACTTACTAAACTAGTTAATTGAGAGTTCTATTGTGATAACATTGATTGTGATTGGAAGCTTGATCAATTTATTGATGTAAAGGAGTAACATTTATACAAGACGGTAGAGAGACTATAAAGGAAGATGCTAAAAAGAATGGAATAGTCTACCTTCCTAACTGACCGTTCTACCATACATAACAAACTGCCCATTACCTACTAAACCAGCTAATTGGGAGTTCTAATATCCTCACATTCCTCCCTTATTACATTATTTTTACAAATATACCCCCTAAACTGTTCAAATTTCACATTTCCAAGGGATTTGGTGAACATATCAGTTATATGTGCATCTATTGGGTAATATTGGAGCTGTATGCGGTGGTTTAAGACTTTATCTAAAATGAAATCAAATTCGACCTCAATATGCTTGGTCTTTTCATTAAAAAAGGATTCTTCACAAGCTTCAACACACCTCGATTATCGAAATGAGGGATAAGTGGATTTTCTTCACGAATTTTCATATCAACCAGAATGCAACGTAACTACATCTCCTCACACACATCGCCACATGTGACACGATACTCTGCATCAGTGATTGAAAGAGAAACAATAGTTTGCTTCTTACTGATCCATGAGATCGGTCAAGATCCAAGCTAAAATAGGTATCTTGAAGCTGACTTTCTATCATCAACATATCCAACATAGTCTACTTTGGAGTATCCTTGTAAGAAGAACTAATTGTTCTTATTATATTCTTGACCATATTCAAGTGTACATCAAACATATCTCAAAACATTCTTTTTTGTAATCCAATGACACTTATTTTTCTCCTACATGAATCTTAATAGATAGCTCACAAAAAAACATATATCTGGTCTAGTGCAAGTCAAGTAGATGAGACTCCCAATGATAAGTCTGTAGAGAGTTACATCCACTTGAGGTGCATCCTAGAATCGAGAGATTTGTACAAAAAATTCCATTGGTGTTGAGAGAGTTTTACAATCTGACATTCTATATTTTTCCAGGAGTGACTTGGCATATCTTATCTAGGGGATCAAAAAGTGATTCTATTTTTTCCATCTCTTCAAGCCAAGATAATAATAGAGTAGCCCCAAGTTAGTCACGCCGAAGGATATTTTTAGGTCATTCTAAAAAAAAATCAACATGATCTTCTACACCTCTAATGACCACAAGATCATTGACATACAAAACAATAATGATGATTTCTGCTCCCACATAATTTATGTGCAAGTTGGAATCCATGGGGGGTACAGGTGAAACCATGCTGTAAAAGGTGATCATCTAGCTTAATGTACCATGCCCTAGGAGATATTTTTTTTAACAATGATTTTATGAGATGGAATATCTTTATAGGATTCTTTTCATCAATAAATCCTTCCAGTTGGGTCATGCACACTTCTTCTTTGAGATCACCATTGAGGAAAGCATTCTTGATGTCTATTACTAATTTTTCTACCTATTCTATACTAATACTGCACATACAACCTTGATGTTTTGATCTTGATAGTTGGTGCAAAGGTTTCTCTATAGTCAATTACTTCTTTCTAAGAATAACCCTTTACTACGAGTCATGCTTTGTGCTTATCAATGGATCTGTTTGCCTTATATTTCATTTTGAAAACCCATTTGCATCCTATGGGATTATTCTTAGTAGGAAGATCGAAAAGTTCCTATGTCTAATTCTACATGATTGAGTCATAATCAACATCCATGGCTTTCTTCCATTGATTTTGACTTAGTGCTTCTAAAACATTATCAGGTTCAGAGCTATCAACTATTGTACTCATGAGTGTAAAATTGACCTCATTTCTTACATGACTCCTTGTTCTGACTCTGGAAGAAGTACTCAGGAGATATTTTCCTTCTCACTTCAGATGAGAACTCTTTTCCTAATGTGATGAAATACCTGGTGGATGTATGATAATTTTTTCTAATTTTATAAGATCAACCTAGAACTCCCGTTGAACCTCATCTTTTCTGTGATAAGTATCCTCTTTCTCGTCATATTACTTAGAGAGAAATTTTTGAGAGGTGGTTAGTATTGGTTCTTCTTTCTACATTACTGAGACACATGATGACTCATAAAAAACCATGTCTCGAATTGCATAGATTTTGTTCATCTTAGGATCCATGAGATGGTATGATTTCGAGGTAGTTCTATATCCCATTAGGATCCACGATAGTGATTTTGGCTCGATCTTATTCCTATTTTGAGTTGGGAAATGCATATATGTTGTGTAACCTGTTGGTGCTCAATTTGATCTCGCCCCATTTTCCCTTGAAATTCTTCACTCTGCGGGCTCTATCGTATTTTCTATCTCCCCGTATTGATACGTGAAAGCTCTGTCCTTCATTTGGTTTCCATGATTAGACTTTTCCTTTAGTCAAGGATCACTTAATGTAAAAAATTTGTTTTCCATTCCTCTATCCATGTGAAATAATTTTTAACTTGGGCATAAAGTCAGGGTTTTCCCCTTCCTTCTATTTTTTCAACAGTCACATTTTGTTTTCCCTGTCAAATTTTTTCCCAATATTTGTGGAAACATGGTCCTTTCTAATTGGTTGTAGCTCGGCAGGGAACTTTGAAACTATAAGGCCTGCTTCAACTCAAGTATTGCCCATGTGGAGGGCCTACGCTCATCTAAAAATTCACCTTCTTGGTTTGACCTTTGGAGTTGTGTCAGGGAGACATGTGGATATTTCCCCTGCCTTGCCCTGACTTAGACACATTTTCATGCGATCAGTGCATCTTTTTCGGACCATGGACACATGGTGAGCCCGTGCTTGTTTGGGGTCTCCAATTTTTGGCACCATACCAAAGGTGTGCACCAAAGAGACACACGGAGGCTTCTGCTGGCTCCTTTTATACTGAGACTTTTCAAAGGCCAAAAGGTGTTTTTCTTGGGCCTAGGGCACGTGGAAGGCACACGCTTGTTTGGAAACTTGCCTCTGTACCTCACCTTTGCAATTACACCAAGGAAACATGTGGATGACTCTGATATAAAGTTGATAAAGGGGAGAATCAATGGTTGTAGTGCATTGCATCTAATTTTTCCACTATTTCTGCACCAAGACTCCTGGAGATGCAAATACGCATTGTTTTTCATCATTTTTTGATGAAATTTCTTGTCATTTTTTGTCTACAAAGTGCAATTGAATGGATTAAGATCTTAATTTATGAGTCCAAGGAATGTAAAGGTTAATATTTTGAAGATTAAAATTGTCTCGGGCACTTGTAAAATGTGAATTACCAGGGAAGTTGGATGTAGAGCAGAGTTACAAAGGAAAGAATGGGAAAAGGATGAAAGGATGGAGGTTGTAGGCGCAAAGGATGAAAAAGGTGTTGCCTCGAGGGTGAAAAGGATTACCTTGTCAGATCCAGCTGTACAGAGCCAACAGAAAATGATTAAAACAGGGATTTCTCACATGAAAAAATAAAAAGAATGATTAGAACGACTGTTAAAAAGTTGTGGCATGGTATCCTAGTCATTAGTCGAGGGTATGAGAAACGTGATTAGTTCATGATTTGTCCACCTGGAAGCTGCGGGTGTAAATTTGTTAAACGTCACTTTCTGAGAAAAATTAGCAACAAGCAAAGGTTCCTTGAGTATTCTTCTTTTTGGGAGGGGGGGAAATTTGGGATGAGTGAGCAAGTCAGATGTATAAATGCAATGAGAATACTCTTGCAAAAGGCTGGTGGTTGAATTCTTAAGAGAAAATTTGAGAGAACCCATCTTCCCGAGAGACCATCTGAGAAACCTGTTAATTTCCTGTGTTTTATATTTCAATCACGTCAAGTTGGTTGTGAGTGTATAGCCATTGACAAGCTCTGAGACTATTCACAGAAACTTTCCCCTGCTGATGAATCTAATCAACTTCAAATTAATCTGTGTCAATCTTGGGCCAATTTGTGTTTTCTTTATTTCAGAATGTCTACAAGTAGTTTTTCTTGTTCCTATTGCAATCTTGTGTTAAAATCCATCTAAATCACAAAGGATCTTGTCCCTGTGATAGTTTAGTGGCATTTTCAATTTCATTACGAGAAGAGCCTTCATCCTGTAATGAGATAAAAAATTTAAAATCACTTTACTATCTTGTTGATAACGATTATCTGTAAGCCTCTAAGTGTATCTTAGGCATGAGGAACCAAGGGTCTTTGCTGTATAATTGAGTCTTTAGCTCGAGCCTTCATGTTAAATTCTTAGAGATTGTGTGAAACCATACAAATTTGGGCCTCCATTGATGTACAACTTCTGGTTGAAGGAATATTTTAATTATTATGAACCTTTCTGTCATTTAGTAATCCAATTGTTGTTAAAGTTCTCAAAGATCTGGCATAATCAATTTTATCCTACTTAAATCTCCGACCAAAATTATTAAAAAAAAAAACAATGAATCCCACTTGAACTACCCCTATTTTCCTTGTATGTCCACAAATGTATAAATTCTACTACTAAAATATGCAGAAGACAATTAGGATCCCATATTGTCTTTAGTAACCTTTAGCCTTGTTTAGAAAATATCACCATTCTTTAGAAGTGACATCTTGTGAGAGTTAAATTGTGGTGCATTGATCATATTTTTTCAAGGTCTCCTTTCAAATTTGTGAAAAGAAGGATATCTTCATTATCCTTCACCAATAGAGGTTACAAAATGGGTCCTCTCACCCTAGTTGAAAGGCACAACCTAAAACAGCCAGGATAGATCAAATCCTTAATGAAGGTGATATCCATTTCTCCAGTGCCCGAGTGAGAAAGAGTCAAACAAATCCCCTCCCCAGCTATAAAATGACTCATAATAAGATCTTTCTGTCTCTTAGTGTCTTGATAAATATTTGATGCTGCTTGGTTTCCAAGGGAGAATCAATTTGGATACCAACACAACCAAACACTCTTAGATGAGAAACAAAATGATTTTTAACACTCCATACATCATCTGGTGTTTTTTCCTATAGAATATTTGTTGCTACCCTGTTGAATAGATAAATGGCTATCTGAACTACTTCTACCCAATATCAATCCTCCATCTTTTTTGTTGACAACATGTAGCTAGTCATCTCCATTACAGCCTCGATTACGTTGTTCAACAATTTCGTTCTTCTCAGGTGTGTACGGAGCAGTCAAATTCTCTTTAATGCCTTGTTGGTTCAAGAATGCTATGAACTTCTTTGACGTGAATTACCCACCTCAATCTAAGTGGAGTAGAAAAGTAAGTTGTCTGGACTCCTTCACAACCATACTGATAGAAGACCTTGAAATGATGAAGGGTCTCAATCTTCTGCTTCAGGAAAAACACCCATGGCTTCTGAGAGTAGTCATCCACGAACAGTTGAAATAACTTGTATCTTAAAAAGGAAGCAGGTAATGGTACAGGAAAATTGGTATGAAAAAAATCCAAAAGTTTCTTTATATGAAAGGTTCTTGTCTTGAATGGATCCCTGTGTTTTTTAATTGCAAGACATCCAGGGAAAATGGGAAAGGAACTAGACAACTTGGGAGGTCCATATACCATCACCTTTGGACTGAGATGGTACAAAGATCCACTAGAGAGATGTCCATAATGGTAGTGCAAGACAGTAGTAGATTCTATTATAGAGGTAGATAGAGCTACTAATGAAGATGAATCAACATTTAAAGAAAATAATTTATCTTTCAAAAATTCTCTAGTAAGAACCATAACTTGTCATGAAATGAAACATGCTTTAATGCCATTATCAACAAGAAACTCCACATTTAGACGATGAGTCAAAAGCTGACTGAATGATAAGAGATTGGATGCTAATCTAGGAACATATAATACCTTTTTGAGTGTAAATTTATGTTTTCTGAGAGGAATGGTGACTTGGCCATTTCCTTTTGCAACATACTCTTTATCCTCAATGATCCTAACCCGATCTCCAGTTGGTTATCCTTTAAGAAAATCAATAGCTTCTTGTCACTTGCCATGTGTTTCCTGTCACAAGAGTCTATCAACCAGACATTCCTCGTGGGTTTTGCGGTATAGGAGAAAAGCACTAAGTATTTATGTGCATCACAATTGACTTCTTTAGGTGTCTCATCATCAAATCCATCATATTGTTGAGCAACGAGATGTCCCTTCTGCTTCCACCGATAGGGATATTTTCAATTTCTGAGAATCGTCATGCCCTAATGTGCTTTCTTGACTAGAAGACCCTTATTTCAAGCCATAATATGAGTATTTTTCCATGTCGTACGTGTTGGCTCAACATAGATGACACAGTGTCTTTGAATTTTGTGTTTTCTCTTATTGTGAAGACTCTTGTCATTGTTGTTTCCATGGATTCTTCTCTAGGGTCCCTCGCAGAAATTTTGACAACATTGCAACTTCAATATAAGGGCTTTGTCTTACAACTCATCCTGGACAGATTTGATGGCTTATTCTTGATTTAGCAGGTTCACGAGTTCTTCAAAAGACACTATCTTCTTGGATACATTCAGTGTCATGACAAAAAATCTTTATTGGGAAGGGAGAGCTCTCAAGGTGATCAGGGATAAGATTTTTTCCTCGATTGTCTCACCGAGTGCTAAGAATTCCATTCGTAGCTCAATCACATGACGTAATAATTCCTCTACTTTCTCATCAAACCCCATAGATAGGGTGTAAAGCGTCGACTATAGATGGAGGATCTTTGTTTGATTTTCAACCTCATAGATGGTCGCTAATTCATCCCACGTTACCTTTACTATCACTACATCCAGGAAATGTGGTTGCATATAATCAGTGATGCTTAACATAACCAACATCAAGGATTTGACGTCGTCCCTTGCATACTTCATTAGCTCATCGGGGTTAGTAGGGGCTGGCTCAGTTCCACAGATGATGACCGATAGTCCCTCAAACTGAAGGATGATACACATCTTCATTTTCCAGCTGGCATACCTTGGCACTTTGAGAAGTTTGGCGTCAGACAAAAGAAATTTTGTAGAATAATCTATAAAAGAAAGTTCGAATTGCAAGATCACTGATCCGTTGGCTCCTCATGTTACGTATCATTCTCAGAGTTTGTTTTAAAAATACAGTGCAAATAAGTGTTGCAAGGGCCCCCACATGTTGCAGGGTTCACTTTATTTGGCTCCACTCCGAGCTAAATCTCTCTTTTATCGAGATTTGAGGGCTTCTTGTTTAAAATTGATATCCGGATGCTGCGCACAGGTATTTACCACGAAAAACAAGAGTTATATCAAATGCACATGTCACTTTGGAGGTGTGACAATTTTTTTTTTCTAAAGTTGTCACTAAAAATTTCTACCATGTTTATTGGACAGTAGCTAAATGCTGAAAAAAGAAAACAACCAAAGAAGTGTTCAAACAACAAACCACCAGACACGTCCTCTCCCAGACTGGTTCAAAACGCTATTTCCCACGCCATAAATAGGTCAGTGAATTGCATTTAGGTTTGTAGCTTGCTTTAATGGCTCGTTAGTGGGTGATAGGGGTGTCTAAATTGCAGGGATGCATGATCTGATAATGAATGGCTCGTCCGTGTGTAGGTTGGATGTTTTAATGAAAATAGGCCTGCGCAGGCTCCTACTCCTAGTTCCACGTTTCGCAGCGTACATGTACAAGTTTGTGTTCCCATACATCCACGGCTCTACAAGTCTAAGATCCAATGCAGATGCCTATTATCCTTGCTCTCATGCTCATAATTTTTTCTCTGATACCATATTGTGATCAAAAGCTTGATCATTTTATTTATGCAAAGGAGCAACATATACAAAAGACGAAGGAGAAACTACAAAGAAAGATGTTAAAAATAATGGAATAGTCTACCTTCCTAATTGATCGTTCTAGCATGTATAACAGACTTCTAAATACCTGCTAAACCAACTAACTGAGAGTTCTAATCTACTAAAATGAATTGCGACTCAACTTGCAAATATCGTGAAACTCAAAATAGAACCACTAATGATAGAAACAAACTCCTAAACTAATTTTTTACTTCTAATTAACATAAACATAGGCTCATAAGAGCCATGGAAAAATTGGTCAACATACTCGAACCTTTTCGAGGAATAGAATTACGCAAGTTAGGCATGTTTTTCAATGATAAATATAGTCCTCTTAAACAAAATTCACACCAAGCTCCCTAAAATATAAGGGGTAGTCATAAAATTCACATGTTTATAGTTCTCTTAACTTATAAAGTGTTTCCCACCTCTTTGGGAACGACTTCACAAGAATTTATAATTATATGAAAACTTACAGTGGACACTCTATTTTTAGTTTTTTCAACTGGTTCTAATTGACTAAATAAACATATGAATAAAATAAATGAGTTCTAAATCATCTTAAAAATAATTATTAGAGTTTTTCAATAAAATAGAAATTGTGTAAATTTAACATAATTTCAATTTCCAAAATTAGCATCATTCCCAATATTCCCCCCTTTGATGCAAAGTGAATAAATTCCAATCATCTACTGGGGTTTTCTATGTGTGTGATTCTAAAATACTTTGGTGAGTATATCAAAAATAAGATCCTTAGTTGTCAAATATTTAATGACAAAATATTTATCATTTACCAAGTCTTTGATAAAGTGATTCTTGAGCTCAATATGTTTGGTTTTTAACATGGAAAACTGAATTCTTGGAAATTTGTATTCCCTGAATGTTATCACAAAATATATTTTTGGGACGAAGTTGAGCCTCTATGAAATCAACCAAGAGTCTCCTCAACCAAATTCCTTGTCTACAAGCTGATATAAGGGCTGGATATTATTCTTCAGTAGTCAGGATAATGCAATAGTATCATGTTTGTTTAATGTCCAAGAAGCTAAACCGCTTCCCAATGTAAAGCAATAATATGAAGTAGACTTCCTATCATAGATATAACCTACCCAATCTAAATATGAGTATACAACAAGACATAATAATATTGTTTGTTTGAAGTGAATAACATAATCATAATCCCCTTTCACATATCTAAACATTCTTTTCATAGCTTGCATGTGTTTAAGTGAAGGCTTTCCCATGAATCTAAAAACTAGTAAAACTGCATAAGTGATATCGGTTATAGTCATAGTTAGATACATAAAACCTATTGAAATGTTTTAAAATACCTTTTCATTATCTAAATGGATGTCATCCTCTCTCAGTGTTTTTTCTTCAGTAGCAAGTGGAGTATCTAAAGCATTTGAATGTTAAATATTGAACTTCAACAACATATCTTTAACATACTTTGCTTGACAAATAAATACTCCCTCTTTCTTTTGTTGGACAACCATACTAAGGAATTATTTCATAATTAAAAGATCAATCATCTCAAATTATGATTACATATGTTACTTGAAACTATACAACATCTTCATGAAGCTACTTGCAAAGATCAAATCATATATATAGAGGCAAACATACAAAACATTAGAACCTAATACTTTTATGTAAATATTTGGATCATTTTGACTTCTTACAAAGCATTGTGGTGAAAACCAATTATAATTTATTGAGTGCAAAGATTTTGGATATTTCTTAAGCTCGTAATAATCTTTTTTCAACATGTATACCTAAATTACTTTACCCTTCAACTCAAAACCTTATGGATTCTACTCATACACTTCTTCAAGCACTCCATTTAGGAATGCAATCTTTACATATATTTGATGTATTTTACAAGCATTGTGGTGAAAACCAATTATAATTTATTGAGTGCAAAGGTCTTGGATATTTCTTAAGCTCGTAATAATCTTTTTTCAACATGTATACCTAAATTACTTTACCCTTCAACTCAAAACCTTATGGATTCTACTCATACACTCCTTCAATCACTCCATTTAGGAATGCAATCTTTACATATATTTGATGTATTTTACATATTTTATGAGAAAAAATGAAATCACTATTATTTTAATATCTTGTCTTATAAAAGAGCATAAGTCTCCTTATAATCAACAACAATTTTTTTTGCAAATCCTTTTGCAACAAGTCTAGCTTTTAGTCTAGTGATTGTACCATCATTATTTAATTTAGAATGACAGACCCACTTGCTACCAATGAAATAATTATCAATAAGAAGATGAATAAGTTTCCAAGTATCATTCCACTCATTGTATTCCAGCTCAATTTTCATAACATCGTCCCACTCTTTCCTTTTATTACCTTCATCAAAACATATAGGTTCACTAGTTATAGAAGATAATGTAAACTGAGTATTTTCATCATATGCATCATCAAATAAAATAATTTTTTGATATTTCAGCCTTGTTATCCTTCTCTCATAATTATGATCCAACATTTGATTTTACGTATGTTTATTTAATAACCATTTATGAAAATTGATGAGTAATCTCTTGTAAAGAGCTTATATTGTTGCCTGTACCATTGGAAACTTGTGTAAGACTTTGTAAGTCCTTAAAATATTCTTCAATGAGATCCCCCCTTCACTTATTACCATATTAGATACATGATCAAGATCAACATACATATCATTATAAAAAAAAATACAATCCCTTGAAAATACTAAAGTTTTACTAGTAAGATTATACAACTTGTATGAATTTATTTCATCACTATAACTGATGAAAATATGATCTACACTCTTAGGATCCATCATTTGGATCTTTTTATCAGGAAAATGAATAACAAGTAAGAAACAAAATACCTTTATATGAGATATATCTAGTTTTGAACCATACCAAGCGTCATAAGGTTTCTTGTCTTTTATTACCATTGTTGGACTTCTATTTATGATGTAAACTACAAACTTTATGACTTCAACACAAAAATATATTTCCATGTGCTTATTTTCCAACATATTCCTTTCTAATTTCACGATGGACTTCTTTATTTCAGCCAGACCATTATGTAATGGTGTGTAAGGAGCTATTAACTTTCTCAATGCCTTGTTAAGAACAAAAATTAAAAAAATCATCAAAAAAAAATTCTCCACCTCTATGTGTCTTTAAGGTTTTGATTGAATGTCCACTTTATTTTTTAACCAACGCTTTAAAATTTATAAAAATTGGAAAAAATCCACTCTTGTCACTTGACAGAAAATACCCACATAAACCCTCTAACATCATCAATGAAAGAAATGAAATACAAATTGTTATCAATACTTTTATAAGACATTAGTCGACATAAATATGAATGGATTAAATACAAAGGTTTTCTTTCTATTTATTTAATGATAGGGAAGGAATCCCTATGATGTTTCCCAAAAATACATGACCTATACATAACATCCTTTTTGGAATCCATTTTGGAAACACCTCCTATCTTACCCTTTATGTGAAGAATATGTAAAGTTTTGAAAGTGATATGAACATATGTAAAATGTCACAACATGTTAACATCCTCAATGGTATAGAGACAAGTAAATACATTAATCAAATTGATAGTTAATGGAAGAATCCTATTTTTTTCAATAGTATTTTTAAATCAATATATTTCTATATCTCTTATCAAAAATTAAATAAACCCCATATTAAAAAAATAGTTTAAAAACCTTTTTTTACTAGTTATACAACACTGATTAAATTATGATTCAAACTTAAAGAAAAAGATACATCATTAATTTCACCCTTACCTTTACTTGATTTGATTTTCATGCTTCCCTTTCCTTCAATTTAAATGTATTTCCCATCCCATAAATGAACTTTATTTTTGAAGTTGTCATCTATCATGCTAAAACATTGTTTATGACTTGTAATATGGTTTGAGAAACCTGAATCAAGAAACCAAATTTAATTAGAATCCTATTTTCGCAAATTTCATGTGAGATGATAATTTGAGTCACATTTCATCTCACATTTTTTGACTTGGAGTGCCTTCTTCTCACCTTCTTGACTAGCTTTATTCTTTGCTACATATTTCCTACAATCTTTTATAAAGTGTCCATGTTTTTTGCAATAATGACAGATAAAGATTTTATTACTCTTCAATATGAAATTTTATTATTTTTTCCCATTTGAATTAGAGTTTTTAAAAAAAAATTATTGTTATTTATTATATTTTTCCTTCGGCTTTGAAATTTCATCTTTCGTTTTAATTACTTGGTTCAAACCTCCTACATATATATTCATCTTATCCTCATGGGATAAAAGAGAAGCTAATGATTCATCAACACTTGTAGTGTTCATGTCCTTACACTCTTCAAGAATGAGCACAATAGGTATTTATATTGGTGTCAAAAATACAAGAATATTTCTGACAATCATTTTATAATCAATGGTTTCTACATAGAATATAATTTTATGAACCATATCATTTACCCTTATGCAAAAATATCCCACACCTTCACTTTATGAGATTCTTAAAATTTAAAATTCATTTTTATGGTTTGGAAATTTTATTATCTTATCTTAATAGATCCTTGATATGAATTCTCCAATGTATTCCATGATTCATTAGCATTTTTGCATCGAATAATTCATGGGGAAATGCTTGAAAATATAGCACTTTGAAGATAAATTAAGGCTTGAGCATCTTCCTTCTCTTCATCCCTTTTTACTCTCTTCTTATCTTGAAAGAGAAAGTTCGAATCACTAGGTGGTTAAAACTCATTGAAAATATAATCCCAAAATACCTTCCAAAAGAGAATTCTCTTTAATTGATCCCTCTAATTCTCAAATTTGTCTCTTTTGACAATATGATCCTATTCATAGTAGTAGAAAAGATGGAAGCTGTTACTTGAAGAACCAATCTCTGATACAAAAATTAAAAGGGAAAAAATGGATGTCAACGGAGAATAAAACTAGAAGCAATAATTTCTAATCAACCTATGAAATAAACCAAAATAAAACACTATATAATCTAAACAAGACTAAAGAAAACTACAAATAAGGCTAGTGTAATTGTTTATCTACTTGATTATAAAATTGTGTACTGTATGTACCTATAAAATTAAAAAAAAAATCAAATTTCTGATATTAAATCTTAATATATGAAATAAAAAATACTAAAAACCACTTGCAAAAATTGTAAAACTGGAGCACTTAGGTGCCTTCCTTTTCCCATTCTTTTATTAGCAAAAAGCAACTATATTTAGGAATTACAACTTGTAAAGCGAGTGAAACTCAAAATAAAACCAATAATAATAGAAAAAAACTCTGAAAATAATTTTGGAATTCTGGGTAACTTAAAAATAGGCTAAAAATTTCTATTGACAAAGTCAACATACAAGAAACTTTTCCAGGAATCAAAATATGAAATTTAGGCATATTTTCAAGGCTAATTATAGCATTTTCAATCAAATATATAAGTATGACCTCATAAAATTCCACCCCTTTAGGGATGATTATGTACAATAATTTATACTTATCTAGAAAATGATAGTTCATAGTCTATGTTTAACCTTTTCAGCTATGTTTAGTGTAGACACCTATAATTATGCCTAAGCATTTTAAATACTTAAATTGTGCTAACTATCTCCTTTCCCATAAATTGACGACATATCATCAAAAGCGCTTGTATTCCCTCTTGTTGTCGTAAATTAATTACAATATGCTAATTGATTAAGTCACCTATCCAGCTAACAACCTAATTAACGACCTTCCATTAATTAATCACCTCTTCTATTTAGATTAATTAATTATTATTAATTAATTAGTCTTCCCCTTCATTTAACTAGTAAATCAATGTTTAATTGATTTAATCCCCTTCTAATAGCCTAAATCATACTAACACTCCTCTAGTTAGCTTCTATAAGCTTACATCCACCTATTAGTTGATCACATTTGATTAATTCAGGCACCCCCCCAACTCCTATGACTTGGTAAGCATAAATTAAACCCTTCTAAAGTAAGGTTACCTTAAATAAAGCAACCTTATCCATTCCTAATCATGTTTTACCTTTATCCCACATTCATGAGGATGTGTTGAATCCTTTATCCTTTGGGCTAT
The DNA here is from genome assembly GCA_019776745.2 of Taxus chinensis. NCBI lineage: Eukaryota > Viridiplantae > Streptophyta > Pinopsida > Cupressales > Taxaceae > Taxus > Taxus chinensis. The sequence goes on from CM034150.1 coordinate 667,182,822, forward strand.
ATAAAGAGCCCTCCTCCTACCTTTATACCTACACCTAATTCCCTTGAGAAAGCAAAGGAAAGCACATAGTCTTGCACTAAAATCCTTTTGGCATTCTCAAGCCCCTCCACCATCCATCTTAAAGAGCTAAGCCTCACACCCAAGCATCCATGAAGGATCAAAGAAAACAATATTGTTGATTGCCATTGGACTACATATGTCCACTTAATTTAATTAGGCAATTAGAAGAATAAAGTTCTTGATTTGCATTATGCTTGATTTCATTATTTCAAAGTTATGATGCCAATGTAGGCCTTGTTCTTTTCTTCATCTTGATGGTACTTTCTTCTTGTTTCTAGCTAGGTTAGGGAACTATTTTAGGTGGTGGTTTCTTGCTTTCAATCTAACCTAGGAAAAGAATAGGTGTACACATTTGGCACGCCTGGTGGGACACTTAGTCCCATGGCATTTTAGTTTAAATTTCATTGTTTTGGCTAACTTTTGATATGCACATGTAGTAATTAATGTCCATTTTCTTGGAATTTTTGCTCATTTGATATGTGTAACTTTATGTTCATAGCTTTAATTTTAATGGGTTATTGCCATTTTATACTAACTTGTCAAAAATGTGAGATATTGTGAGTTTTCTTGTGTTTTCTTCCGTATTTTTGTTGTAGGTCTAGCGCAGACACGATTTTAGGAGTGCAGGAACGATTTTCGTGGCACATGCATGATTTTCGAGGTGCACATGTCTCTCTAGTGGCACAGGCATCCTATTCAAATCTGTCATTCTGTTTGTCAACCCATAGCGCATGTGCACTAACCTCGACGCACATACACTAACCAACGTGCAGATGTGCTAACTTGGGTGCACACATCATTTTGTATTGTACCTTCATTACATTCTGAAACCTGTCAGATCAGCACACATGCCTTAACCAGGGCACACATGTGGTTTTAGTGGCGCAGGTATATTTTTGATGGTAATATGGTTATTGTCTCATTTTTTTGTTTGTTTTTCTCATAGTAGCGCATATGCTATTTTCATGGCACACACATCTCTCAGGTGGCGCAGGCACACTATGTACTAAAAAAAACCTTTGGTGGCGCATACGCCCTAACCCACACGCAGGCACTGAAAAAGGGGCGCAAGCATCCTTTTGCTTTTTTTTTTGGAATTAAAGTGTCGATGTGCTAACATTCTTACAGGTTTATCTAATCATATATTTTTCTTTGCAGGCTATTTTTACATGTTTGTATTTGATTAGGTAATATTTTACATTGTTTACTTATAGGATTAAGATTGCATATGCTCTTCCCTCACGTCCCTTGGGGTGATCTTGGGAATCATAAACAATTCTTAAGGCCTTTTGGTGCTTTGAGATTGTTAAGGGTATTTGATTTGGAATTGGTTAAGTTGGCATAGTTGAATTGAAGTGTTTTTCCATTTAATATTTTATTTTATTTTGGAAGACAATCATGTATGCTCTTATCTTGTGTCCTTGGATGATCAGGAGAATAAGAAATGATGCCTTCTCTTTTTATGGAAAACTACTAAACATCGTCATACAGGACCAAAACGCTTGTCAAAGAATGAAGGAATCAAAACAAAATTCAGAAAACTAATAATACAGTTGTTATACAGGTTTCCAAAAGGTGTTCAAGAAAACCAAATCTAATTAAAAAAGATAAAAAGAATGACATATTCAAAACACTGTATTGCAGGTTTCAGAAAAGGGTACATCCCTCTCCACTCAACTAGAACATAACCCCTTTGGCATAACACCTTAAGCTACAACAATGGGGGTGGTTCCAGAAACCCCAAAGTAGTCCACACAAGAGGGAACCTTGTGGATGAAATGGGAAGTGCTCCTCACTACCTATCTGACTAGTAAATCCTTTGTGAGATAGAGTTACAAGTTGTCCCTACGCGACCCTTTTCAGTACACACTTGGAATCATTTATTACCCACTGTGCTTAAACGGAGAAAAGTTGAGATACTCCCAAACTAGTCATTGCAAATTTTTGGGCAAATCATCCCACTTGTGGATAATCTTTGTAGCACCTAGGACAAGAGAACCACCTAGGAAGATATACTTTGGCTAGGAGCCCACTTTGACCATTCTAAAATAGTGTTGAGTTGTGAACCATATATTTATTGAGAAACGTGTGATGCATTACTTTTGCCTAGTTTTTAATTTCCTTAGGGCGAGGTGAAACTCTGCTAAAGTGAAGCCAACATTTTTCATCCTTTTTTTTTATTTACTTCCTTCACATTCTTTTGACACTTTGTTGATTAGAAGAGGTGTGATTACCTTTGTGTTACCAATTGACTATTTATGTCACTTTTATGACTGTTTACGTCCATCCATGTTTGCGGCTAGGTTAGTTAAATGTTTAAAGTGTGCGGAGGTGTATTCGTATCTTTGGTAGCCATTGTGATATTGATACACATGTCAAGATCGTCATTGTAGTTAGATGTGGTTCATCACCGCGGTCTTCCTTGGAAGAGTTAGCTTTTTTGTATCGTATCACTACAATTTTAATATTTATGTCTTGTTTCTTGTAATCTCGACATAAATACCTATATTGTAAGGTTATGCTACACACATTTTTAACTCAGTTCTATTATTACCTCGATTTCAAAGAGTGTTAGGTGGTACCATTTTACATGTTATATCAATAACAACCTTGATATCAATACTTCACTTTCTCACAAAGTGGGTTAACATATCTTGGTGATATTATTGTGTCATTCACAAAATGTAATTGGCACTTTTTGAGATATAGGTCTTAATTGAGTTTGATCTTACTCATCATATATCTTGATTGGGAGGTCGCATTGACTTCTTGTATTTACTTACGTTTTGTTCATTCCCTTGAACTTAACATAAGTGAAAACATCATTTTAATCATCTTGCAATGAAAACATCTTTTTGAAACGTAGTCTAGGAGGTACTTCATTTGATCAGGTTTTAATACCAAACGCTTGTGTCACGGGTGATTTATCACTCTATCACATTGGTATTCTCACATTGTTGATTTATTCATACTCTTAACAAGTACATTAGCATTTCACTTAAGGGTGATCACTAAGCTTTGAACACATTTACAACTTACCCTAGCGAAACTATCCCGAAAACATGGCTCCTAAAACACGGCTAGGGTTAAAGAAACATACATACGAGGAACAAAAAGCATAAGCTTGGGAAACCTCTAACAGACAAGGGTCAAACCCCTTCATCGGACACGACCTTGGACCACTGTTTTCTATAGAAAAGGAAACATTAGAGATGGTCGATCATAGCGGAAATGAGTTAGAATCACCACACGCAGAATTTGATTTTGACCCCACTCTACTAGATAAATTTCTTCTTAGAAACAAAGATAGAGTGTTGGCACGGGTCATGGAATTAGGGGCTAAATTTCCCACTGAGAATGAACCAATGCTACCTATGAATAATGATACTAAGGAAGAATGTCCCCCTTATCAATATGGAAGATATTTTAACGCATGACAAGCTTTTACCTCTTACGTAGAAAAAGATAAAGTAGTCGGGCATAGAATTCCCTTTACAAAGTGCCACGAAGAAATAAGATAGAACTTGAGATGGGTGAAGAACCTCCATAATACAAAGAGGAGGAACCTTTAGAAGAAGAGGCTATAAACCAAGCCACAATCCAACAGCAAATCAGTAAGCTAAGATGGCGACTAGATTTGCTTACTTCCCATGTATGGAGAGACATAAACAAGAACATTCAAAAGTTGAGGCCAAAGGTTAAGATCAATGAAATCCATTAGGAAAATAAAGGAGAAGAAGACATAGGATATCATCGTGTTCACATCCCTGCTTCTCCCATTAAAGAAAAATTGCTCACACAAGAAGTGTAGTCCATGAAAGTGACGGTCACGAGCTTATAAGAGAGAAATATAGGGAGCATTAGGAAATACAAATATGAAGAATTATGCCCCTACCCTTTTGACAAGACAATGACCCTTCAACCCTTTCCAAAGAAATTTGATATGCCAAAGCTTGACAAATATAAAGGGAAAGGAGACCCAAGGGATCATGTTAAAGACTTATACATGACATGTCAAGAGGTGTCTTATAGTGACAACTACCTTATCATACTTTTTCCCAAGAGTCTTGGAGCTCAAGAATTAGAATGGTTTACACGCTTACCACAAGGATCAATTTTCACCTGACCAAAATTGGTAGAAAGATTCATGCGTCACTTCTTATATAACATGGCAGACTTGTGTGGACCCAAGCAACGCCCAAATGAGACCTTCACCAGATTCCTCCAATGGTGGAGAGGGATAGCTAGTAGCTTCCCTTGCGCTTTCCCTGAAAAGCAACTAATAAGTATTTTCGTTCCCAATCTCAACCCAGATATAGCTTTTCACCTCCAAATGCATTGTGTCTGTACTTTTGAGGAGGTTATCGAGAAAGGGATTCAGATAAAAAGGATCTCATTTCAAAGGCACCCTCAAAACCCAATCTAAAGACAACCAAAGTGTCAAACCTACGGAAAATTTGAAGATCTATAACAAAAACAAAAATGTGGTGGGAGATGGAATCACTAATTCCAAACATGTTCAAATGGTCCAAACTGGTAAACCTTTTAAACTGACCAAGGGCCCAATTCAAGCACTACCAAAGTGAAGAACATTCACCTCTCTTAATGAACTATTTTCAGTCATACTAAAATAGTTGGATGTGGCCCACATGATGACCTATCCTACCATGCAACCATTTGACGACAACGCTCCAAAACCTTCATGGTATAAGGATCATGAATATTGTGAAATGCATCGTGTTAAAGGTCATAAGACAGAAAAATGTATGCAGCTTTGCCACTATATTCAGGACCTCATTGACAATGGGGAGATAGAGGTGGATAACCCTACCAAAACAAAAACACCTAATGAGAAAATGGGGATTTATAAATAACCATTTCCCAAGCATGATAAGTCGGAAAAGACAAATCCGGATTGGGGGGAGTCATCCCAAACTTATAAAGCCATGAATTACTTATATACTAAAAGAGATAACAATCATTATGATTCACTTATCGGATGTATTCACTCTCCTGCTGACCGTGTAAATACTATTTGGATCAAGGGAAAAGACTGTGCTGTGGTAACAAGGCGTGCCCACCTTGTGATTCTTGAACCCTCTCCGTTGACCCTGAAAACTAGTAAATATAACCTTTTAGAACAACTTGAGAAGACGTCTACTAAGATTTTGATCTTAGATCTTCTCAAGATATCCAATGTGCATAAGGACATTCTGTACTAAAATCTTCAGGGGTCAGGAGTGCCTTTAGAAATCGATCCTGCACACCTTCAAGCTGCGGTGGAAAACATTGCACCAAGTGAGCATCTCACTTTCAACCATAGGGAAATCCATACCAAGAATCCTACACATAATATTCCCTTATACATTAAGGTAGTTGTCACCCACAGGAAAATCAAACAGGTGTTTGTGGATAATGGTTCTGGGTTGAACATCTGCACACTTAAGTTGGTCAAACAATTGGGACATAGGGAAGAAGATCTTGAGTCCCATATTATCACTATCACCATATATGACAACACAGAAAAAGAAGTCAGCAGGCACCATCACGTTGCCCATGGAGGTGGGGCCCACTTGCCATTAGACAAAGTTTCACGTCCTAGACTTCAAACTTCCATATAACATGCTTCTAGGCTGACCATGTATTCATGCCATGCAGGCCGTGCCATTAACGTTTCATCAATGCATCAAGTTGAAGCATGAGGGACACACGGTTACAATACCCAGAGATTCAGAGCCCTTTGCTCATTGTAGGGATCTTAATAGCTTTGCACGAAAGGGTACATACACATGTCCCTCCGCAGATATAGTTGTTCCTCTCCAGTCTGAGGCCATGGAATCCTGAGTGGATTCAGATTCTCTTAGTTCTTACGCTCACGGGGCATCTACTTCAACATCTCCATTTGATTCATGGGAGATGAAAATCTTGGAATATGGCTATGGGGAGTATAATGCACAAAAATTGCTCTTGGTGTCATATCTCTCTTTGTCACCCAAGACTAGAGGTCGACCCAACTACCGCTTCAGGAGACCTAGAGAGGAACACACTATTGGGTCATTCCTACCTGGAGGCTAGCTAGCTGAGGAGAAATTGCTTGATCCACCTACTACTTGGGTCCCTGAGGACACTCATCCATCCTATTATCAAACCCTGAAATATGAAAAATCTAGCATAATGATGTACTCCATGGGCTACAAAGGCCTAGGATGTGGGAGGAATGACTAAGGAAAAAGAGAACCAGTCCCTCTTCCTCATTTAAAAATAGAAATATACATCATTGGGATTCACCCTTATGGAGCACACCCCAACGATCAAGATGGGACTTGTTCTAAACGTGAGGATAGCTCCGATTATCTAGATAGCGATACAGATTCCCATTATAGCCAATATGAGGATCTGGCCTCCACAAACCTTTTCATAAATAATGTTGTCCTAACCATAACCCCCATTAAACCAAACCTTGACCTTGTATACCCTTCCCTTGTTTAATGGGACCAACAACGTCACATACCACTAGAGTTATTCAAGAATGATGAGGCTATTACAGAGTTCATGGGCATAAGGGATACAATCCCCATTAAAGATCACAAGAAAGGTTTCCTTATCAACTTAGACACTTGTGCCTACTTCGGCAAGGAGGCTGAACTTCGTGGTCAACAAAATTATAAGAAAAGTGAGGGCAAAAGTTCTAAAGAAAATCCTTGGCAAAAATTGAAGTCCAAGTTACACAATGAAAACCTCTTTGAGGCACTAGCTGACAAATAAATAAGAAAATCAAAGGAAAAACAAAGTGACCACACCAAGGATGAAAATCTCATAGAGACATCCTTGGATGAAGATATCAACCTACCTCCTGATTCCTACGCGTATGGAGGATTTATGAAAATTGTTAGTCGAAAGAAAACCATTGATGTCAATATTGGTACTGACAAAGATCCCAAGATAGTAAAACTGGGAGCATCACTCTCGACTAGAGAGAAAAAGACGTTCACTATGCTACTGCGAGAGTTTATTGATGTGTTTCACATGGTCTTACAAAGACATGCCCGGTCTAGACCTAACTTTGGTCATGTACAACTTGGTGGTGCACATAGACACTAAGCCTATCAAACAAAAGCTCTGAAAGATGCACCCAAAAGTGGCCTTGTTGGTTAAGGAAGAGTTGGAAAGATTGCTTGCAGCAAGGATTCATCAGACCAATTGATTATTCTGAATGGATATCGAACATTGTTCCTGTCCAAAAGAAACCTATCTGTATCTAAATCTACATGGATTTTAGGGACATCAATAAAGCTTTCCCTAAAGATGATTTTCCGTTGCCCAACATTGACATGATTGTTGACTCAACAACAGGGTACGAAATGCTATCACTCATGGATGGATTTTCAGGATATAATCAAATTAAGATCGCTGAGGAGGACCAACACAAAACAACTTTTACGACTCCTTGGGGCACCTTCTGCTATTAGGTGATGCCATTTGGCCTTAAGAATGCAGGAGCAACTTATCAGCGGGCCATGGGAGTTATTTTTCATGATATGATTCATGACATCATGGAAGACTACGTAGATGACATCTTGGGAAAGTCCAAAACAAGAGAGGATCATCCAGTCATTTTGCGGTGTATCTTTAAACGCCTACGTGAATAAAAAGTCAGGCTAAATCCAAAGAAGTGTGTCTTTGGTGTGCTATCCGGGAAACTATTGGGCTTTATTGTGTCAAGATGAGGTATTGAGGTAGACCCTGCTAAAGTGTCTACCATCACTGAAATACCTCCACTTAAGAATATCAAGTAACTGTACATAGCCTGTAGGGGAAAATTCAAGCCATTCGCTGCTTTATCTCCCAGCTTACATATATATGTCACTCATTCACTCATCTACTTAAAAAGGACGTCACATTCATCTGGGGACCCAATCAATAGCAAGCCTTTTCTTTGCTTAAACAGTACCTAGCTAATCCACTTGTCCTTATGCCTCCCACTCTAGGGAGAACCACTTTTGCTCTATATTTCCGCTACACAATACGCTATTGGTGCGTTGCTCGCCCAATACGATCCTTAACCATAAAGGGAAAGTGGTGTACTATCTGACTCGCACCCTCATCACCTATGAACTTAATTATCCTCATATTAAAAAGGCTTGTTTGGCCGTTGTTCTTACCTTTTAAAAACTTTGTCATTACCTGCTGAATATTAAGACCCAAGCTCATATCCAAGGTCAACCCACTCAAGTATTTTTTGTCCAAACCTGCCCTCATAGGTAGAATGGCTAATTGGAACATTCTACTCAGTGAGTTTGATATAGAATTTTTCCATCAAAAATCAGTTAAAGAAAAAGTACTTGCAAACTAGCTAGTAGAAGCACCCTTGCAAAGCACAAAACCTTTGAGTTCTGGATCTGCCAGATGCCTCTTTTCTCTACATTGAAGAATCTGTCGTATGACAGATAAATTTTGATGTATCTTTTACGTTTCATGGTTCTGGTAAAGGAGTGGTCCTTATTACTCCTTCGGGTGATCCTATACCACAGGCTTTCCGCCTGGCCTTCCCTTGCACGAACAACATTGCAATAATATGAAGCACTTATTACAGGGATGAAGCTGGCCATCAAGTGGAATGTTCATCATGTTAAGATCATCGGTGATTCACAACTAATCATCAAATAGGTTAATGATGAGTATAAAGTTAAGGATGACAAGCTCATACCTTACAAGAAGTTAGTGGAAACTCTAAAGGAGTATTTTGTGCTCATCACATTTGAGCAAATCCCAAGAGCACAAAACAGATCGGCGGATGCCATGGCAACGGTAGGATCTATACTTCGTATTCTGCCAAGGAACAATGATATGCCATTCTTTGTTGAAAATCTACGCCAACCCGCGCATATGACATGCCAGAATCTTTCTTGGCTTATGAGGTTGTTGGTCCGCATTCCCCATGGTACGAACCCATCTTCACCTATCTTAAGGACAACACATTCCCTCCCGATATCTCTCGTTCTGAAAAGCAAATCCTGATCCATCAGATAACTCATTACACCCTTTTAGGAGGTACACTTTATCACCACGACTACGACAGGAAGCCATTACGTTGTCTGGATGTGATGTAGTCAATCTAGGAAATTAAGGAAGTGCACGAAGGGGTATGCAGAGCACATACAAATGAAATGGTCTTGGCTAAGAAACTATTGCGAGTAGGTTACTATTGGCCTACCATGGAAACTGATTGTTGCAATTATGTTAGAAAATGTGTGCTTTGCCAAAAGTATGGAAATTTCATTCATGCCCCGTCACAACCATTGCAACCTATCACTACCCCGTGGCCATTCTCCAAGTGGGGACTCGATCTAATAGGAAAAATTACTCCTTCCTCATTTGATGGTCATACACATATCATCATAGCCACAGAATATTTTACAAAATGGGTAGAGGTTGTCCCTTTAACCTATGTCACAGGAGCGCAAATTTCTAAATTTATCATGAATCATATTATTTACCGATATGGTATTCCCGCAGCCATCGTTACAGATAATGGGATGTCATTTAAGAACAAAATTCTGAAGGGTATTTTCCAACGGTTCTAAATCAGACTAAAATGGTCCACACCGTATTACCCTGAGGGTAATGGACAAGCTGAGGCAGCAAACAAGACTTTAGTCAGGATAATGGAAAATATGCTTAGCAAGATAGGTCGGAAATGACACCTAAAAATCCATCTAGCCCTTTGGGCTTACCAACACATCCATTCGCACTCCTACGGGCGTGACACCATATTCCCTAGTGTTCGGGACAGAATCTATCATCCCTTTAGAGATCGAACTTCCATCCCTGAGAATCTCTCTTTGGGACTATCTGGATAAGGATGAAGATTATCGAGTGGCAAGACTATGGCTGAGTTAGAGCTCCTAGATGAGAGGCGCATTCACGCTCTTAATCACCTAAAAGTATATCAACACAGAGTCTCCAGAAACTACAACAAGAGAATCATCCCTCGTCAGTTTGAGGTTGGTGATTTAGTTATGAAGGAGAACCAGTTCAACACCAGAGCAGAGCGAGAAAAGAAAGGGAAGTTCGAACCACATTGGTTAGGACCTTATGTCATAGTTGCCAAGTATGGCATACGGGGGCATACAAACTGGCTCACCCCAATGGTGATGAGCTCCGGGAGCCCATGAATGCCATGCATCTTAAGAGGTTCTATGCTTGAACATGGCATCAATGAATGTAAAAAAATCAAAATACAAAAAAATCAAAAAAATCAGAAAAAGAAAAAGAGAAAACAGGTCGTCCACTAGTGAAAACCACACAATTGTGGCACTTTGGACAAGTCCTTGGGTGAAAACTAGTTTCGGCACCTCAGGAGGATTTGTTGTTCACAAGCATTCTGTATTAGGAGGGTAGTTGTCTTTGGCTTGGACCTGGTTCTGCCTTCGAGATTCCTTGTGCACACCATCCTATCCAACCTTGATCCAGCTTTGCCTTCTTCTATTTGTCTGTGAGGGGCATGGTCTTTCGTTATTTCCCATCTTACATTGCTGGGGGCAACTCAATGACTTCACCTTCTTGTTCATAAACAACGTGGCTTCTGCCCTTGTATATTCCCCATCCTAACGCTGGGGGCATCCACGCTTTCTTGGTTACCTACACATAGCTTTGGAAAACTGGTTCATGAAAAACACAAAAACAATAGAAAATTGTTTCGAGAAAAACACAAAAACAATAGAAAATTGTTTCACGAAAACACATAGCTTTAGAACAAGAAAACACAAAAACAATAGAAAATTGTTTCACAGAAAAACATGAAAACACAAAAACAATAGAAAACAATAGAAAATTGTTTCGTAAAAACCTAAACAATAGAAATTTGATGCATGAAAACATATCTTACAAAAACATTTACTTGCATTGTCTTGTTTCCTTGCTTTGCTTGTTGCTTGTATAGTGTTTTGCAGTGCTTGCTTTTGAGTTGTTTGTTGCTTGGGCGTACTTTGTCAGGGATTTATCTTTTCTTGCTTAGATTAGATTTATTCTTGTTGTGCATATTGCAATGTGTTTTTTCGACATGTTAATAACACATGGTGAATCATGATGTAGTGTGTTAATTCATTATGTTCTTTCTTGTAGCATTTGGTTGTGTTTGTTACTTGTTAATAAAACATGGTGAATCATGGTGTATTGCATTAATTCATGGTGTTCTTTGTTAGCATTTGGTTGTGTTTATTGCATGTGCTCTTTTTTGTTATCATTCACATCACATTACCATCATTATCATCACATCTAACATCATCTATACATCATATATGAACAAAAAATGCTAAGTTTTACATCATGCATGTATGCTAAGCTAATCATCACATATCGTATCATCAATGGGGGCAAGAGGGGTTGCACATAATCAAAAATCTATCCCCCCCACACCAATATCATCATATCATCCCATCCATATACATCAACAAAAACATCACATGAGTAAATACATTTGATATCATCTATGGATCTATCATCTAACATTCTAAACAAGCACATGTATATACATCAAACATCAGGATAATGTACATGCAAAATGTGGAATCTGATAACATCATAACAACATCCATAAGTGCTGAATCAAGAAAATAACATGCATCAAATCTAATGCAGGCAGCATGCCCGCTCAAGATACTAAATACGATTCATGTCCCATCGTCAATTAGTTCCCCATGAGTTTAAAGACAAAGCAAAAACCATCTATATGCATGTATCAAAAACAAAGACATACATCATCTCATAACCATGTGAGTCTGAGCCAAAACAAGGTAATCCTCATATATATATATATATATATATATATATATATATATATATATATATATATATATATATATATACATGTGTGTCAAATATACATCTATATCAAAAATGGATACAACATTTGTGCTCTATATCAAAAATGCCTTCAGCTGAGGCATACAAAGGTGATACATCAAAAATGTATGTGTACATACATACAATGTCCTGATAAGTACTCAATACAATACATCTAGTGATACACAATGCCATCAAAAAGGGGCATGTATCTGAAAGAATCAAGCCTTCATCATGAGGCATCATCAAAAATACATGTATAACATCACTATACATAAAAAATCAGCCTTCATAAGAGGCATACATACAAAAGAATCTGTACAACAAAAATGTGGCTATCAACCACAGCTCTCACCCTCACCGGGGCTCCCAGGTCTGTCCTCTGGATGCCAGAACTCTGGAGGTTGGGATGGCACTGGTCTCATTGAGGGCTCTGTGGTAGAGGCTATCTAACTGATCTAGTCGAATGGCTAGAATCTCCATGATCAAGAGCCAGATGCACTCGACCCTGATAGTTGTGGTAGTGTCACTCACTGCTCTGGTGACACCACTCTGTAATATGTTGTCCTATAAAAAAGGGCCTCACCACCAAGCCTGGTAGCATCATGAATCAAATCCACATCTCTAGAGGCGAGTGCTACCTGAAGGGCAGTATCTCTCTCACCTGTAACTCGGCCCAGGTCTGCCTCGGCCTATCTAACAGCAGTGGCCTCTCTGATCCCTCTCTTTGGACATCTCTTGTAGCTCAGCACGGGCCTGGTCCCTCTGTGCTAATAATGCCTGTGAACGGGCATACATGTGATCTCTTTGTGCCATGACCATGCATACCTGTGACTAGGACTGATGAAGGAGGCTCAATATCAGAGCCCACTATGCTGTTGTCTCTCAGATTTGGCTCCACCATGAAACTCTGTCATCTCCTGGGCCAGCCTGGGCTCGAGCCTGATCCCTCCCTGATAGTAAAGACACAATGTGGGCTTGGGCCTCATCACGATCTACTACAGTTGTCATGCACCAACCTCAAGCCTTGTCTCTCTCTGCTCTGGCTGTGTCCCTCTCAGATATAAGTTGTTGTACCTACACTTGTGATGTGGTTGTCTGTGCCACTAACTAAGGGGCTGTGTGTGCCTCAGAGGCTGGTCCCTAAGGTGCTTTAGAAGACTACCCCTACTCAAAAACCCTACTTTGGGGTGGCTGTATAGCTTCCTGTACTGGGCCCTGCGGCCTCGGTCCCTTTGCCTATGTGGCACCCTGTCCATCATGTGGGATCCCATCAAAAGGATCCTCTGGGTTTAGCCCTAATGCTACTACTCTAGCCCTATGCTCTGCCCCATGCCATACCTCTACGGGTGGGTGAATACCTACTACCAAAGCTACCTCTGGAATAGTAAGACGCCAGAGTAACACTGTTGCCTACCATGCTGCATAGTCAGCTGTAGTCCACGGGTCTCTCACCTATCGTAATAAGTCCCATACCTAGGGGACCACTTGTGTGAAACTAGCCCTAGCTCGGGCCGCTACAATCTAAGGCCCCATGGTCTACCTCTTTGAGTCCCTGTGTGCATGCCAGATATCTGGCTGGGGGGACCCCCTGTACTCTGCCGAGATGCTACTGGTACCTATCAACATGATACAACTCCATGATATAGCTGTGGCTGCCAATAAGGAAGTGCTCCACTAAGCACACACCGAGCTCTATGGCATTCTCCGGCCACTGAAAGTGCATGTATGGACATCAAATGATGTCTATCACTGCTAACTCATCAAACTCCCACCTATATCTAAATAGGCTGCCAATATGGCCGCGAACATCTTCGCCAGCTACTACCCAAGCCATGTATGAAGGCTCCTCAGGATCTCAAATTCGGAAAGGGCCTACAGGGCATGCGATAGCAATATGATCCCACAAACATATTTGTAACAATGATGCTGGCCCCATGGTCTTCTGACTAGTGGTATTTGATCAGGTGCAAATCCCAGTATAAATGGGCTAGTATACACTGCCCCCAATAATATCTCTCACCACTGTAAATTCCATACACCAATGGCAGTAGTCCTCTCGAGGAAGAATTCCCTATCTTATCAGTGAGTAAGAACCCACTAATAAGTGCCATGAAATAGAGAGGTCCCCGTTGCAATGTCAGGTCAGAGATGCACTCATTTAAAGAAATGGTCATCCCATCATGCAGGATGTTGTCAGCACTGAATAGGGCACTGCAGGCTGCTCTAATCAACCCTGCATCTGAGCTATACTCAATCAATGTACCCATCATGGGCACACACAGAATCTGCCACACATCCTCTATGGTCACTGTCATCTCCCCTGTGGGAAACCTAAAGCACTGAATCTCGCTATATTATCACTTGGCTAGCGTAGTCAGGAGGCAGTGATCTAGCACAATAGATGGCATCCGAGCAATGGGGCCCAGCCCCACTGCCTCCAGTAATATCACCATATCTCGGTGGTCGCACCAGCGCATAGTACCCTCTAACTTGACAATCTAGGAGTGACACTCCCATGTCTTCAAAACTGGCAGTCGTCTCTACAAAATAGCACGCCACTCATTAGTTTCTAGCATTTCCTCTCAAAATCTATCTCATCTTTTAGGGTTAACCCAAAAACCATAAAAAATTCTTCTAAGTGTCATGTTTTTGGACACTTTCCTATCTTTCTGTACCTGTTTAGGGCACATGCGTGCCCTTTTGGGCATGTGTGCCATGTTTCTAGTGCATGCGCTTATGCGCATATGTTTTCTAGCATGTGCACCCTCTTTCAAGCACCTGTGCGCCCTTTTGGGTGTGTGCGCCACCAGATTGGTGTCTGCACGTGGACACATGTGCTTCTGTGTGTGTGTGTCAGCTTCTCTATACCTGTGCCACCCTTTTTGCATGTGTCCCCCATTCCCAGCGTGTGCACGTGCATGCACATGTGCTCGTGTGTGCGCGTGTGCATGTGTGTGTGTGTGTGTGTGATTTATATCCGCACACATCGGCTTGGCATCTGCACCCTCAAAAGGATGCCTGCACCCCCAAAATGGCACCTACATGCCCTATCCCATGCCTACGCCTGTGTGCGGGTGCACCTACATGTTTTATATGCCTAAATGACCAAATTTGGAGCATTAATGACACAATTAAATGGAAAGTTTTCGATACTCACAAAAGGGTCACCGTCCGCATACCGTTGGTACCCCTAGAACTCCATCTGCGTGCCTCAAACAATCTCATGTGATCACTATAGTTCTCCTGACTATCAGAGCCTCACAGTAAAATTTTTTAACCTTATCAGTTCAAATGAATTGTTCGCGATGTTTTTACCCCCTCTGGGGGGTATATTAACCTTTTTTTTACTGTTCGGAAGGCTGGGAGACCCGTTTTGATTGCAGTTTTCTCCTCTATTTGCTGTGGAATTTTTTATTTATTAAATAATTATTTTTCTTTTATTTTTCACCATGTTGGGGAATTTTGATGTCCGATACCCCTTTCTTCTGCCTCAGGTAATTTTATTGCTCCTGGGTGATTTTTATTCTTCTTCCCACTCTCGTAAATAATTATTTTTTCTTAATTTCTCCACTTAACAAGGACATTATTTGTCCTTTGTTTCTCCTTTCTTCCACCTCGGGCACTTCCTATTACCCCTAGGCCCTTCACTTTTTTCTTCTACTTTATTCTACTGTTCACCATGGTTTGGAAAGAAAAAATGGTAAAAACAATGTATATATCAAAATAATCCAAAAACAGGGCATAATTTTTCAAAAAAACCTTAAGAAGTAAAAAACCCTACAAAAAAGGGTAACTTGCTTATTACGGCTGAAACTTGTGTCCTGCGCATGGTATTTTCTCCATATCCTATTGGTTTGTCTTACATCTTCCCCGATTAATATGACTCGTAGATCACCAAATTCACAACCATTCACAAAGCTAGCTGCTTCCTTCGTCTATACTATGGGGCACTTTTATTGCCTGGTGTTGTTTCATTGCACACAAATGCTTTTCATGGACCCCATGTCCATTGTTATTTTCCCTTGCATGTATCCTTGCTTGGGGCATCATTTTTAACCCTTGTTGTCAATCACGAACTTGTGGATCTCTTTAGTACTAATAACAAAACATTTGTACAACGGTCTTGACCATTGTTGGGTTGGATATGTGCGTTTGTACTTGTTTTCCCTATTACATGAGCTTATTTCCTTCTCGTATTGCATTGCATTATTGTATGTTGTATGGAGTTGGTACATTCAACAATGGATAATTGTTCATAGTATGGATTTTCATGTCATTCTACCTTTGTCGTATGCTTATATTTTTCAAAAGGACCGATGATTTAGTTCTTATGGCAATATGATGACATCAAATTTGTTCCAAACAAATAGCGGCTAGGGGCTAAGCTTTTCTCTCCCCTCGTCCATATTTCTTCTACGTCACTTCTTTTTCACCCTTAATTTTCTCCCTCATCGGGGAATCCTACCTCATCCCCACTCTTCTGCCTATCTCTCATCTTTTTCGATTGTCGATTGACTTCTTCAATCACCCCATCGACACTCGAGGGGGCACCTCTCCCTCCTACTAATTTTTCTTCTATCCCTTCAAAATTTTCTTTCGTCTACTATCATTAAAGTCGCGTCACTTACGCCACCCCAAAGAGGGGCAAATGTAAACACCTATAATTACACCTAAGTAATTTAAATACTTAAATTGCGCTAATTATCTCATTTCCCAAAAATTGACGACATATCGTCAAAAGCGCTTGTATTCCCTCTTGTTGTCATTAATTAATTACAATATGCTAATTGATTAAGTCGCATATCCAGCTAACAACCTAATTAATGACCTTCCATTAATTAATCACCTATCCTATCTAGATTAATTAATTATTATTAATTAATTAGTCTTCCCCTTCATTTAACTAGTAAATCAATGTTTAATTGATTTAATCCCGTTCTAATAGCCTAAATCATACTAACATTCCTCTAGTTAGCTTCTATAAGCTTACATCCACCTATTAGTTAATCACATTTGATTATTTAAGGCACCCCCCAACTCCTATGACTTGGTAAGCATAAATTAAACCCTTCTAAAGTAAGGTTACATTTAATAAAGCAACCTTATCCATTCCTAATCATGTTTTACCTTTATCCCACATTCATGAGGATGTGTTGAATCCTTTATCCTTTGGGCTATATAAAGAGCCCTCCTCCTACCTTTATACCTACACCTAATTCCCATGAGAAAGCAAGGGAAAGCACATAGTCTTGCACTAAAAGCCTTTTTCCATTCTCAAGCCCTTCCACCATCCATATTGAAGAGCTAAGCCTCACACCCAAGCATCCATGAAGGATCAAAGAAAAAAATATTGTTGATTGTCATTGGACTACATAGGTCCACTTAATTTAATTAGACAATTAGAAGAATAAAGTTTTGATTTGCATTATTCTTGATTTCATTATTTCAACGTTATGATGCTAATGAAGGCCTTGTTCATTTCTTCATCTTGATGGTACTTTCTTCTTGTTTCTAGCTAGGTTAGGGAACTATTTTAGGTGGTAGTTTCTTGCTTTCAATCTAACTTAGGAAAATAATAAGTGTACACATTTAGGAAATCACTTAAAATCACATATTTGGTCTTATTTGACTAAATATACATATGAATAAAAGAAATAAGTCCTAAAACATCTAGAAATTCTATTTGTAGAGTTTTCCTAAAAATAAAAAAATTGCTTAAATTTAGCATAATTTCAATTTCCAAAATTGGCATCATTACCAACAAGTATGTGAAGACACGTATGCTAGTTGAAGTCTTTAGAGCTAGGTGAAACATTACTTAGCACTATGTAAAGGGAAAATTGAATGGTCAGATCTATATAAGTTTGAATATTACACAAAAGTGTTATATTTTAATTAACACTTAGATAGATTTATTCCAAAACTATTGCATTTTTCACAACTTTCATCGTATACATAGTTTCCATAAATAATAATAAAAATATATGACTCATTTAACTTCTTCAAGTGGTACCTTCTACAAAAAACCTAAAACATATATGAAAGTAGACTTTATAAATATAGAATCACTAACAAGGTTACTAGTATAATAAATTTTACACTTTTATCACAAATCATAACACTCTTTCTATTTGTAAAAGTTTCATGGAATATTTAAATTTTGGTAAAACATTTTTATTTTTACAATGTTTTTTCTCCCTTATTTTCAATTCAAAGTTTCTTATTTTAATAACAGTATTCCTCTTTTTTTAATTTTAAAAGTGTTTGTTGCTATAACATTTCTCTTTTTTATAACAATTTTTTCTTTGTAGCCAAGTTTTCCACATTTGTTGTCATTTGCTTTGAATTTTCAGTGAAATTTCTTCTTACTACCACTATTTTTATTATATCAGGAAGAGTGTTTAGTGTTTGATTTTAATGTTTTTAAAGTTATTAGACCCATTTTTTATGAGTAAAGTCTTTTTTTGTTTTACGAGAGAAGGGCCTGGGAGGTAACCTCTTTTATGTCAAAAAATTTCACAGTTTGTTCTTCTTGGATAATAATAGAAGGTATAGGGTTTAAAATGAAGTTTGGAAAATCGGTTTCATTTTCATATTTAGCGTTAATAATGGAAATTAAATTCCTAAAATATTAATAAATATTCATCTCAATGATAAAGAAAAATAGTTGCTCCTAAATCACATTACAAATTTGACTATCTAATTGACATTTGATGTTTTCTATTTTGGCAAGGTAATTTACAATTTTATCATCTCCTTTAATAGAAGTAGTGATCAATTATAAAATGAATTTTATGATTTTTGAAATCTTCCTTTGCGAATGGATTCTCGTTTTTTACTAAGAGTCATAGGATGAGTTGTGATTTCCAATGTGGAGTAGAAAACCATCCTTATCACTTCATAGGGTAATGGACAGATTTTTGGGGATTTTTGTGGAACCTGTTTAGAATATTAGTAGTTTCTTTCCTACCAACATGTTATTTATTGGTTCGATTGAAAAGACTACATAGTTTCTTGGCCATAAATTCAATCTTTAACCTAATATTTTAATTGTTATAAATTTTCCACTGGGATTTATCCAAATATTAAATTACTGAAGAAGACATATTTTAAATTTTAAAATATTCAAAATATTGTAAAGAAAAGAAAACTTGAATCTAGGACTTAAGATGACAATAAAATTAGTTTTAAATCCTAGAATTGTTTTGTGAAAATAAAATAATTTTCTAACTAAATTAAGGTCCTGAACCCTTCAAAAGGTGAATTTGAAACAAATTTACATATTAATAAAATTAATAGGTCCTAAATTATAGTTTTTTTTAAATGATTACATAAAAATTAATAATATTTTTTTTTAAAAGAAAAAATTCAAAAAATATATTTAAAATATTTGAAAAAAATTATATTGTTTTGTGCTCTAAAAATTTGAAATTTTCATTAAACATTATTTTTTAGAAAGAAATACTAAAAAATTGGGTTAGGAATTTTAAACCCATAATCTCTTTATCTAATAAAATTTCTTACAAAATAATATATAGCCAACTCAGCTACAAAACTATGTAATAATACATAGAGAAATTTTTTTATTTCAGTTTTAATTTTAAATAATTCATTATATGTATGTATATGCACACAAGTGCACAAACACACACACACATACACATTGAGGCGGGTCGATTATAACCCTCCACCATCACCTTCCTTAGGAATAAATGATAGTCTATCTTGTCCTTCAAGCTAGCTAGTTTGGTGGACTAATCTAGGATTGATATTATACTTTTTAAAATAATAGAATTGACTCACCATGTGCAATTTGGGGATTAAGGTTTTTGTGATATGCTAGGGAAGAAAATTTTCGATTGAGTAGTTCAAGAATTTAGTATACGTTTCCTCCTAATGACTTTATAAAAGAGTTTTCTTAGAATGTTTTGAGGCATTGGGAGAAATAATGGAATCAATATCGACATGTTTGATTTTTTTCAATTAAGGCAAAGATCTATCATTACCTTTAAGGAAGTTTCATTCCTTATGAGGAGACTGATATTAGGATAAGAATGATCAAGATAAGATTGAATAGGGGCTGCCTTGCATTTTTTTGATATTTTAATACCATTTGTAGGTATGCATGTTAAGTGAGTTTGAGTGGTTGAGTTAGAAATCAAGGCTTAAGCTAATGGTGTTTTATAGGGACATAGCCAACCTACGTGATATTTTAAATTTTTTCTGGTAACTTTATATTGAAGGGTGAATAAATGATGATTTAATGCTTATACAAATACTCCAGTTTTCAATGAGAATGGGAGAGAATATTCATTCTTAACAATATTTTAATGGGTGTGAATGTATTATCATGCTATGCAAAAATGAGCCTTATCTTGAGGATATATTTCCTATGCTAAAGATTTTAATTGACCTAGAGGTAGAGATGCTTGAAACACTGAATGCAACTCTTGAACGAATTGTTCAATGTTTTAGTGAAGTCTAAAAGTGAGTTATATGGGATGTGATAGTTGCAATATCTAATGTCTCGATCTTCATGAATATGAATAACTTGGATGTGAGTATAATATGAGATAGGAAATGTGATTTATTTGTGGGGAGACTTCATGGTTTGACCTTGAGTTTAATACAAGGTGGAAAATCCTACAAGATCCAATCTCACCTATGTCTAAAAAGTGAAAGAAGAGAGTTGGAGATTCTATTTGATGAGAAACTTTCCAAGTTCTTCTCATGTTATTTTTAGTTTCTATCTATATTTTTTTACTATAGCTATATGTTATTACATGATTCTTCCTATAAATTCCAAGTCTAATACTTTATGATACTGTAGATATATTTAAATATTTGTTTCACTGTATGTGTGTGTGTGTGTGTGTGTGTGTGTGTGTGTGTGTGTGTGTGTGTGTGTGTGTAATTATATGCATGTGTATATTTATATTTATATATAGGCATATATGTAAATATCTATACATATACACTTATACTTATATGTTTGTATTTAGGTACATGTACACACATGTGTGTATACATATACTAATGTAAAATAACATATGTATTTATATGTGTGTGCACATGTATATATGGATGTATATATGCATACATATGCATGTGTGTGTGTGTGTGTGTGTGTGTAAATATGTGTGTGTACATGCATATATGTAAACACACACACACACACACACACACACACACACACACACACACACACACACACAAAAAATAATAATAATAATAATAAAAAATATAATGTGGAAAAATCATAAATGGTAAAATACCCCAAAATAATTCTCTATTAAATATTTGATGAACATGCAATTGCCTAACAATTACAATCCAAACCAAACAATTCAATATTACCACACACTTATTAAAATATTTCAATACCATAAAATTATTCTATCTGTGCGTATATAAAATTCAATGGAAATAAGATTGACATAAGGTGGGTTAATATGGTTTGAATTGAAAGGCTGTAATTGATCACTCTTTCTAACTAAATTCATTAGTTATTTAAAACTTATAAACCATCATATAAGGTATTACATCTCATAATATAAGTTATTTATATAAACAACTATTAATAGGAGATGTTTTTTTGGTGGTGGGCCAGGTGTGTCGTGAACAACATAACATTCTCCAATAGGATGAACCTTTGTAGGTATTTTATATTTTTTACATATTGCAAAAAAATTAGTAAGATGTGGGAAATTCCAAATATATTTATTTGAACATGGAAATAATTTATTTAACATGTGAGAAAATTATATCACTCTCATAGTAAAATATTGTTGGTACCATGTCAATATTTATATGCACTTAAAGTAATTTTGTAATGTTGTGTATAAGTTATTAATGTTATATGTTCATGTCTGTGTGTGTATTTGTAACGCCCACAAAAATCTCCCTTTTGAGACCCATGAACAACCTAGGTTTAGTTACAAAATTATGGAATAATTTTTTTTTAAAGTGTTAACAACAAAAGTCTCAAGGACAATTAAATTCAACTGATAACATTTCCCATTATAATAATTACTGATTCCACATTATAAAGTAGCAGGTGTAATAAGTCCACACCTAGCTCAAATCTCCTTAGGGATTATTTT
Organism: Taxus chinensis; assembly: GCA_019776745.2. Classification (NCBI taxonomy): domain Eukaryota; kingdom Viridiplantae; phylum Streptophyta; class Pinopsida; order Cupressales; family Taxaceae; genus Taxus; species Taxus chinensis. Next base: position 667,204,832 of record CM034150.1, read on the forward strand.
AATCACTGATTACATTGACATTTTAGATAAATATTCCCTGATTAAAAGTTTAGGGTTAAGGGACCAAAAAAATTAAATACCCAAGGTATTTAATTCTGTAAGATCTAAGACAAGAGCAAGGTTTAATTACAATGGGGGAAAAGAATACATATTAAAATCATCAGAGTAAATTATTACTTACCCACTCCCAGAACATGGTTAAAGATTCAATTTGATTTTTCCCATGATTAATCTAATTAAAACTTCCTGAAAACATTCCCATTAGATAGGGAATTTCCTCACCTTTCTGGTGATATAAATAAGTCCTCATAACTCCTCAAATTTCTCAAGTTATGGGCTGACGGAACTTGAGATTAAAATTTTCCCAAGAGCGGGTTTGCGGCCTTAGGGAGGAAAATTTTCCCCAACTCGGGCTTGTGGACATCGGAGAGAAAATTCACCTGGAGGAGAAAAGTGGACCGATGGAGCGGGGAAGGCATTTATCACTTTTACCCTTTTTGGAAAAAGAAAATTTTATACCCGCACCTCTACTGACACCTAGGGAGACCATGTGGCAGCTCCCTATTGGCTGTGGGTCAGCGGGTCAGTGGGGAACATTAGGAAAATTTGACTATTCAAAAGGAACGGAAAAAATGTCGAAAGGAACTCACACCTTCGCCGACGTGAGAAGATGCCACGTGTCAGCCAACCATTAGGTGCAGTTTAGTGGGCCATCGGGGATAATTTGGAATTTTTTCACAAAATTTTTCTGAAGCGTTAAGGCTTAAAAAGATCTACTCCTTCCGACGCCTTATGAAGCCACATGGTAGCACCTGATTACTTGCAGGTCAGCGGGGCTGGAGGGAAAACTTCCAAATTTTTACAAATTTATTTGTGAAAGCGCTTAAGGTTAAAATAAATCTAAGCCCCCCCTGATGCCCAAAAAATCCACGTGTCATTCAATGATTGGCTCGTGGGGCAGTGGGGTTGCGGAGGAAAAATTACAAAATTGACCTTTTGGACTTAGATCATTTTTGACAAAATGAAGGCTTGCGGATTAGCGAAGTGGCGGGAAACTTCATGACTTTGTGCCTTTTGGACAAAAAGAAAAAAAAGAAATTTTTAGCCTGTGGATCCGCCCAATAATATTTTAATAATTAAATTTGACAGTTATAATATTTTTGAAGCCAATTGAAATAAAAACTTCAGAAGGCCATAACTTTTGATTGGGACCTCAGTTTTTGGAAAATGAGGACTTTCTAGAAAGCTCTCAACGTCCTCTTTACACAAAGATCTTAAGAATTTAATTTTGATAAAGTTTAAAGTGTTAATTTTAAGAAAATGTCTTTCTGTCCCTTAGAAAGTGAACTGGTATTCTAACTTGCAAATAATTGTTCAAATCCGCCATTAATTATTTCTCAACATGTCAAACAGATATGGAGGATTTCACTTGGAATAATTTAGGATAGTTTTTAAGGGTTAAATCATTTGATTGAAGATCAATTCAAATTTTCCCAATTTAATCAGCAAAATTGACTGAGAAATTACTTGAGCCCAATTTTGAAAGGTTCTATGAAAATTTCTTAAGTATTATAGTTTGTTTGAAATTGTTTTGATCTTTCTTAGTTGTTTTAAATGTATTTCCTAGTCTACAGGGTCATTCTATGAATTTGATTAAACATTTACCAATTTTGAAACATCTAACAGAGATCTAATTCAAAAGAATCTATTTTCTATGAAATCATTCCAGATCCAATCTAACTCATTAAGTTGATTCAAATCAACGTATTCAAATGCCAAATTACAATGCTGATTTTCAAAACTTCCATTTCTAAAGAACAGAGCATTCAATCAGACTTTCATTTTTTCATATTTCCAACAGAGATTCCAAATTACATTTAACAATCAGACTTCCAATGAAAGCAATATCATTTGAACAAAGTAATCACTTCTATTTATATAGATCAAATACAAATTTAAAATCACAAATTTTTATCATTACATTACTTTTTACAACAGAATACAGAGTATATTTATTTCACATTCAAAGGGGATTTCTTTTCCAAATCATAGTAACTCTTTAGCTAAAAATGTATATTAAATTGTCATCCACATCAAGTGGAGAAATGGTTTATAAAAGTAGTTTCGCAAGGGACTATCAAAACTTTATCTTCTCCCTCAATTACAATATACAAAATATAATTTCTTCCACATTTATTAAAAAACAGAGAACAAAGTATATCTCTTTCACAATTCAATTTACAACTTTCATAACCCATACAGACCATCTTTCCATCACAAATAATATACAAGATCATCCACTTCAAGTGGGAAAAATTTACATTAAGAAATGATCTCAGCAAGGACTGTGAAACTATCTTCTTTCTCATTTCCAAAATAGTAGTATGAATTTCAATCATTCTCGAATTTGGTCACAACATAATAGGGGAAATGCAATGCTCTCCACCCAACCAAGACATCCAATGAAAATGGAGAAGCCATCATTCTTCATTGGCCCCCGAGCCCCAACCACATTGCAATAAAAAATGTTTTTCAACTCATGGCAACAACATGCTTCCACAAAACAAAAGCAATCTTTCACATTCAACACACAATCCAAAACATAATGTAGTTTGCAACCACATGAAAATAACAAACAAAAATCAGGCTTCATCATGTAAGCCAAGGGAGCAATATCTATGGGGGAAGTTACCTATGCCTCCTAAAGGGGAAATGGGTATCACCACCTAAAAGCAAACCACCAAAATATATATCATTTCAAATCTCTGGCATGCCCTTATGCCTCCCCCTAGTACCCCTTATTCCACACATTTCCTTATACCTCCCCAACCTCTTATGGCACCCCATAACGAGTTAAGAAATGCAAGTTATTTATTTGTAAGGTGGAACCCAAATCCCAACTCCCTCCACATTTATACCTCCCCAAAGCACTTATGCCTCCCCAGAATAATCCCCATAGTATTCTCCTACACCATACCTAGGCCATCTACCCAACTAGCCAACAAGAAATATCAAAACATCCACAACATTTACATATGCATAAATAAGAGAAGAGAATTTTAAAGAGCCAAGCTCCTACCTCTCCATGATGGAGTTTGTTTCAAAGTTCCAAACAACAAGCTTTCTAATGTAAAAAAAGCCAAGATCAATAATCCACAAGCATTCAACCATCTCCCACTTTCTCCAAAAATTGCAAGAGCTCCCAAAATGAAAATAAGTCACCCAAAATGAAGCAATGCAAGGTGAAGTAACCCCCAAAACAAGCCAAGGAATTTGAATATATAGAAGAGGAAAGAGAAGAGGATGAGGTGGATCCATGTGGGATGCCACATCACACATCCTCAACTCCAACTCATAAGTCAACTTCAATCTCAAAGGCACAATAAATAAGTAGGTGAATAAATGATTGTTTACTTACACACTCCAAAACAAGCCCACACCCCAAAGGACTGAAATTAAAAGCATGTAAGAAAAGTGCAATAAAAACATTCAACTTGACTTACAAAAATGAATAAAGAAGGGCTAAATTTAACTATGCGACCATAGGTAAGGTTGGTATATAAATTTAAGAAGCATGTGACAAGTTTAACTTGTCCCACAAGTCTCCAAAATCAGCCTCCAAGGACAATTTCGAATTTCAAAGAAGATGGAGTGTTTCATACTCCAAAATCAACTTACACATCTCTTACACATCACTTACACATTTCTTACAACACTTTAATTTTAGGTCAACAACTCTAATAATTAATTTCATATGACTCAATTTTATTAATTAATTTTTAACAATATGATTACTCACATTAATTAACACACCATTCAATAAATAAGGAAAGGGGTCAAAGCACCACAATATACACACATGCAACATTAAACCAAGGAAAATAAATAAAAGAAACATAAAACCTCTTGGTCACATTTGAAGGTGATCCCCCCATGGGAATCTTTAACAACTATCAAACACCCACAAACAAATAAATTTTCCATAGTGACCTTGTTGAATTCATCTAGAACTCTAAAGTGGTTGGTCTCCAGTCCCCCAATATGTGTTGAGATATTTTAACCTGCCAAACACAAATACCTCCTTTGGCCTCATGGCCATATCAAAACATCCAAATGAATATAATATAATTTCAAAATCATAAATATATATATATATATATATGAATAAAAACAACATCCATACAATCAACAACATCAATTACAATTTCATTAGCAACTATATAATCATCAATTTTAAATTCAATTCTTTGGTCTACTCAATATATCCAAATATCACATGTCCTAAAACCATATATATATATATATATATATATATATATAGATAACCATGTCCAACACCATGTCAACATCTATAAAAAATGTATCTAACAATCATCATGCATCATATATGAATCATAGTCAACAATAATCCATGATCTGACATCTAACACCATACTAAATCAAAAATATAATAATTTCCATGATGTAGTCAACAGTATCATGATCAATATCAAAAGTGCCGAAGGGAAGTGGGCACTACATCCCCCACCTTAGACTCGACTTCCTCCTAGAAGTCACTGGAAAGAGAGATAGGAACAAATGCAATAGAAAAAGGATCACTGCACTATGGGATTGCTTGCTTCAAAAAAAGGTGGGTCTACAGAACCTAAGTTTGGTCCAATGCAATTCAGAAAGAAGAAGGGAGATTGCAAGGGATGATTTCTAAACTTTTTGCATGTAAGGTTACAAACACTTAAATCTAGAGAGTAAATTTACACTATCAACCAAGATACCACACATAATAATATAACATGAAGAGTTCAAAAGATTATTAAGAGTAACCACCAAGGAGAGGAATAATAAGGATAATTGCATGAGTTTAAGAACCATCACATAGTTTCCCAAGGAATATAACATACTATAATAATAAAAGTTAAGCTTTCTACTAAGTTTAAGCCCTGATTTCAAGGTTCATTGTCTAGACAAGGCTAGCAAAAACCAACTATGACCAAATTTGCATGAGGAATGAGAGTACTCAAGGTCCTAGAATTTGAGGATCACACAAGATGAGGTTAATCAACAAGGACACCTAAATCAACAAAACATTTAAAATCAAGGAACTATTCAAGGAAAGTAATTCTATAATTCGAGAGGGTACAATTAACTTTTCATGGTAATACAAGCGAAGTCAAGACCACAAGTTTTCATATAGTCTTATTTTTACACTTTTGTTGTAATAATCAAACACACCATGCCAACCAAATATAAAGAAGTCAACCGTTTAGAAAAATAATATATATATATATCCCCTAGCAACTAACATATCAATTCAAGTACCATACATTATAGCACAATGGGATTTATTTATCTTATTTCCTAATCAAGCTCTAAATAACCATAAAGAGAGCACAAGAAACACTATGGACCACTCAAGTTAGCTAGGGAGAAGAACAAATAACATAGGGTCCAACTACAATCAAAGGGTGCATCATATCAAAAGTGAACAATGTCATCTTGCACTTTCCATCCTAATGGAAAAGGAGCAACAATAACAAGGTGACCCAAGAAAATATGAAGAAAAGAATACTTCCCAAAGTTATTTTATATCCTTAATATATGTTGCCTTAAAATTACAATAACTTAGGTTTCCAAGGACAAGACAACACGCAAGGATGTTTTTTCTTAAACAACAAATAGGTCTCAATCCAAAAGGACCACAATTCACACTCGTCGAGCTACAGGGCAATAAGGGTATGATGACCAAAAACTCCCACAAGAAAGGTACATACACATATGAATAAGAAAGTACTAAGTAACTAGAAAACATTGCTATCCACTAGGTGTTTCACAATTTCAAGTAGGTGACAGAACTACAGATTCAACTAAACATTGCAGTCAATACACATAAATCTTACTTATTTTATAACTCAACTAATTAAGTCAAAATTTGTAGTTTCGTTTGCTAAGAAAATTACTTTACGAGTTTTATTAATTAAAATATTCCTTTTTATTCTGATATCACATGTTTACGTTTATAAGGAGCACCACTAAGGTGGCCATGATATCTCACAATTCTGTAAAGGTGAAAAAGAGAAAAAGTATTTATTTTACTCCTAGGGGAGGTAGATGGACAGTTTTTCCATTTCTACTCTTCTAAATGGTTTTTATTTCTTCTATTAATCTACCAAGGTTAAAGCAAGGACCATTTTCTCTTTCTATGTTACAGTTTATTTATTAAGCTTCAAGGCCAAATCTCCTTAATTATAGTTTATTATGTTTGGGTGAGTCAATTTGTCAATAAAATTTAATTAGAAGGAAGGGTAAACATATCAAATGATTACTTTTATGGGAGAGAGAGGTAAATCAACACACCACATTTTTAACTCTAAGGAAACAAGGGACATTCAACAGAAAACACATTATTAATTTGTAAGATATAGGAAACAATCAACCAACATGGATCACAACAATATTTCGAGAGTTTTCTACTAATTACAAGTATCATAAAACATTCCTAGTGGGTTTCAACAAGTTCTCAAAGGAAGTTACAAGGAACACCCATTAAGGAAGCATAATTACTTTTACTGATCTACTAGGGTTTAACAATGTTTGTTGTTTTGGAGAAAACATTTTTACTCACATGATAAGACAAGGAAAGTTTTCAAATCTACACCCATATTACCATAGGTTACAACCAACCAAGCAATCAAAATGAAAAGGAAGGATTTTAACTATAAGAACACCACATACTCACTAGAAAGCATCAATTGTAAGCAGCCAATCAACTATCTATTCAATACGGCTTTATGACCAAGAGTTACAGTTTCGCAAGAAGAATACCATTATAAGATACCATTGAGATTAATTCATCAAGGTCTAATTACACTGACATCACTAGTGGCATCATTCAAAAGACTCAAGGCATCCATAAGTGTCTCCACGTAATTTAAAATTAATAGGTCATAGAGTGTTATTCATAGTAACTAAAAAAAATTAAAGAAAGGGTAGACTTATTTATAGGTCAAGAGGGAAACCAAACACAATTAATTTACACACACAATACTCAAATGGGATTAATTCTTACCATAATTATCAAGATGCATACAATCCTCAAGTCACTACTTTATATAATGAAATAAGAAAATCCTGATAAAACTTAGCATGCCATCGAAAATAAGCCACTACTAGACACACAATTTTCTACTAACATCTAGAGCCATCCAAAAGCAATATGATCCTACCATAATTCATCAGCCCATAATTAAACACCTCTACTATGATGAGGTTCAAGATCTTATCATATTTTAAGAGAATCACCACCACCGCTAACAGACTGCCAACTAGAATGCTCAACATAATGAGTTGTATATCTAGCAAGGTCGAGCAATGAAAAATTCACTCTAATATCCTAGACACCCTCAAGGTTCTATGCATCCAAAACCAAGGAATAGCTTTAAGCACCTAAGAGAAAATTCAAGACACCCAGGGTGTACCCCCATATGATGAAATGTCACAATACAAAAATCATATAATGAGCTCATCGTCATGCAAGAAGAAAACCATGTAACATTTAGCTAAAAATCCAACAACATAATGACCTCCAATTCACCAATCAAAATAAAATCTAAGAAATGTCGACAATCAAGGAAAGTGGCTAAGTAGCTATATTGCAAAGTCTAAAAATTCTCACAAAATGAATAAATAAATAAAAGAGCCTCAAAGCTTATCAAATAAATCATAAAATAAGATTCTGGTCCTTGATAAAATAACACAATATTACAAATATAAAACAAAAAATTTAACATCACATTCAATCCATAGCCCTTCATGGCCGCCAATAGGGGTATTCTGCCTCGAGGTTAGTTCCAGGACACATACGCAAGATTGGGTCCTAAATGACACCTAGACTTAATGTCCACTCTCCCATACGGGTAACAAAATGGAAAACTGACAACCATACCATCTTTCCTAACCACTAAAGGAAGAAAGCTCTAGACAACTTCTAATTAACTCTTCCCGACCCAGAACACAACCACTATTTTCCAACCAAAAGAATCACACCATACAACTTATCATTCCAAAAAATTTAATAAGGAAGGGTCTTAAAAGGGCTTAACACATCATACAATTAAATCAAGATTTAGGACTTGTAAAAACAACACATTTTCAAAGGGGAACCAAGTTTCCACTACACTAGAAGTTCACAAACATCAATTTACTTTGACATTCTTAGTTACCCGGGTTTAGACAAAATGCCACTAAGCAAGCACAAAAACTCAAACAACTTCTTATTTTATTATGATTTTAATTCTGGTAGTTCAAATGAATAGAGTAATGTAATATTTCTTCACACGTATTTATTTTCAAACAAGGTTGTTTTCTATATTTAAAAGTGTGCTAGGTTTAGAGTTCATGTCTTAATTTTTTCTAGTGTGCCCAAAGGTCCAAGATTTTGAACCCACGGCTCTGATACCAAGTATAACACCCGATAAAATCTCCCTCTTGAGACCCATGAACAACCTAGGTTTAGTTACAAAATTATGGAATAATTTTTTCTAAAGTGTTAACAACCAAAGTCTCAAGGATAATTAAATTCAACTGATAACTTTTCCCATTATAATAATTACTGATTCCACATTATAAATCGACAAGTGTAATAAGTCCACACCTAGCTCAAATCTCCTTAGGGATTAATTTAATCACTGATTACATTGACATTTTAGGTAAATATTCCCTGATTAAAATTTTAGGGTTAAGGGAAAAAAATAATTAAATACCCAAGGTATTTAATTCCACAAGATCTAAGACAAGAGCAAGGTTTAATTACAGTGGGGGAAAAGAATACATATTAAAATCATCAGAGTAAATTCTTACTTAACCACTCCCAGAACTTGGTTAAAGATTCAATTTAATTTTTTCCATGATTAACGCAATTAAAAATTCCTAAAAACATTACCATTAGATATGGAATTTCCTCACCTTTTTGGTGATATAAAGAAGTCCTGACTCCTCATATTTCTCAAGTTATGGGCTGGTGGAACTTGGGGTGAAAATTTTCTCGAGAGCGGGCCTACGGGCATGGGGAGGAAAATTTTCCCCAACTCGAGCCTGTGGACATGGAAGAGAAAATTCACCCAGAGGAGAAAAGAAGATTGACGAAGTGGGGAAGGAATTTAGTGCTTTTTCCCTTTTGGGACAAAGAAAATTTTATACCTGCACCTCTACCGACACCCCAGGAAGACCATGTGGTAGCTCCTTATTGGCTGCAGGGTCAACAGGTCGGCGGGGAAGATTTGGAAAATTTGACTATTCAAATGGAAGGGAAAAAATGTCTAAAGGAACCCATGCCTCCATGCCGACGCGAGAAGATGCCACATGTCTGCCAACCATTAGTTGCATGGTTTGGCAGGGCCAACGGGGATAATTTGGAAAACTTTCCCTAAAAAATTTCTGATGTTTTAAGGCTTAAAAATATTCACTCCTCTACTAACGCCTCGTGAAGCCACATGGCTAACATGTGATTACTTGACATGTCGGCGGGGCTGCGGGGAAAACTTACAAATTTTTACTAAATTTATTTGTGAAAGTGCTTAAGGTAAAAATCAATTCGAGCCCCCACTGACACCCAATGAAGCCATGTGTCATTCAATGATTAGCCGCAGGGCGGTGGGGCTGCGAAGGAAAACTTGCCAAATTAACCTTTTGGACTGTTAGGATAAATTTTATTATCCTATTATTTAATTATGCATAGGTTAATTATTTAATTAATTTTAAATAGTTATATTGTTATATGGTTAATCAACCATATTTGTCAGTATGCATATTGTTATATTGTTTTCAACAATATATTTGTTTTTTATTTAATTGTTGCTTCCCGGGTGATTTGGAAGCTTGTTTATTCTGGTTTGTGGTTGCACCTGTGCAACTCATTTTCCCGGATGTATTTGGCTGTGCAATATCTATAAATATTGCAGCCCATCCTCTGTAATTTTTTACTGATTGAGATCAATAAAATCTACACAGGCTTCCGTCCCTGTTTCTCAATCAACATTTGGTACCAGAGCGAAATTCTGGCCCTGTGAAGGTGTGGAAGAGAGAGCAGCAGAGAGAGAGGAGATTGGAGACGTGTTTGCAGCATTTGAGAGCCTGTGCAGCCTCGTGCAAACTCCCAGCCCCATCCCTGCCTCCCCCACATCCGCCTGTTCCTTCCAGGTACTTGGAAGGCAAATTTTTTTTGCACTGGTGCACTCAGCACCAGGCAAAATTAGCTACAGGTATTGGAAATAATATTTTTTTTCCAATAAAGGTTTTTTATCTACTGTATGTGGAGGTTGTTTTGCTTGTTTTGGAGGTCTGTCTGTGCACCTGCAGTGAATCAAACAGAGCAAAAGAAAATAAAAAAAAGAGAAGGAGGCACCCACGCTGGAAAATATACAGTGGAAGAAGAGTAGACAGCGGCCAAAACATCTTCCACGAGTTTTTCTTGATCCGGCAACCTGTACAAGGAGAAAAAAGTGTTTTTTGAGAGCATATGCGCCCTTTGCTGTCCCATGCGCGGCCTGCATAAGAAAAAATGTTTTGTTGGAGCTAAGAAACGCCATTCTCCTCATGCCCGCGCCATTCTCCATCTGCCATGGCCTGAACAAGCACAGGCAATAAAAAAAACGTGCCCAGGGATCAAACACGCGCCCAGGCATTCAAAACGCAGTCCAAGGCAAAAATACAGCAAAAATATAGCGCCCAGGCACTAAAACACGCGGCCAGGCAACCAAATACGCGGCCAAGCAAGTAAAAAGGTGCCCAATCTCAGATCTAGACCTGTACAGTGCGTCCAAAGAAAAAAAAACGCGGCCCAGGTGAAAAAAACGCGCCCAAACACAAAAAAACGCGGCCTGCACTTGCAAATCAATGCGTGGGAAGGAGAAAATGCGGCCTGAGCAAGGAAATAAAGCCTCAGATCCATTTTTTGGGAAAATACAACCCTAAAAACGCCCCTTCACCAGCATGCGCCACGTGGAGGCTCACCAAGTTGCATTTTTTTTAGAGGTAAGTCAATTTATTTGTCAATAAATACAAATTGCTTCCTTCCATAGTCCAAGCGCCCCAAGTGGGCAAGTTGGTTAGTGCATGTGCCTTGGGAGTGAGAGGTTTGAGGATCAAATCCCACCAAAAACACTCAAAAACTCTCCTTTTGCATCTGGCGGATTTTTTGGCGGAACTGCTAAATTTAGCAGGCTTTTTTGAATTTAGTTACGACTAACTAAATTTAGCGGAGAAATCCCTAACTTAGGGTAAAATTTTTTTTTCTCCTATTTGGTCTGTTTTCTCATTCCAGACATTTTTTGCAAAAGGAGACCCACCTAAAAATTGCATTTTCAGCTATTTTTTTGCAATTTTTAGCATTTAGGGCTCAGGAGGTCACCAGGACCCCAAAACTGAAATTTTTTGCCTGTTATTCAAAATTGTACTGCATATTGTACTAATTTTTAGGTTGCCATAGTCAACTGCAAAACTTTGTAACTGCTCAGAAACTGGCAGAATTGTAATAAAAAAAAAGTAAAATTGGTTCTGTAACACTCACGAGATCCTAGATCTCATTCGCAGCGTTCGGTATATACAGTGCCTCTGGGAAGCGCTTACGGGTAAAGCCGTCGCAACTACTACTGCACTTAACGCCTAATATAGCTGCAACAACGTCGTCTGGGCATCGTCCCTATAAATCGACGGGGAGTAATAAGGTCACAGTGCACACACTATGAACCATCCCATCCGTCTGTGAATGATTGCAAGACATAAATCCGGACTGAGAAATTATCCGAGTATATAGCGAAGTTACGCGCGCGTATGAGGATATTTCTTTGAGCCGGTGTCAATAATCACACAGACCCCATCAGTACTGTCTTGGTACCACGTATCGAATTCTTTCACGTACGTTAACGCCTCTTTCACGTACCGCCGGGTATATAGAAAGGGCGAGCTTCTTCCACGTACCGACGGGTATATCGGAAGGGCGCGTATATAGAAAGGTTCGGTATATCGGACTGACGGTATATAGATTGGGAGACCTTATACCTGGAGTGATAAGAGCCAAACCCTGTCAGTGATCTCTGCAAAATGGGCACCAATGCCCCCAAATTTTTTCTTCCGGATTCACAATTGCTCAGAGGAAGCAACTATGCTGCTTGGAAGACAAAAATCAAAACACAACTTGAGTTTGAAGAAATCTGGCCTGTTGTGACTGGTACTCTAACCAGATCACCAACGGATGCAACACAACAACGACAATTTGATAGAGCAGATCAGAAAGCAAAACTCATCATCTTGTTTGGAGTATCCGACGATGTGCAAGTCCACATTCGAGATGCCACATCAGCAAAAGAAGCTTGGGATAAGCTGAGCACAATATATGAGGCCAAGAACAAGAATGTCATACTCAATTTGCAGAGTCAGTTACATACATTGAAATTCAAACAGAATGAGAAAATTGAAGCCTTCCTAAGAAGAGTTGCAGAGTTGAGGGCTTCACTTCTAGCCCTAGGAGAAGAGGTCAAAGATGAGTCTCTCGTTCCCATTGTTCTGAGAGCTCTCCCTTCTTCTTACCGAATTTTTGTCACAACTCTAAACTTGTCAGATACGACAATTAGTTTTGACAAGTTAGTAAACCTACTGCAACAAGAGGAAGCAATGTACAACAAGGATGATGAAGAGGAGCAGGCACTGTCTTCACATCAAAAATGGAAAGGAAAAGGTAAAGGTAAACCTAAATCCTATCAGAAGTCCCCACATCAAAATCAGTATCATGGGGACAATCAACAGAAGAAGCGATGTCCCATTTGCAAAAGAGGACATGACTTGCAAGAATGTTGGTTTAACACATATAAGAAAGGTTCATCAAGCAATTCTGGACCACAACAACAACAAACTTACAAGGGACATTCAAACAATTATCACGGGCAGAAAAAGGGGAACTGGAAAAGAAGACCCCACCAGCAAGGTAATATTGCTGAGCAACAAGATCAGTCAGACAATGAAGACTTCTTGTTCACTGCTCGATCAAGTGAACCATCCACGTCATCTAGTGACGTCTGGTATGTTGATTCGGGAGCCACTCGACACATGACCGGCCACAGAGACTGGTTTATTTCAATGAGGGACACGCCATCGAAAAATCATGTTTCGTTGGGAGATGATTCTTCATATACAGTTCAGGGGATTGGAAACATTTCTCTACCCCTTGGTTCACGCAAATGCAAACTATCAGATGTTCTATATGTCCCTGGGTTGACAAAGAACCTTCTTTCGGTCAGTCAACTCCTAGATCACAACCTGAAAATTGACTTTGATAGTCAATCCGACAAGAAAATGTGTTTGATTCGAGATAAATCCAGAGGCTCGAAAATAATTGCAAAAGCCTCAAATGTGGGACGAATGTTTCAACTTGATTTCATTCACAAAAATGATCAAGCACTCGTGGCTAAAAACTCCACCTCAGCTCAGTTGTGGCATCGGAGATTTGGTCATGTAAGTTTCAAATATCTCGAAACACTTCGCCGGTGTAATATGGTACATGGGCTACCATCTCTTCAGAAGGATACAGACAAGTGTCCTCACTGCTTAGCAGGAAAACAACACAGAGTTTCATTCCAAACGAGTACTTTTCGAGCTCATGGTAAACTTGACCTGGTTCATACCGATCTGTGTGGTCCAATGCAGCCAAGTCATTCAGGGTTCCAGTACTTCATGCTCTGTGTTGATGACTATTCACGAAAAATGTGGATTTTTTGTCTTCGCAAGAAAAGTGAAGCCTTTGAAACGTTCAAAAAGTTCAAAGTGGCAGTTGAGAAAGAAACTGGTCGTCACATCAGAACTCTCCGCTCAGATCGAGGGGGGGAATTCACCAGTGATGAGTTCAGAGACTATCTACAAACTCACGGGATTCGTCGACAAATGCCTCCTCCACACACACCGCAGCAAAATGGTGTTGTCGAGAGAAGAAATCGTACTATCATGGAAATGGTGCGATGCATGATCGATGATTCCGAACTTGCAAAGACATTTTGGGCAGAAGCAGAAAAAATAGCAGTGTATTTGTTAAACAGAGCGCCCACAACTGCTCTTGATGGAATTACACCACAAGAAGCATGGTCAAAGAGGAAACCATCCATTGCACACCTCAGAGTATTCGGGTGCAAAGCCAGCATGCACATACCCAAACAGAACAGAAAGAAATTGGACATGAAGTCACAAAATCTCATCTTCATTGGATACAGTGAAGAGACTCTTGGGTACAGACTGATGGATCCTAAGACCAGAAAAGTCTACACAAGCAGAGATGTTGAGTTTTTCGAGAAGAAGGAAGCAGAGACTCCTCCTCCGGACTCGCAAGATGTAGATTTTTCACCAGTTGTAAAAACTGAAGCTAATGTTCCCTCAGAATATGAAAGTGATGATGGGGATGATGGTGTTGATCAGATAGAACCACAACCCATGGGAACAGCTCAACGTATGCCTAAATGGTGTACAAGCACATTACGAGATGCAAGATTGGATGCTCCACGGATACATCCACCCCTGGACCACGGACTCGCAGTAAAGCAAGAGAAGAAGTTAACTTTGCTTTGATGAGTAGAGTTATTGAAACAGACGAGCCATCTACAGTCCAGGAAGCCCTACAGTCAAAAGCTTGGAAAGATGCCATGGATTCTGAATATCAATCAGTGATGAAGAATAACACTTGGCAGCTTGTCGATCTTCCACCAGGGAAGAAACCCATTGGTTGCAGATGGATATTCAAAACTAAGTACAAAGCAGATGGGACAGTGGACAAGTGCAAAGCAAGACTTGTAGCAAAGGGGTACGCACAGAAAGAAGGCATTGACTATGAGGAGACATTTGCTCCCACAGCTAAGATCAAAACGATCAGGATGATCTTTGCTCTAGCTGCTCAGTTTGGATGGAAAGTTCACCAAATGGACGTAAAAAGTGCCTTCCTGAATGGAGATTTACAAGAAGAAGTCTACATGACTCAACCTGAGGGATATGTTGTACCTGGTCAAGAAGAAAAGGTATGCAGACTCAGGAAATCTCTGTATGGCCTCAAACAGGCACCCCGGGCATGGTACATCAAGATTGATGAGCATCTCGTACAACATGGATTCGTCAGAAATCCATACGATCCCAATCTCTACCTCAAAAAGCAAGGGGGGGAGATGGTGATTGTTGTAGTTTATGTCGATGATCTAGTCATCACTGGCAGTTCAGTGAAGATGATTGATGAAACAAAGAAAGATCTTAAGCGATCATTCGACATGACAGATCTCGGGCTTATGCACTACTGTCTTGGACTGGAAGTATGGCAGAAAGAGAATCACATCTTTGTTTCTCAGATGAAATATACCAAGACAACGCTCGAGAAGTTTAGGATGATGGATTGCACACCAATTGCTACACCTATGGAGAACAGATTACAGTTATCTCATTCAGATCCATCTCCTGAGGTAAGTGCCACTCTCTATCGGCAGCTGATTGGGAGTCTCATTTACCTGACCTACACTAGACCAGATATCAGCTTTGCAGTGAGCTATCTATCCAGGTTCATGCAGGAACCCAAAATTTGTCATTGGAAAGCAGAAAAGCGCATTTTGAGATATCTCAAAGGATCAGTGGATCTTGGTCTAGAATACAAGAAGAATGAAAACTTCTTCTTGACTGGATATTCGGATTCAGATCATGCAGGTAACATTGATGATAGAAAATCCACTTCTGGATTTGTATTCTTTATGGGATCTGGACCAATATCATGGGGAAGTAAGAAACAACACTTTGTTTCTCGCTCTTCCACAGAAGCCGAGTATCGTTCTGCAGGAGAAGTTGTCTGTGAAGCGATTTGGCTACGTCGCATACTGGAAGGACTTGGAATACCACAGGACAAACCGACTACCATGTATGTTGACAATGAAGGTGTTCTCAAACTTGTTCGCAATCCAGTTTTTCACGAGAGAACAAAGCACATTGAAGTTCAGGTTCATTTCATACGCGAACATGTGTTGAAGCACAACATCCAGCTTCAGTTTTGTCCAACGGCTGAACAACGAGCAGATATTTTCACAAAGTCACTTGCACGTGACAAGTTCGAGTTGTTCAGAGCATTTCTCTCCTCATCTCTTCAGACAATGCACAATTAAGGGGGGGAATGTTAGGATAAAATTTTATTATCCTATTATTTAATTATGCATAGGTTAATTATTTAATTAATTTTAAATAGTTATATTGTTATATGGTTAATCAACCATATTTGTCAGTATGCATATTGTTATATTGTTTTCAACAATATATTTGTTTTTTATTTAATTGTTGCTTCCCGGGTGATTTGGAAGCTTGTTTATTCTGGTTTGTGGTTGCACCTGTGCAACTCATTTTCCCGGATGTATTTGGCTGTGCAATATCTATAAATATTGCAGCCCATCCTCTGTAATTTTTTACTGATTGAGATCAATAAAATCTACACAGGCTTCCGTCCCTGTTTCTCAATCAACAATTCAGAAGGCCATAACTTTTGATTGAGAACTCAATTTTTGGCAAACAAGTACTTTCTAGAAAGCTATTGACATCCTCTTTGCCTAGAGATCTTAAGAATTTAATTTTGATAAATGTTAAAGTGCCAATTTTGAGAAAACGTCTTTCTCTCACTTAGAAAGTGAACTGGTATTCTAACTTGCAAATAATTGTTCAAATCTACCATTAATTATTTGTCCACATGTCAAACAGACATGGAGGATTTCACTTGAAAGAATCTAGGATATTTTTCAAGGGTTAAATTGTTTGATTGAAGATCAATTCAAATTTTCCCAATTTAATCAGCAAAAACGACTGAGAAATTGCTTGAGCTCGATTTGGAAAGGTTCTATGAAAATTTATTAAGTATTATAGTTTGTTTGGGATTGTTTTGATCATTATTAGCTTGTATTAATGTTTTAAATGTATTTCC
Organism: Taxus chinensis; assembly: GCA_019776745.2. Taxonomy (NCBI): domain Eukaryota; kingdom Viridiplantae; phylum Streptophyta; class Pinopsida; order Cupressales; family Taxaceae; genus Taxus; species Taxus chinensis. The sequence goes on from CM034150.1 coordinate 667,221,798, forward strand.
TAGTCTACAGGGCCATTCTGTGTATTTGATTAAACATTTCCCAGTTGTGAAACATCTAACAGAGATCTAATTTGAAAGAATCTATTTTTCATTTATCATCTTCTAAGTATTATAAATCATTCTAGATCCAATCTAACTCATTAAGTTGATTAAAATCAACTTATTCAAATGCCAAATTACAATTCTGATTTTCAAAACTTTCATTTCTAAAGAACAGAGCATTATGACATTTCTTCATACGTATTATTCTTTTTCATCTTTCCAATAGAGATTTTAAATTACATTCAGCAATCAGACTTCCAATGAAGGCAATATCATTTGAACAAAGTAACCACTTCTATTTATATAGATCAAATACAACTTTAAAATCACAACTCTTTCTCATTACATTGTTTTTTACAACAAAATACAGAGTATATTTCTTTCGCGTTGAAAGGGGATTTCTTTTCCAAAACATAATAACTCTTCAACACAAAATGTATATTAAATTTTCATCCACATCAAGTGGGGAAATGGTTTACAAAAGTAGTTTCGAAAGGGACTATCAGAAATTTATGTTCTCCCTCAATTACAATATACAAGATATAATTTCTTCCACATTTATTCAAAAACAAAGAATAGAGTATATCTCTTTCAAAATTCAATTTACAACTTTCATAACCCATACATACCATCTTTCCATCACAAATAATATACAAGATCTTCCACTTCAAGTGGGAAAATGTTACATTAAGAAATGATGTCAGCAAGGACTGTCAAACTGTGTTCTTTCTCAGTTCCATAATATCACTATGAATTTCCATCATTCTCCAATTTGGTCACAATAGAACAGGGGAAAGGCAACGCTCTCCACCCAACCAATACATCCAATGAAAAGGGATAATCCATCCTTCTTCATTGGCCCCTGATCCCTAACCACATTGCAATAAGAAATGTATTTCAACTCATGGCAACAATAGGCTTCCACAACACAAAAGTAATCTTTCACATTCAACACACAGTCCAAAACATAATGTAGTTTGCAAACACATGAAAACAACAAACAAAACTCAGGCTTCATCATGCAAGACAAAGGAGCAAGAACTATGGGGGAAGCTACTTATGCCTCCCAAAGGGGAAATGGGTATCACCACCTGAAATCAAAATGAAAAAATATATATCATTTCAAATCCCTGACATGCCCTTATGCCTTCCCCTAGTACCCCTTATTCCTCACATTTCCTTATGCCTCCCCAACCTCTTATGGCACCCCATAACGAGTAAAGAAATGTAAGTTATTTCTTTGTAAGATGGAACCCAAATCCCAAATCCCTCAACACTTATACCTCCCCATAAGAATCCCCATAGTCTTCTCCTACACCATACTTAGGTCATCTACCCAGCCAGCCAACAAGCAATATCAAAACATCCACAACATTTACATATGCATAAATAAGAGAAGAGCATTTTAAAGAGCCAAGCTCCTACCTCTCCATGATGGAGTTTGTTCCAAAGTTCCAAATAGAAAGATTTCCAATGTAAAACAGTCCAAGATCAATAATCCACAAGCATCCAAGCATCTCCAAATTTCTCCAAAAATTGTAAGAGCTCCAAAAACCAAAATAAGTCACTCAAATTGAAGCAATGCAAGGTGAACTAACCCCCAATACAAGCCAAGGAATTTGAATATACAGAAGAGGAAAGAGAAGAGGATGAGGTGGATCCATGTGGGATGCCACATCACACATCCTCAATTCAAAATCATAAGTCAAATTCAATCTCCAAGGCACAATAAATAAGTAGGTGAATAAATGACAATTTACTTCCACACTCCAAAACAAGCCACACGCCAAAGGACTGAAATAAAAAGCATGTAAGAAAAGCGCAATAAAAACATTCAACTTGACTAATAAAAATGAATAAAGAAAGGCTAAATTTAACTCTCCAACCATAGGTAAGGTTGGTATATAAATTTATGATGCATGAGACAAGTTTAAATTGTCCTACAAGTCTCTAAAATCAACCTCCAATGACAATTTCGAATTTCAAAGAAGATGGAGTGTTTCATACTCAAAATCAACTTACACATCACTTACACATTTCTCACAACACTTTAATTTTAGGCCAACAACTCTAATAATTACTTTCTTATGACCCAATTTGATTAATTAATTTTTAACAATATGATTACTCACATTAATTAACAAACCATTTAATAATAAGGAAAGGGGTCAAAGCACCAAAAATTAAACACATGCAACATTAAACCAAGGAAAATAAATAAAAGAAACATAAAACCCCTTGGTCACATGTGAAGGTGATCCCCCCATGGGAATCCCTAACAACTATCAAACACACACAAACAAATAAAGTTGCCATGGTGACCTTGTTGAATTCATCTAGAATTCCAAAGTGGTTTGTCTCCAATTCCCCGATGTGTGTTGTGATATTTTAACCTGCAAAACAAAAATACCTCCTTTGGCCTCGTGGCCATATCAGAACATCCAAATTAATATAATATAATTTCAAAATCATCAATATATATATATATATATGAATCACAACAACATTTAGACAATCAACAATATCACTTACAATTTCATCAACAACTATATAATCATCAATTCTAAATTCAATTTTCTCGGTCTACTCAATATATCCAAATATCACATGTCCTAACAACATCCATATATATATATATATATAACCATGTCCAACAGCATGTCAACATCTATAAAAAATGTCTCTAACAGTCATCGTGCATCATATATGAATCAGAGTCAACAATAATCCATGATTTGACATCTAACACCATACTAAATCAATAATATAATAATGTCCATAATATAGTCAATAGTATCATGATCACTATCAAAAGTGTCGAAGCGAAGTGAGCACTACAGTATTTATATATATGTTCTCAATTCATAATGATATTTTGTTTGTAAATCTGATGTAAGTAAAGGAGACTATATCTCTACTAACATGAGAAGACACATGTATTTCTTCAATGATTTCATTCACACAAACAATTTCTTAAGTATTATAAGTTTTACAATGTATAAATGTAATTATGAAAATGTTTTAATAATTTTCATCATTACTTGTTCAAATAGATTATGCAAATTTGTGGTCTATGCTAAACTTTCCCTTGACATCTGGAAGTCTTATGCAAATTATTGGCATGGATAGTGTGATACAAAATAGTTTATTTTCTAAGTTTAGATATTATATTTTCCTCATGCAATAAGTTAGTGTAAATTTTATAAGTTTAGATAATATATTTTCCTCATGCAATAAGTTAGTGTAAATTTATATTCATTTTAAGATGTAATTATCAATAAATTTAACCTAAATTTAAAGTTTTACTTGTTATATATTTTTGCATATGGTCCAACCCTTCCATTACCTCGAGAAGGGAACAAACTCATTTGTTAATCAATATGAAAATATTATTCATGCTATGTAACCTACCTTTATTCTTGATTAGTGCTAGAGGAAAATTTAGTATAACCACAATATTGCAGGTAACTTCATGTCTGAATAGTTTTTGTATCGTTAACTAAAAGTAAATTCTTAGGTTAGTTTCATGATCATGACTATATATATTATGTAATTTTTTTTAATCTAAATCATCTCATAGAGTTCTGGCTATAAGCAAGGAATCCAATGGAGATATTTCTATGAGAAGGAAAAAGACAATGATGATGTTTATCTATAGGATATATATCTTATGATATTTTTTTGTATGGTTATATAGAAATGCACACTTATTGTACACCTATATGTAATTAACCTGACATTATATGGTACTCAATTTTTATAATAAATTATTGGTTTTATGGCGCTATATGTATAACATTATGACAATATGGATTTTGGCCATTATGGCATTATGACATTCTATGACATGTTGTATTCCTTAATCATTTTTTATTATATAGATAGAATTTTTAATACCTCAAAATTTAGTGTTATATTTTCACTCGAGTGACTGAGCAAAAGGAAAACCTATTGAATGGGAGAAAAAAATTGGTAGTCCATAAGAGGATAGGCTAGGTTCCCTTGAATATAATAAATGATTATTTTTTATTATATAGCAATGGAGCAGCGAGTCCTCAATTTATGTGTTTTGAATAGAAGTTTGTAACCTTGACATTTTTTGTCTATAGATTTTGTGTGGCTTCAAGTTTTTAACCTTCACGGTATATCAACTTATCATTCTTAAAACATTTATCTCAGCTCATATAACAAAAAATACATGGAGATATCATTTGTAGAAGTTTATTCGTAGGGTTTCATGGATTAGCTACATGTTTATTATTGTTTAGGGGTGCAAATGTTATGATGTAAGGATGGGTTTTCCCTTAACACATCATGAAAAAACATATGTTTTAAATCCTTGTTTCCAATGGTGTAGGGATATGTACTCTTAATATATGGGGATTATAGGATTACTTGGGGTTAAAAATAGAGTATTGGAATCATTTTTAATTTTATTTTTTTAACAAGGATCCAAAAAGAAAGGAAAATAAAAAAATGTTACTTATTTCCCTAGTATATATATGATGTCTGGAGAGATCAATAAACTCACACCAAAATAAAATTATTTATTTTAATAATAAGGTTAGCTTCAATAGCAATCAATATCATCAAACCATGCAATTCGTGCACCTAACTCAAGAAGCCTTTTTTTCTCTCAAACACCCTAAATGACTTCAAAACTAAAACAATGGATAAATATTCTTTACACATGCTTAAATACACCTAGAAAACATGATCAATCACCTCAAGAAGTTTTACACCATTATTTTTACTACTTTCACCATTTAGACCTTAAAATCCATTTGTAGCCCTGCTAGAAGACAAAATTTGATAAATAAAAGGTTTCATAAGGTATTATCTCTCAAATTCAATTTTTTAAAATACGATTTTAGAAAACTAAGATTGTTCTAAAGTTTTAATATTCAAATCTAAGCCCATCATATTTTATTATCATTTTACCATTCAAAATTAAGCTTAATTAGTAGCCCTTCAAACACCTAAAACATGTAGATGGGAAAAAAATAATAACTTTCTTAATGAAAAATTTATATTTCTAGATACCAATTAAAGAGTTATTTCTTCATGCTAAATTGCAATAGCTAGCTCACAATAGATTTCTCCCAACTCTAATTTCTTCTTTTCAACTAGGTCTCTCACTTGGTAGTCTTAGAGTTGTAAGTAGCTTCTTAGGGTTTTAGTACTTACCAACTAATTTCAACGTTGGATACACATTACATGAAACAAGTAAACCTTGATCAATCACTTTTCAAGGTTTCATTCACCATATATCATCAATATTCCTACATTCACAATTTTTTGTTTCTTAGGCTTGTCTTTCTCTTAGCAAATATTTGTCTTCTAAACTCTATTTTTAATCCCTTTGTTACACTTCCTTTAAGTTTTTTCTCACTCATGATCCGAATTTCACTCACTCTTTTAATAAAACCCCTCAGGTCACTCCTCTAGTCTCATTTAAGACACCTTTAAACAATTATTCACTTGCTCTTCTAAAGTTATAAAAGGAATGATAACCAGATCGTTCCAAGCCAAGAACATAGATGCTAATCAAACATCACGATCAATAAGATGAAAGTAATTTTCCAGAATAACTTTACATAAAACTTTGCAAACAAATGAGCAACAATATCATATATTATTATGGAACTCAATGAAATACAATGAGAATGGACCTTGCTTATATAGGCAAGGAATAACAATATAAGAACCAATCAAGGTCGTAGATCAAGCCATAAATCATGGAAAGAATTGGTCATCAAAGAACTAGTCAAGTCCATAGATTTATGAGAGAACTAAACATCAAGGATCTAGTCAATACCATAGATTAATGAAAGAACTATACCTAATAACTAGATAATATCTCCTAATATCTAAGTAAATAAAAAGAAATATCCACACACACAAGTGGGTGAGGATAAATACAATAAAGGTAAATAATGTACCTAGGTGAACATGAGCTAAAGTAAATACCTACTCTAACACCCCCCTCAAGTGAAGCTAGGGGCCAAAATAGAAGTGGCATGTCCACAGTATGAGTCCCGGAAACTAGGCCTGATGAAGTACTCATGTAAAATCTATCCATGAAGAAATCACAAACCAAAAGAAGGAATGAATCTTGCTGAAAGGAAAGAGAAAGAAGAAGGAAGATGTTCTCACGAACACCCCCAAGAACAACTTCTGAAACCCCAAACATTCCACGCAACTCAAGGTAGCGACGTGATACATAAGGCTTCGTAAAGATGTCTGCAACTTGCTGTTGAGTTGGAAGGTACTCCAAGTAAAGAACTCCATCCTAAATGTGCTACCAAATGAAGTGGATGTGTATCTCGATATTCTTGGTCTGTTGGTGCTCCACTAGGGTTGCGAGAAATGTGAATTACGCTTTGGTTGTCACACCAAAGTATAGTCCGTGAATCCTGTGGGAATCCAAACTCTGTCAATAACTAGTGAAGCCAAAGAATCTGTTGACTCACTATAACTGTTGTCCTGTACTCTTCCTCTAAAGATGAAAGTGCAATAGCCTATTACTTTTTTCATACCCAAGCAACTGGAGAAGAACTAAGACAAAAAAAAAAGCCAACTGTGGAACACCTATCATCAATAGAACCTGTCCAACTCTAAATCTATATACCCAACCAATTGAGTAGAACTCCTACTGTAGTGTAGGCCAAAGTGGGAAGTGCCCTGCAAATGGCGCAAAATCCTTTTAGCAACCTGTCAGTGACTACTATCAGGGGAATGTGCAAACTGAGATACAATCCCTACTATAAATGAAATATCAGGGTGAGTATAGGTCAAGTACATAAGACTTCGAACCAACTACCTATACAAAGTAGGATCACAAAGTGGAGTGGTACATGTGGAAGTAAGAGTAACCCCAAACTGAAAAGGAGATGGATTTGACTTGCAATTGGCCATATAAAAGCATCGAAGAAGATCATGGGTGTACTTTTGCTGACTCAAATGAATCCCTGAATCTATCTGAGAATTCTACAAAGCAAGGAAATAATGCAATAACCCAAGATTTGTCATGTCAAATTGTGTAGAAAGAGCCCTCTGAATAGTCTGAATGTGGGAAGAATAGTTTCCGGTAAGTAACATATCGTCAACATACAAGACAATGTATCACAATATCCTCACCAACATGTTGGAGATACACTGTATGAACCGAATGGCAATGAACAAAACTAGTAGATAGAAGAAAAGAATCCATCTTCTCATACCAAGCCCGATGAGGCTTGTTTGATACCTATAGAGAGACCTTCAGAGCCTACAAACAAGAGAAGAATCCTGAACAAATCTAGTCAGACTGCTCTATGTATATTTCCTCTTGTAAATGTCCATGTGACAAGGCACTTTTCACATCCATCTAGTATACGATACCACCCCTGTGATGCATCAATAGCAAGTACAAGGCGTAAAAAATTCATCTTTGCAATGGGTGCAAAAGTCTCAAAGTAATCAATACCTTCAACTTGTGGAAAACCCTTTGCAACAAGACAAGCCTTATGCTGTCAATGGACCCATCAACTACGTATTTGGTTCGGTATACCCACTTACACCTAACCATCTTTCTTCCTTTAGGAAGAGATACCAAATCCCAAGTATGATTCTTCATCAAAGAAGAATACTCAGCTGTCATTGCATCATCCCACTTCTGATATCCCATGATCCTTTGAAAAAGACTGTGGGTCCACAGAAATTACCCAACACAAAAGTCCATAACTTATAGAATGTGCGTGATGATGCCTAGTGGGTGGAAGATCCTGTATAAAAGGTGATGCCTCATAAATTAGTAGTACGAGCCCACTTAGGCATAGTGACAACATCATTGGGAATATGATCCTCAACGAAATCTATAACCACCTCATCAGTCTCCTCAAAGAAAGGATCCTCAAGATGAGATGAAGAAGAAGGAGGCATGGAAGAAGATGAAGAATCATGAGGAGTGAAAGCGCTCATCAAACCAAACATGTGTTTCAAAAAATACATGTCATGAGTATCAGGATCTAAAATTTGATAAGCTCTCATGTGCTCACAATTCCCTACAAAGATCAAGGGTATACTCTTCTTATCCAAAGCTTTCCTTTTCTTCTTTGGCACAAAGGCCCAAGCATGGCTCCCAAAGACATTGAAAAAATGAGACATATGGCTTAGCATTGGACCAAGCTTCCTTTAGATTCAAATGTTCAAGTTCTCTGTGTGGTGTTTGATTCTGAATGTAGTTAGCACAACTAACTACTTCTGCCTAGTAGATAGGAGGTAAATCTCTAGAATGCATCATATAGTTAGCCATTTCCTTCAAAGTTCTATTCTTCCTTTGTGCTTAGCCATTCTATTGTGGAGTATGAGGAACATAATGCTAGTGAATAATGCCTTGAGTTGCCAAAAAATTCAGAAAACTCATTGTTGAAGTACTCCCCCCCATTATTAGTGCGAAGGTTCTTTATGCAACTAGAAGATTGTTTCTTGAACAAAGCCTTGAATAATTTGAAGTGTGAAAAAACATCACTTTTTTACTTGAGAAAATAAACCAAAGTATGCCTCGAGAAATTATCAATAAAGGTAAGTGCATAGTTATCTCCATTGAAAGAGGGGGTAGGAAAAACCATTAAGTCACTATACATAAGTTCAAGTGGTGAAGAAACTCGCTTGGAAAAAATTCTTAGGAACTATGATCTTGGTGTTGTTTTCCTAATGCATAACCAAAGACAAACTCCCTCAAGACAAGAAACTCTATGAAGACCATCTACCATACCATGAGTTTTCAACTCCTTTAAATCTTTGTAATTAAGATGTCCAAATATTTCATGCCAAAGCTTACTCTCTGAATCTGCATAAGAAACCATTCTTGTCCCTATAGAAGAAGTGTCATCAAAACCCTCAAAGTGATATAGTATAGAACTATGATCAACAATACCCTAAGAAACAAGTGAATAAGGCTCCAACAAAGTTTCTTACTTATGTTCCATGTGGTGTAAAAGTCACTATTTTCCCTTGACTAGAATGACAAAGTTAATATACATAAAGCAAATTTGTATGTGATGTTAGGAACGTATATAGTGCATCTTGGATACTACCACCATCCAGTTGTATATCACCCTTTCTCTTAATAGAAAGAAAGGAAGAATCTCCAACCTCAATTTTGGAAGTATAACTCAAACTTAGAGAAACAAAAGACTCTTTGGAAGAAGTCATGTGATGAGAAACACTAGAATCTATAACCCAACTGTCTGTAAGTGGTGACTGAGATCTCCCAACAACATTAAGTGTCTTTGCCATGCTGATTAGAAGGAGGTGGAGTGGAGATAGAAATTTTGTTTTTCTTGACTACATCCTCTACGGCTTGTATTCACTTATAACACATATGTTCTTCATGACCACTACCCCCACAAAAAGAGCACGAAAGGCTAGAATTATTCTTGGATTTAGAAGAATCCTTGGGTTTGGATGAGTTTTTTTGTTTGGGTTTGAGGAGCACTTTGAGATGGAGAAGGGGTGGATTTGGTTTTATTTTTTGGTTTTCCATTACCCTTAGGATTAGATGCAACTAATTCCTTTTGAGAGGTGGAAGACTCAAGGTGAGACAATTTGGATTCTTCCCCAGTGAGTCTTTCACAAAATGTTTCTAAGTCAGACATTTTGAATGTGTCACCTAAGGCATCCATGATAGAGAAAAAGGTAGAAGAAAATATTTGAAATGGTCCTCTCAACTTAGATAGAATCAAGTAAACACACTCTTCATATTTCTTATCTCTTCCACTCCCCTTCAAATGTGTCAACAAATTCTTGAACTTGGTAGGATAATCTATAATTGTTGGAAAATCTTCAGGATTAAAAGAGGTGATCTCAATTTCAAGTTGCATAGCTATTCATATGATCCACCTTACCAAATAAATCCTCCAATTTCTCCCATATTTTGAAAGGAGAGTCACATTTTTCCAAATGAAACAAAATACTATCACTTACATAAGTTCCTATTAAACCCATACAATCATCAAATTTGCACTAGCACTAAAATTTCTCTTATTCTCTAGTGAACACTGGTTGTTCTTTAGAAGTTAAAGGCCATAATCCTTTCCGCTTAATTATTGTTTCCATTATTGGTTTCCATGTGTGGTAATTATGTGTTGTTAATGGCTCAACATGATCTAATGTAGAATTATATAAAGATACTATCCTCAAAAAATCATGAAAAGAAATGCAAGAACTAAGCAATGCAACAAGACCCCCAAACAATGCAACATGAGCCCCCCAAATTTTGGCACTTTATAATTGAGTGCATGTTACAATATGACACTTTATAATTATAGTGTGAATATCAAAGTAAATATTTCCAATGGAAAGAGCACAAAAAAATACACACTTTTATAAAAAACATTACTCAAAACTGAGTTACCAATCAAAAGATACAAACTTTTCAATATTATGTTCTATTATTTATTTTAGTTGCCACTAAAAAAGAATAAAATGTTTTTTCCTTCACAACACAAATAAAATGAAAGGGGGCCAGAGTTAAGCACCTACTAGTAAGAATCACAAGCTTTAAGCCCTCATATGACCATATCATATGACCAAGAGCTAAGGATTTCAATGGGTGTGTGTAAATTACTATTCTGGGGTGTGTCGTTGGTTTTCGAGAAAGTCACATCCAACTACTTCTAGAAAAAACTACTATTTCTGGACTATGCTGAAAGTTACCTTCGCGCCCAAAATAGTAGTCTACAGATTTTCCCAAAAATGCAAAAAGTGCATCGTCGTCTGTGGATCCTTGCCAAAAGAGGAAAGAAACGTCTTTTCTGAAAAATTCCTCCTGCGCGCAAACTGAAAATGCTAAGCCACAACAAAAAAATACCCAGATCAGATCTCAAGAAACCCAGCAAAACCCAAAAAAAAAATTCTATATTTCCTTTTCCGTATGACATGAATATTTTTTTAAAATGCTTACAAAATGAAACTTACAGATGGATGTCAATAGAAATATCCTGCTCTGATACCATAAAAGGAACAATAACCCGATCGTGCCAAGCCAAGAACATAGATTCTAATCAAACATCATGATCAATAAGAAGAAAGCAATTCACCAAAATAACTTTACATAAGCCTTTGCAAACAAATGAGCAGCAATATCATATATTATTATGGAACTCAATGAAATACAATGAGCATGGACCTTGCTTATATAGGCAAGGAATAACAATCTAAGAACCAATCAAGGTCATAGATCAAGCCATAAATCAATGGAAAGCACTATTCATCAAAGAACTAGTCAAGTCCATAGATTTATGAGAGAACTAGACATCAAGGATCTAGTCAATACCATAGATCTAGGAAAAAACTAGTCAATACCATAGATCAAGGAAAGAACTATACCTAACAACTAGATAATATCTCCTAATATCTAAATAAATAAAAAGAAATATCCACACACATAAGTGGGTGAAGATAAATACAATAAAGGTAAATAATGTACCTAGGTGAACATGAGCTAAGGTAAATACTTACTCTAACAAGTTACTCCCTATGAAAGTATATGGAAACTCAAAGAATCTTCTAGTTTAGGTATGTTAAAACATATTTCCACTCTCCAAAATGATTTTGGGATTTCTATTGATCTTATTAAACCTATTAGTAAAATTTATCATACTTTAAACTTCACTAATCATTCATTTCATGTTATTTCGAGCTTATAATCTTGACTGTCACACGTTTAGATTGTGTTCCTGGGTATATCACCACCATGACCACTTAGACCCTTCTTCGAACACTCTCACACTTTCTATAATAATTAATATACCTACATTCCTTTCTACTAATTATCTCAGGTATTCATATCTATCAATGAATGTATTTTTATCTATTAGCAAAAGAATGTTCATGAAACACTTTTTCCTAGCTTTACACTAGTTAATATTGTGTTTTGCATGTTTGAACTATAATTATTATTATCTATTGTTTTGATGCTTGATAATCACTTGGAACAGGATTTAAACCTCTTGGTTGTTAACTTGTAGCAAGATTTTAATAGTTTCCTCTGAACACTTCATGGTTTTCTTTGTATTGAAATCCTTAGAAAAGGGTATTCCATCCAGAGAGAGGATTTAATTTTTTTTGTTTTTCTTTCCTTATTGAAATCTTGTAGGGATATTTAATGAATCAACGCCATTTATTCTTGCCTTGAAACAACACTACAATATTTATTCTCACGCTCCCACTATATGACTAGGTTATAGTTCCTCAACAAACATCAAAGGACTGTATAACTTAATTCTTGATTTCAATGCTTTCAAGACTCACATATAAGTGCATTAACCACATTAGCACCATTTATAATTACATAGATAATAATTTATTAGTTTATAACCTTCACAAAGAATTCATTTCATTCATTACTCTGACTATTTCCTTTCATTTAATGACACATACTATAGACACCTAAATTCAATATCTATAACCTTGTCTACTGACATGACCATATTTTACAATGCTCTTAGCTAGACAACCTTTATTTAATTAAAATCCCTATTATTATCCCATCCTTATTAACATTTACTACTTAATCCTACAGATTTAATTAATATCCATTACCTACTAATTGAACTCTGGTCATTGGTGTTGTTAGTGATGTCAAGTGGCATTAACGGAAAAAGAGTGAAAGGTGAAGTGAGATCTTGTAAGGGACATGAAGGTTGAAGGCTTGGTTGGTGAGATAAGATTCCAGTGGAAGCATGGAAATGAAAGGTATGGCTTGTTCAAATGTGATACATTTCAGGTATGATGGTAAGAATGATAACAAGCTCCTACAATGAGTACTCGGTCAGTTGGTGGAAGTATCAAGTCAAAATAATTTACTTAGGCCTATTTCTTGATCCTAATGATCTATGGAAGGATGGTACTATTAGTGCAAATCAACAGCAACTCCTAAATGACCTTCAGATCTATAAGTGAGAACTGGGTCATTTAGTGTGATTGCACAACATGGAATCTTTTCCCCAAGTGTGGGACTTGCAAAAATGGGAAAAAAAATCTCCAAATTAAAGGTTGGTTCATCTACTACTCTGATCAGATGTATGCATGAAATTTACAGAGGTTTAACTAAAAATCCTACTCTAATTTTTCCAAGGAGACAAGGATAGAAGAGAGAAAAGAAGATAAACTAAACTAACAGGGTGATACACCAAAGGAATGCTGAACATCTATTTCTACAAATTGACACAGATTATAAAAATGCAACAAAAATCATGCACAAATTGTTAAAATTGTAATGAAGGATCAAGATAAAGCAAACAACAAGAGAAAGGATTGAAAAATCATTCATAGAGCTTGCATTGACATTTCCATTTTTGAATACAGTGCATTACAACAACAAGGAGGTAGAAAACATGTTGCAGTCCTAAAAGAGGTCTGATATTCCAAAAATTCACTTGCCAGGGTGAAGGAGGGAGATTGTAAAACATGAAAAATGTCCTAAGCCTTACAAAATGAGCCAAAACTAGCTTTTAACAATGAAAACCCGAGCTCAAGAAGGAGAAACATGAGAAAAATGAAATGAATCATTCAACCACCAACCAAATCCATCAAAATAGCATGGGTACCCATAAAAGTTCATTCCCCAAGATTTTCAACCATGCTGGAGAAGAATGGAAGCCATACTACATTAAAAATGGTGGTTGAATGTCGGTTCTACTCTTTTCCCCATGCCAAAGACATTTTTCTCATTTTTTTCTCACTAAACTCCACCAAAAAAAAAATTGAAGACTTCATCGTGTAGAGGACTTCAATAGCTTTCCAATGACATAAAAATCAAGAAAACATGAGTTCTGGATTGAAAGATAAGCCCCTCTGAAGACTTAGGGAAAAACTGGGGCGAAAATTGGGTCGGCGGGCTGAAACCTAAATTTTTTTTCCCTTTTTTGAATTTGGGAAAAATTCCCCAAAAATCTTTGTGCCCCACCACTCCACTGCCACATGACGTATTCCCATTGGTTCGCGGGTTCAAATGACCGTTTTACGCTTTTTTTTTTAATTTTGGAAAAATTTCCAAAATTCCTCCGCACCCCCGCCACCCCGGGACATGTGTCTACCTTCGATTTGGCGTGGGTCCAAATCAATTCTCTTTCTTCTGTGGGCCCGTGAGAACAAATTTTTCTTTTGCACCATTTGCAACACTTTGGAAAAATTGCCAAATTCTCCCCACGCCCTCTTACCTCCTGCCGAGAACAAGACACGTGGCACATTTTGATTAGTCCACGGGGGAGTGCTCCAATTTTTTCTTTCCTCCTTAGTGGGCCCATGGGCCAATCCTCTCCTTTGCACTTTTTACTAATTTGGTGAAAATCCCAAATTCACTCCACCCCTTCGACTCCCTCCGGCCCCTTAGACATATAGCAGCCTCCTATTGGTTCGCGGGGCTTCAAGCCAAAAAATTTCATTGCACCCCCATCGAGCCCTTTGGAAAATTTTATAACTTACCTCCGCTGACTAGCCATTACATTGCCACGTGGAACATTCTGATTGGTTGCGAAACCTTCGTAGGGAAAATTTTCCTCAAAAACTCTGCCGAGCCATAACTTGCAAAATACGAGTTAGAAGGAAAATTTTACCTTTCTGGAAAGGTGAGAAAATTATTTATCTGATGAAGCCATTTCTAGATAATTTGAGTGCCTAAAAATTAGAAAAATTTGACTGAGGCACAAAAGAAGGAAGGAATGAAAGAAAGTTAGTCAAAATAAGCAAGGGGCTTATTTTTTATAACAATTTTGGCAACTCAAAGGGGTCATCTACCTGCTGGATGAAGTGACCAGCTGCCTGAAGTAGTCCGTTGGGCATGGAGTCATAAACTTAACTGCTTGGTGCTCTCAACTCATTAGAAAAGTTCTAGAAATAAGATTGTGGGAGTAGAACATCACTTGATCTGGAGCATGGCCTGCAAAGGTGCATCCTTGGGACAATAGAGCTTGTGCCAGAGCACTTAGGGAAATGTAAAACTAAGCTACAACAAAATAATGTGCACATGCACTTGGAGGGATGAAAATCTAAGCTAATATGTACAAGGTGAGGAGTTTCCCTTCTAGTAGCAATGCTTTAGATGGATTTCATTAACTAGAATCTCCAGTTCTTCACCATCCAATGTAGACAATTGGAAGGCATTGTTGTTCTCACATCTTGTGACCATGTATGAGCCACTCTAAATGGCATCGAACTCTGAGTGCCTTCCTGGATTTTCTCAGTCTTCATCCCATTTCAACACTAAATCTCCAACTTAAAAGGTTCTAGCCTTAGCTTTCCTATTAAAGGTTCTCTTAATCAAGGCTTGGTCCTTCTCCATTGTTTGGGCTGCATGCTCTCTGATTTCTTGGAGTTCCATCAATTCTGCATATCTAAGCTCCATGGGTTCAAACTCTAACAATTCCAATTGCTTCAAGAGTTCCAACGTTGGAAACTCAAGTGACATAGGCAAGATTACCTCTCTTCCATAGACAAGTTTGAATGGAGAGTTACCTGTGGATCTCTTGGGAGTTATCCTATCAGACCATAAGACTAATTTAAGTTTGGTATGCCAAGTCTTCTGATTTTTATCAAGAGTCTTCTTGATGATCTTTAATATGTTCTTGTTGGTAGACTCATCTTGGCCATTATCTTGAGGGAAATAATTTGATGAAGTGCTCAGGTAAATCCCATTTTTAATAGACCATTCAGTTACCTTTGATCCTATGAATGCCATAGCATTATCTGATATTATAGTGGCAGGTATACCAAATCTGGTTACTATCCCCTCATAGAAATCTAGAATTCTAGATTCATTTGCCTCTTTGAGTGCCACCGCCTCAGTCCATTTGGTGAAGTAGTCTGTTGTTATTAGAATCCACTTGTGTCCTTGGCTTGAGTTTGGGTTAATGACTCTAATGAAGTCCAAACCCCATGGCATGAATGGCTGGTCAACTGAAATTGGGTGCAATGGAAGGGCTGCTAATATTTCCTTGCCTGTGAAGAATGCACAATTTATGCACCTCTTGATCCATGCATAACAATCACTAAACATCTTGGGCCAATAATAGACAGCCTTCATAATCTTGAGGGTTGTCACTCTTGGAGAAAAATGACCCCAGTTGATCCATGATGGAACTCCTCTGACATTCTCTTAATTTGATTTGTCCCAATGCATCTCAGCAGCACTTCATTTATATCCTTTTTGAATAAGACACCATCAACAAGTGCATATGGAATATCCTACAATTCGAAGTGTCTTCTCTTGGTTTTGTTCATCTCTGGATGGCATAGGCCTGTTTTTAAGAAGTGTATTATGTCTTGGGTCCAGAAAGGAGTGAGCATACCATCATTCTCTTCTTGAACACCTTTTTATTCTTGGTTGTCTTGCAAAACCAAAACAACATCCTTCTCATTGTTTGTTTCCATTGATTTTCTCAAGACCAGCTACTCACACAATCATTTTCCTTAGACCAGCTTGGTGAATTTTATCTCAATGTCATACTCCATGACACAAGTAATCCACCCTGCATGTTTTTCATTTAGGTCTTTGTTGAGGAGGAAGTCCTCAACTCCCACATGAGAAACCTGCAGTTGAACCTTGTTGTTTGAAACTAGATTCTTAAATTTCTTCAAGCTCCTAATCACTACAAGAACATGCTTCTCAATGAAGGAATACCTCACCTCATAGTCCTCCAAGCTTTGGCTAAAGAAGGAAACTGGCTGCTCTGCATTTTCTTTGTTATGCTATACTAAAATTACAGAAATTGTATCATCACCTCCAAATGCATAAAGGATAAAATCCTTAGAGAAATCTGGGTTAATGAGAGTTGTAGCTTGTGAGATAGCCTCTTTGATTTCCTCAAAACTTTCCTTTCCTTCAGCTGTGCATTTGAAATCCATACTTTTCTTCAACATCATAGTTATTGGCTTGATAAGGGTTGCAAAGTCTGGAACAAACCTTTGAACAAAATTGATTCTTCCCAAGAAACTTTAAAGGGTCTTCTTGTGAATTGGTAATGGTAGTGCTTTTATTGCTTCAACCCTCTCTAGATCAATTTCTAATCCCTCTTTGGAAACAATGTGGCCTAGGATCTTTCCTTCATAGGCTAGGAAAATACATTTTTTGGGATTCAAGGACACCCCAAATCTTCTACATCTTTGGAACACTTGTCTCAAATGAAAGAGATGATTTGCTACACTTTTAGAAAATATAGTAATATCATCTAGGTATATCAGCACTATTTTGTTGATCAATCCCTTGAACGCCATATCCATTGCCCTTTGGAAGGTAGCTCCAGCATTAGAAAACTCAAATGGCATTTTCCTATATGCATAGGTTCCCCATTTGGTGGTGAAGGTTGTTTTGAACTGATCATCCTCCTTTACCATGATCTGATTATACCCTGAATAACCATCTAGCAATGAGAACCTCTCAGAGCCAACAACCACATGCAAAATCTGCTCCATAGAAGGAAGTGGGTAATGATCCTCGAGGGATGCTCTATTCAAATATCTAAAGTCTACACATAATCTATTTTCTCCACTCTTTTTTCTAACTAGAACCAAGTTTGCAACCCAGCTTGACCACTTGATGGGAAATATGATACTTGCCTCTATTAACTTATTCAATTCCTTCTTCATAAGAGGCTCCATGTGTGGATTGACTGACCTTTGTTTTTTCCTGATGGGTTTAGCACTTGGATCTAATTCAATTGTGTGTTGAGCTAGCTTGGGATTGAAACCTCTCAAGTCTTCATAGCTCCAAGAAAATATATCTGGGAACTCTTGGAAAATTTGCATGAACTCATACCTTTCTTGCTTGGTTATCACTTTACCAATTTGAAGTGATTTGCCTTCTCCCACTGAGATGGGTACTGAATCTTCTCCCTTGACTTGGATGTTTGCTTTCTCTTTCCTAAATTGATCATTAGGATTAAGGATGGACTCCAAAGTGACAAGTCCTTTTGGCAGTTTGTTGGCTCTCAGCTGTACCACCTGATCACCATACTGTTGTTCTAATTTTTCCTGATTTTTGGCTGAGAACTCGGCCTCTTCTTGCAAGAAATTGATGATTTTTTGGTCACTTTCAAAAACTTTCAAACTTACATTATTATCTTGCATTGATGGCCTTACAGTCACATGAATGTTTGGCTACACTTTCTCTTCCTTGATACTCTCCACAACATCAAATGCTACTTCAACTGTTGCAAGCCTATCAGCAGCTTAGTTTACTTTCCTAGGGATGGAGTTGATGTCAAAGCCTTCAAAATCATCAATGAGGTCCCACACCCTATTCTTATAACACTTGAGCAAGTAATTTTTTGCAGCATGTTGTCCTTTAACTTGATTAACAATCAACTTACTGTCACCAAAGACTTGTAAGTTTTTGATACCTCTCTTTCTTGACCAATGCAATCCTTGTATCAAAGCCTCATATTCAGCAGTGTTGTTAGAACATGAAAACTGAAATCTAAAAGATGAATAATACTTAATGCCTTGAGGTGAAACAAGCAATCTCCCCACCTTCACCTTGTCTACTTCTTGATCCATCAAAGAACAGTTGCCATACCTCATTGTCATCTTTATTGTCTGGCTTGGTGATGCTAGGAATACACTGATTTTCTTCATGCATGCAATAAACTCCTAGTTCAGATTCTTCTATTTCCTTGTAGGGATCAAAAGCATGTACCTTGCTTGCCAATTCATCAAGATTCAAATCTAGGATGCTTCCAACTTTGGTGTCAGCTTCATCTGTGCTTACATAATCCTCTTGATCAAATGCTGAACAGTTGGCATTGATTGGGCTTGGAGTATGAAGCTCAATGTGAAAGTTTGCAATAGGTTTGAACCTGATTGTGGCCTTAGTTCCATATTTGGTCCAAAACAACATGTGTGACCAATCAACACATAAATAGCCTCTAATTCTAGCTATGAAATTCCTTGACAAACATAGGGCAAAAAGTGGTGGTAAATCTATCACTGACACATCTTGCAAAACAGTGACATTGGGGCATGCATGCAAAGTGAGGCTCAAATCCTTAATTACCCTAACTGTGGTTACTATTGTCCCATCTAGTTGCACCACCCCTTTAGATATGACTTCATATTGGAGGCCCAGTTAATCAGCTATTTGCTTGGGCATTACATAACTACTTGCCACATAATCAATCATACAATCGTGTACTAGTTTACCCCCAATGATAAATGAAGCATAGAATGGAGGGGGCTTCAAAACTTTACCTTGCTGTCCTCTAAGATCACCCTCAGGCTGAGCAACATTTGTGAGTACCTTCTCTTGCATATGAGCTTGCTGATTTGAAATTGACCAATTCTTCATGGTAGCTGTAGTAGATCCCTTTGGCCTGGGATGGATAGTGATTCCCACATAGATATATTCACATTTGTATTCTTCATTTGTTCAATGATTTTAAATGGGAATGAAACATCTCTTTTATACCCCTTCACTTGGACATTCTTTTTTTATACATGGGCTGCAAAAAACTGGCATTTGAGCTAGTCTAGAGGGTGGCTTGGGCTGTCCTTGCATATTTGGAACTACATTTTTCTTGCCAACACTTTTTGGAGTGATGGAAGGTTGTGGATCAGCTGGAGCTAATGACTTCCCTTCACCAATATTCCTCTTCTTTGACTATATGTTAGCTACTACATTCTGAGAAATTTTTTGATTCATACCAAAAAAATCTTCAGCCTGCCAGTTCATAAGTGTAGTCTCATTTGGAGTTGTATTTTGCTAAGATGTTTCTTGTTGTTGGTTTGTTTCTCAACTCACCTCACTCTCTATGCTAGTTGTTATCACCATCAAATATTGGTTCAAAGCACCATTGAAGCACATAGACTGGTTGTGAAATTTAATGTATGGGAAACACCAATCATACTCTTGAGCTATATTATTTTACACTGGCACTAAGGCTTTAGAGGTAGATGTAGCATTGGGGTTATAGGGCTGAAATGGTCTATTGGCAGGAGGCCTTGCTTGATTTTGATTTGCAGCTAGATTGGGTGACCTATTAGGTTGATATGGCTGCCTATTAGGCTGAGTTTAAGACTGATAAGAAGGTCTAAAACTTTGGGCTTGTTGCCTCTTAAGTGTAACCAGCTCATTGCCTAAAATTTGTAATTATTTTATGACTTCTTGAAGTTCATTTGAATTACTAGAGGATGAAGTAGAAGTTTCATTTGAACTCTAATTTCTAGGGGTGGGAATAGGAGCTAAAGTAGATGCTTGACTAGTACTTGGGTTTTCCAAGTTTGGATATAAGGGCATGGGAGGCCTAGGTGCCATTATACCAGCTTAGATCAAACAATTCATAGCCCTAATGGCAATGTTATAAGCTGCAGGTATATTTACACCTCCCATGGATTGGATTAACATAGAAATATCATAATTTAAAGCTTTGAGATAGTATAAGATAGCACCTTCAGCTATTGGCTTTATTGTCACTAGAATTCTATCCCATGTCCTTTGAAATCTGAAATTGAAGTCTGTTAGCTACTCATTGGGAGCTCTCTTAATAGTTGTTAGTTGTTCCAATAGAGACAAATTATCTCCCTTTTCTCCAAACTACTCATGGAGAGCTATACAAATATGGTTCCAATTTTGGATAGAGCCTGCCCCAAGGCTCCTAAACCATTGCAAGGATTTCCCTTTGAATGAAGATTCCAGCAATTTGACAGTAATTTACATCTCAACAATCTCATGGATTGCACAAACATTAGCAATGTCTTTGACATGATCACTAGGAGTGGTATGATTTTCTCCAATAAAGTATGGGATGTTCTTCAATGCTACAACGGGAACTAGATTTTGTGCATTGAGATCAAGTGGTCTGCTGTCAGTGAAGTTGACATAAGGGTTATGTTGTGCCATTCTGATTGGCCTGAGAATCCTTGTTAATTGGGTGAAAGGTCTACCAGGTGGAGGAGTTGACAGAGTTTTGTTTGGTGGAGATGGAGACATTTGAATTCTTATTCTTCTCTCTCTTGTTCCTAGGCATAACTGTAGATACTCAGACAAACCCTCTTCTCTAACCCTTGACCTTGTTTAGATCCTTCTCATGAATCTTCAGACTTAGACTTCTGAAATCAATTGATTTTATCTCTTTCGAGTTTCCAGATGTGCAAATCAGGGCTCTTTTTAAGCAAGAAACTTACAAAAAATGCACATCAAATTTATTGTAATGAAGATGAAGACCTCTAAGGTCCCACCAGGTGTGCCAAAAATGTTATTGCAAATCAGCAACACCCCCTAAATGACCTTTCGATCTATAAGTGATAATTGGGTCATTTAGTGTGATTGCACAACATGGAATGTTTTCCCCAAGTGTGGGACTTGTAAAAAGGGAAAAAATCTCTAGATTAAAGGTTGGTTCCTCTACTCCTCTGATCAGATGTATGCATGAAATTTGTAGAGGTTTAACTAAAAATCCTACTCTAATTTTTCCAAGGAGACAAGGATAGAAGAGAGAAAAGAAGATAAACTAAACTAACAGGGTGATACACCAAAGGAGTGGTGAACATCTATTTCTACATATTGACCCAGATTATAAAAATGCAACACAAATCATGCACAAATTGTTAAAATTGTGATGAAAGATCAGGATAGAGCAAACAACACAAGAAAGGATTGAAAATTCATTCACAGAGCTTACATTGTCATTTCCATTTTTGAATACAGTGCATTACAACAACAAGGAGGTAGAAAACATGTTGCAGTCCTAGAAGAGGTATGATATTCCACAAATTCACTTGCCAGGGTGAAGGAGGGAGCTTGTAAAACATAAAAATGTCCAACCCTTACAAAATGAGCCAAATCTAGCCTTTAACAATGAAAACCTAAGCTCAGGAAGGAGAAATGCCAGAAAAATGAAAGGAATCATCAAACCACCAACCAGGTCCATCAACATAGCATGGGTACCCATAAAAGTTCATTCCCCAAGATTTTTGACCATGCTGGAGAATAATGGAAGCCATACTACATTAAAAATGGTGGTTGAATGTCGATTTTGATCGTTTCCCCATGCCAAAGGCATTTTTCTCAAATTTCTCTCACTAAACTCCACCAAAAAACAAAATTGAAGACTTCATCATGTAGAGGACTTTAATAGCTTTCTAATTACACCAAAATCAAGAAAAACCAAGCTCTAGATCGAAAGATATCCCCCTCTAAAGATTTAGGGAAAAACTGGGGCAAAAATCAGGTCAGTGGGCTGAAACCTAAAAATTTTCCCCGTTTTTGAATTTGGGAAAAATTCCCCAAAAATCTCTGCGCCTCACTGCTCCACTACCATGTGGCACATTCTCATTGGTTCGCGGGTTCAAATGACCATTTTACACTTTTTTTTTAATTTTTGAAAAATTTCAAAATTTCCTCTGTGCCCCCACAGCCCTAAGACACATGTCTTCCTTTGATTTGGCGGGGGCCCAAATCAATTCTCTTTCTTCTGTGGTCCCACAGGAACAAATTTTTCTTTTGTGCCATTTGCAACACTTTGGAAAAATTTCCAAATTCCCCCTGCGCCCCCGACCTCCGTAAAGAAAAAGACACGTGGCACATTTTGATTAGTCTGCGGGGGGTGCTCCAATTTTTTCTTTCCTCCTTGGTGGGCTCATGGGCCAATCCTCTCCTTTGTGCTTTTTACTACTTTAGTGAAAATTCCAAATTCACTCTGCCCCTCCGACTCCCACCGGCCCCTTGGACATGTGGCAGCCTCTTATTGGTTCACGGGGCTTCGGGCCAAAAATTTTCTTTGTGCCCCCGCCGAGCCCTTTGGGAAATTTTCTTACTTACTTCCTCTGACATGCCATTTCTCTGCCACGTGGCATGCACTAATTGGTTGTGGACCTTCCTGGGAAAAATTTCCCTCAAAAACTCCGCCGAGCCATAACTTGCAAAATACAAGGAGTTAGAAGGAAAATTTTACCTTTCTGGAAAGGTGAGAAAATTCTCTATCTGATGAAGCCATTTCTAGATAATTTCGAGTGCCCAAAAATTGGAAAAATTTGATTGAGGCACAAAGGAAGGAAGGAATTAATGAAAGTTAGTCAAAATAAGCAAGGGGCTTATTTTGGATAATAGGTACAGGTCATGAAAAAACCATGATAGCATGGAATCATACTAGTAATGTTGTCTAGGTCACATTTGAGAAAAAAAAAGGCTTGGTTTAGGTCCTTAAGGGAAAATTCAAAAGTTCACTAAAATTTCCTTTGAAGATTGACAGTGACTGCTGAGGTAAGTGAGATGGGTCTGAGAAGTAAAAGAATATTTATGGCATATAACCTCATGAAACATGTAGAGGGGTGATTTTTTACAATTCACACAAAATTTCATCACGTTTTGCAAATGTGTGTGGAAGATATGCAATTTTTTCTAAAACACCTTTCTTAAAGAATACAAAGTTAGTTGATTTGCTTCTTACATCCAATGAAAAATTACAGAAATTTATTTAGATAAATCATAGAAACAATTTATGGAGAGAACTCTAAGTATGAGATAGTGCAAAAATTATCAAGTCATTTGGAGATGTTTTTAAAATTATATGAGCAATTTAGTGAAGTGTTTTTTCTCTCTCCTAGACTGTGTTATAGATTGAGAGGAGGAAGAAGATGAATTTGATCTCAAAGGTATTGTTTGATCACGTATAAAGTGCTTACCAATAAGTTTATGATTTTTTATTGTCTCAAAATGTGTTTGAAGGAAAATCTCAATCTTGGGGGTACTTTATGCTACATGGAGTCATGATCTACTTCCTCACGTATGCAATCAAGTTCTTCATCCAAATAGCATGCTGAAATAAAATTAGAAATGTATCTCTCAATTGAAGGTTATTAAGAACTTATTATGGAATAAATTTTTTGTAAATACCAAGGTCTTGTGTTAAATTCACTTCCTTCTTAGTGAAAATGTTATCACTTATCTTTGCAAACTATGCCTGACTGCACTTCACCTCTCAGAGCCTTCAATTGGAATTGTTTAAGAATTTGAATGTTGAGAATGGTTGATCAAATTGTCTTAGGTAAAAGTTCATTGTTTTCTAAAAATAAAAATGCTCAGGACAGACACTTGTCAAAATTTGATATCAAAACCTCTGTGTACTGTGGAGATTGATCTAGGTGTGTTTCTATTCATATCTCTCTTAATAAATCAATATGGAAAAGACAGAGAAGATTGTTTCCAAACCATAACATCTCAATTATGAAGATTTTAGTCGAAATTGATGAAGAAATTGCTTTTAAACGGTTCTCAGGCTCTTACTATCCACATACCTTGATTTAGGGTTTCTTCAAACTATTATTTTTAGTAGAACAATTCAGCCTGCCAATCTCGAAGAAAAGTGGTATAAGTATCTGTGGGATCCTAAGACCTTTTTTAGAAAAATAAATCAGTGATTTCATTCAGGAAATAATGATATCTCTTTAGTAGAAGTTTAAAATTTCATGCACATTGTACTGTTTGAACGTAAAACAAATTTCAAATATTTCTTCAAAGAAATATCATGGAATGGGGCTCGATTTATAGTTGATTCACGTGAAAAATATTTTAGATTGATTCATCAAGTGTACTCAAAGAAATTTTTTACTTTCATTTTTCTCAGTTTTTTTTTTGAATGGTAAACAGAGGTTTCTTCATCCTATACAAAATTGGTTCAAAATTGAGCTCTTGTTTTGAGTGATTTATGAATGTTAAGGGTCAATGACATTGAATTAAAATTTCTTCTTCTATGAAGATGTAGAACAATCACTCTTTGTCTTGCATAATAACATAAAAAAATATGAGTTATATATGAAGACCTATCAACTAATTTTTAATATACTCCCATCACTTGTAATTTGAAGAAACAAGTCTATTTTGTGATTCAAGTGGAAGGTGTAAAGTCATGAACTCAAACCAAGACATTGAAGATTCATTTTAGTCATAGCCTTAAAATGGAAAATGAAGAGTATTCTTTTACATGGAGACAAAATGAAGTTAGGTGAAGATTTAGGGGTATAGAGAAGTAAAAGAGACATATTTTTTAAGACATCTCAAATTAGTTAAAGTGGATTCTATATAGATTATTGTGTGATTGAAAGTGAAGATCCAAGCATTGGTGCAATAAACTATTGGAGATAAAAAAATTAGTGATATAGAAAAATGTGTAGAGTCTAGCGTGAAAACATATACCAAGGCATTGGACTGTGAAGTGTTTATATGTGCAGAGGTGTGATCAAGTATGATTTTTTCTTGAATATATTAAAGAAACAAGAAAAATTCTAAGGAGTATGTATGTTCAATTACAAGAGTATATATGGAGTTATATCTAAGTTACTGATAGAAATAGATCTCACATGTCCATTAATAATAGTTAATTTATTCAGGATGCTGAGATTGACTAAATAAAGTAACAAAAATGTGAGACTGAATTGAGAGTATAAGTAAAACAATGATTGTTCAATATCTTGAAGAACTTAGTGAGTAAAGTGGTGAGGTTATAGTGAATAAATGTAAATTATCTTGTTGAATAGGTTAATGCCTTGAATGATCGGTGAGCAGGGTGAAGTATGATGGAAAGAATGCAGGTATAAGAGATAAGTTGACGTAGTTGTGCACATGATTGTGGTGCACCAAAATATGCATGAAAGTGAGTTAAGTCATTTTTTGGATATAATAATAGGACAATGAGGAGGATATTGACATATCAGACATGGTGAGGTGAGGTATTCTGAAAATCAGAATATTGTGAGCAAAGGAATAGAAATAAAAATGAAGGACATATCAAAACTTGCAAAAAAATATAGTGATACTGTAGAATATAGTTAAATTGCAAGATGATCATAATTATTTGAATAAGAAACAAGTGCTAGATGATCAAATTACACATTGTGATTGTATTTTCTTAAGTGGGTGCTTGGGTTATGGGGGTAGGAGCTCTTTGTAAGTTACAAATTTCTAAACTAGCCTAGTGGGTGGTTGGAAACCTTCCAGTGGGCGATATAAGGATTGGGAAGTTGGTGCTTCTCGGCTGGAGTTGGTGCTCAACAAAATCTAAAATAATTTTATATTAAGATTGGGTATTCTTAATAAAATACTTTTACTTATATCTAAAGGTTTCCTACTATAAATTTAGTGTCCTTTATACTCATGTTCTTGCATGGACCTTAATTTGTATTCATGGTTTGATTGCTAGTTCTTTTATAGAATTTTTAGACGTTTCTAATATGATCATCACTGATTCATCCCCCATCCTAGTGCTTTTGATATCCAACAATTAGTAGCAGAGTGTAGTCCTTTGGAGTTAAGCCTAACATCTTGGAGGTGATCCAGAAGTCACAAGCATATGTACATCAACAAAGTCTATGTTGAATAATAAGTATCAAATTGCTCAAGTCCTGATTAAAGAGCTAAAAGATGAAATCAATTTTAAAGATGCAAATTATCTTACAGGACTCTAAGAAGTGGTAACAACTATTGATAAGTTATAAAAATATCTAAGTGCTAAAGAAAAGAATTGTGTTTAACTTGAGGAAGAATTGAAGAATTCAGAGGATGACCTGGCACAAGTGAAAGTTAATTTGATGATACAATAAAGAGATTCTGATGAAATAAAGAATGAATCATTTCAAGCATTTATCCAAAAAAATACCGAAGAGTGTATAAAACTAAGAATAGTTGTTAATGCTCTCAGAATAGAAATGCCACAACCAAGGAAAAAGGTATTTGAAGACTAAATCAAGCAATGAGTTTTTTTAGAGGTGATCCAGGCAGCAATTCTAGTGGCGCAACTTCCAGAGACCATAACTTTTGCACCGTAGCTCCGATTGACTCCGTTCAAAAGGCAATGGAAAGCTTGGAATGCGTAGAATGTGATGAGAAGGTGTGAACTTTGTTCAGGCAATGTTTGACCCCCGAAATCCACGTTTAAGGGGCCCAAATTGTGATTTTTGTACTGCTGTCTAAAAATAGTAAATTCTAAAAATAGTATGTTTCGCAAAATCTAGTGCACATGTAAGTCTTGGAAGATGAAACACCTCGTCTCCCTCGAGACTGGTGACCTTCCACATCTTTCTAGGTGTCCTTTCGTATTTATAAAATTATTATAAATACATATGTAACCGGAAGAAGAGATAGACATCTCTTGGCAGAGATAATTGATGTATTTTGAAATCTTTGAGTAATTTACATCTCTTTTCAGAGATAGTTGTTTTGCAATTCATTTGGCACATTTGTTAATCTGTTCCTTAAGTCTGAAACCCCTCGGTTTTGGATCAAGAGGTGTTCAAAGAACAAGTAAGATTAAAAGGCCGATTCAAGCAAGAAAACAAACAAGAATCAAATCAAACAGACTAATACAGGAAGCTTCAAGTCTTGCAGTCACCAAAATACAATGATATTCCCTAGTAAGTTTCATGGAACTTGAATTTCATGTCATGTCTTTGGACATAGATCTAGGGATTATATAAGGAGAGAAGAAAAATAACACCCATGGAAAGATTATAGGATTGAGTATGAAAATAAAAAAGTTTTTTTTAATTGTCATGAGAAGGGTCACATAGAAAAATATTGTCTTGAGGAACCTAAGAAGAAAGAATGGACGGAAATTACACCTAAAGACAAGACTCAATTATTTTAC
Source organism: Taxus chinensis (assembly GCA_019776745.2). NCBI lineage: Eukaryota > Viridiplantae > Streptophyta > Pinopsida > Cupressales > Taxaceae > Taxus > Taxus chinensis. Next base: position 667,249,457 of record CM034150.1, read on the forward strand.
TTCAAGGGAAAAAAAATTGGACACTTTTCAAGAAATTTTCTTACTATGAAGCTCATCTACAGAAGAAAATATGTAATCAAACACACTCATATAGAATCAACCAAGAAAATAGAGTCAGAAGATAAAATAGAAAGTATTGGAAAGAAGGTAACATGGGCAGATATTGAAGTGGCACATCAAGATTAAAAAAAGTGTTAGGAGAAACCGGTTCACATTAGATATCAACAAGTGATGAAAAAATCAAGAAACATGACAATAGATCCAATTCAAGGATGAAGGAATTCAACCTTAAGCAGTGGATAGAACATGTGTATAAACAATTCTTATCAGGCACTGAAATAGAAAAGAAAATCTTAGGTGATGAAATTATTACTCCTAGAATTATAACCAAGAAGGTCAAGAAGATTGTGAAGAAAAGGAAATGGAAGATGGCATCATCATAATGTTTTGATAACTTCTTACTATTATGAGAAATTCCATCAAGAAAATAATGCCTTCTCTATGCTTCTAGGAGACATACTCTTTTGGAAGAAGTAAAGGTGTGATTTGGAGTGAATTTACCTTCATCAAGACCTCATAAGAGACATTTTGTAAATATATTACAAGTCATCAATATACTTTGGCTCATGTAATACCTGGTTTTATTGAGTGGATACATAAACCAAGGCATAACTAGAGTCATGAGTTTCTCGAGATGCTCAAATGTGTCTCAAAGATTTTGGGTTTGCATTCAAGACTATTAGAATCCCTCAATAAGACATAAGAAGTACCCTGTATAGTCACAGGATCTTTAAATACAAGGTTAAGGACTGTATTTGAGTGACAAATATGTATGACTGTGTTAAGGTATGGGTGTTCTTAGGCATGGGTGTGATATATCTGTTTGGTCTTACTTTGTAAACTTGAAATATCTAAGTGATTATTAAGGATTTTGAGCTAGATAATCAGGTGTGAAACCTTAAAATTTGTTTCTATCTAGTGGTCCATAAGGTAATCATGAAATTATCTTATTCACAAACTATAAAATCATTCTTTCAACCTTATTTCAACAAAGTAAATTTATATAAAACTACTTATGGAAGCTTGAAAAGTTCTTAAAGGTCATCACAATGCTCTATCCCATGATTGAGCGTAAGAGACAGGTATATTAATCTAAGTAAGGTTAATTTGAAGTGTTAATAAAATGGGTTTATAGTATTGTCTCAAACACATCTTCTCATGGTTGAATACCTACTCAATGTGATAGTTATGTCCTTAGACTGTATCTATCAAAATGAGATGCGAACATAGACCAAGACTGTAAGGTTCTAGTCAATAAAGTGTAAAATGAAAAAAGGTCCAAGATATTATTGTCAACCTCTATGTCAAGCTTAAGAATGTGAGAAGGATAAAAAATTTTAAAATATTTGTGGGTCCATTCAAGATCTTGGAGCGGATCGGTCCCTTAGCTTATCATCAATCCTTGCCACCCACCTCATCTCGCATCCATGATGTATTTCATGATTTTGTTCTTAGGAGATACATTCATGATCCCTATCATGTATTGGATTGGAACACATTACATGTGTAGGAGAAAATTTTTGTTACTGTGGAGCCTATGCACATCATAAAGCATAGGACAATGGGCCTTCGAGGTCGCGAGATTGAACAAGTGCGAGTCTAGTGAGATAGGTATGATGAGACTACACCCACATGGGAGAATAATACTTTGTTATGGGCCCAGTTTCAACACCTATTTTAGTGACTTCCAGGAGGAATTCGAGAATAAGGGGAGGGGGATATAGTGCACACTCATCTTTGATACTATTTTCATTATGATCATATTACTATTGGATTGATACTTAGACATTTTTATTATTATATCTTGATTAGTAAATGATAGACTATGAGGATATTTGGAGTATTGCCATGTTGTGATTCACATTTCGATTATGATGCACTAGATGAAAATGATGGAAGTATATATATATATGTTGATTTGCAGTATTCTGATTTTATACTAACATGTGATATTTTGGATGCATAACCTTTGTTGGATATTTCAAGTAGAATTATGATTTTATGGATGTTAAAATTGAATTAAATTGTAGGATGATAGATGATAGAATTGCTAATTTTGGATGGTGATTATTGATTTCTATATGTATCTTATTCTCGATGTTGTTGATATGGCCGCAAGGCTAGAGAGCTATTATGTTTATGTTGTAGGGACATTTTATAACATATATTGAAATGGGATAGGGGACCGACCACGAAAGGATGTCGGGTGTTTTGCAACATGGAAAAAATTTGACAACTTTTGTATAATGTTATGTTGTGTTGTTACATGGTTTGTTAGGAGTTATCCATAGCGGGTAACTTCATTTATGTGGCCATGGGTGTAATGTGTTTCCTTTCTTTTATTTTTTTTGTTAATTTTTTGTACATGTGTTTAATTATTTGGGGAAATATTGTTACTTTATTAACACTTGATAATGTGTCTTAATTAACTAGTTTAGCTTAAATTTGAATTAAAAGGGAAGATATTACATGGGGGAAATAAATTGGGTAGATAATCCTTATTTTTTGCATGATGTGAATTGAATTAAATACATTTTGGTGATGTGTACTCCACCATCATTTCCAAATTCTAATTTTTATTTGTTGGCCACTTTTGGAGACTTGAGGGATAAGTTAAACTTGTCCCTCACATCTAAAACTCTCATACCAACCCTAACTATGAAGTATAGGACATATTTTGACCATTTTAATGCATTTTTGGAGTATAAAAAGGGTACATAATTACACTTGTTACTTACCACATTTACGTTTGTCCTTGATAAGCATGGTGTTCAATTTGGAGTGTCATTTGGGCACGTCATAAGTCTAACATTGACATTTAATTGCTTTGGGATTGGTGTTTGATTTGTGTGTTGGAACAGAGGGATGATGAAGTGGCATCATACATGAAGCCAACTCGTCCTCCTCACATCCCTTGTCTATTTATTTGATGATTTTATGGATTTTGGGTTACTTTCCTTATTTTCGTCTCTTGCTCTTTTGAAAATTGGTCCTATTTTTCATACTTGGAGTTTTTTTTTGGACTTTTATCTTGGATTGAGTTTAGTGTGAAGGATTCTAAATATTTTTGAGAAAAAGAATTGCAATCTTGATGGAGATGTAGGATCTCCTCCTTTTTCATTTTTGTAATAAGGTATTTTATGTACAATGGTGTTTGTTTTTATATTATATGAGTGTTGTGGTTATGTTTGTTTGTAAATGGGTAGCTTTTCTTAAGCTGGGTGTGGGAGATGGTTTTATGGGACCATTAGGGAAGGGAAATGGAGATGTGAGGATTGCATTTTTGAGGGATTTTGAGTTTGAGTTCCACCTATGGGGAGTGAAAATGATAACATGGATATATTTTGCATTTTGCAAGTGTGGAAATAATGATTTGATTATGTTTTGAGTTGTGCACATGGAGGATTTTGGGTGGAACTCATACATCACTTGGGAGAAAAAAGGATGTTGTGCCCATATTCCATTTCTCTTGGTTGGCTTTTGGTACTCAAGTCTTTGTGATAGTTTTGAAAGTTGTTATTTTCTTTGAATGTGTTATTGGATTGTGTTGTTTTGTGGAATGCTTTTTATGGAAGCCCCTTGTAAAAGTTGTCAAATGTTGCATAATACCCCATATTTTTCTTTGGTTGGGGCTTAGGGACCAATAATGGAGTGACTTCTCCCCTTTTTGGATTATAGGTTAGGAGGAGAGTGTCACCTATACCCATTTATTTGTATGGTGATTATAGTTTTGAAGAGTTGAAGGATGAAAGTTGAAAGCTATGAAGTTGGGAGATGAATTGGAAAGAAGACTTGTGTTTTAAAATTGTTGGAAGATTTCTCCATGTTGTAAAATTTATTATTATTCCCACTTAGAGTGGAAGAATGTAAATTTTGTATGTTTAAAAGAAATGCTTGAATACTTCATTTATTCCAAGTTGTAGTGATTTAGTTGAATGTAGAAAGAAATTTTTTTGTATACCTTATTGGAAAGGAAAAATTTATTATAAAAAAATGGATTTGAAATTTTGTATTACAAAATAATGTTATTGCAACTTGTAATTATCATATTTGTATTGTATGGTTGGAGATAGAAATTCTAAAGTATGTTTAATAAAAAAAGACTTAAATTTCATATTCCTTATCACCAAATCTTGGCACCCTTAGATTTACACAAATGTGTGTACTTGAGCTCACAGTGTGACTAGGTAACATGTGTGCTATATCCAAGTTGTGGGACTTGCTAGTTGAGATAGACTGTAACATACACTTTTTGTCACTTCGTCTCTCTCTCTCTCTCTCTCTCTCTATATGTATATATATATATATATATATATAATTTATGCATCTGATTTAAATACCCATTTATTTAAATCTACATAAACCTTAGTGCTATCCATTTCCATTAACTATCATGAACCATGTGCAGTTGTATGAGAGAATACTGAACCTACTCGTTCTCCCTCAATGCTCTGTATGAGCCCTTACACGTAATGTAAAATTTGGTTCTCCTTTTTGAAGGGATGATATCTAAGTGAAGGATCTTAAGTGTCTACTTTGGTTCCACCTATGAAATCCATAGGCATCCAACATCTTAGATTATGGTGAAATCTCAACAGTGTAATCAACAACTTACACCACTTTGCGCAAAGTTTCTGAGTCATGTATACCATGCTCCATTCCATGATGTCACACTCGTCATATGGAAATTCATCATTTCACGTTATTCACTTATTCAGTTATATGGATTCACAAATGTTCATGTTCTAAACAGCTACAAGCCTTAAATGATGTACAAACTAGTTTAACCTACACGAAGACGTGCCTCTATGTCATCCTATGATGCCTATGGAAAAGAAAGTGTTCTCATAATAATTCACGTTGTTACTAGCCCACATATCTACACGTAGCCATCATAGATTGATATAAGGGTGCGTGCCTAAGAGGTCTAACCTATCTTGTAACTCTATTAAGGTTTGTACTTATGACAACACCATACTACAATCCAGTCTCTTGATGAGATAACTCATTATAGATGCTAAACAGACAGTATCCTAATGGTGACAATCATCACCATAGAGATACAACTGTGTAGTATATGCAATGAGTTCACCCACCTAGAATCCTATATTGGTGCATGGTGTTTAATGTTTTTAAGGTAATCATTATAGAATAGCCTAGGTCTTACAACACCTTCTCCATGAATGGGTCGTACCTAAGGTCAGGATTGAGTTGTTCCTAGGATCCCCAATATCTATAACATTTTAATTACCTTTCAATATCTCATACCCATGTTAACCATTGATGGAAACAATACTATCAATGTCTATGACTATTATTACAGTTTCAAAAACTGTCCCGGCTTTAACATTTAGGCTAATGCTTCTTATTTCATATTCTAGGGATATGTACTTATATGAAGTTAATTGTTTAGGTATGATTCATTTCTTGAATTAAGTGCCATAGGCTATCAATGCCAACTATACTTTCAATTTAAGCACATCACTTTACTTAATTACAGCTCAGTAAACAACACTCATTTATTTTACTCTCCAACAAGTAAGATAAATCCAAGGTATCCTATATTATAGATTTTATGAGCCCATTTATCTTTCCCTGTCATATCCTTTTACAATATCACTCTCTAATTCTCTTTAGAGATAATAACAATATTGACTAGGGATGGGATTTTAATGCTATGTTCTTTTATCTTAGTAAGCATGTTCCATATTACTTCCATTGTATCCAACATGCTTATGTGCTCATAATGATGCATCATGGGACAACCCCTAATTAAAAACATTTCATCTCCTTGATCAGAATATTTCATAACACAATTTATCACAATTATGCAATTCCCAAATAGAGGAACTATACTCTATATATTTTCATATTAGATTACCATAAGCCCTTCCTCTTATTGTTCATGTGTGTCATCCTTGTATAGGACTTTATGTTGATTTCACTTAGAAAACAATATTATATTCTCATTTCTTTGTTATGAGTTAGAATAACTTGAGTTTATAAAATATTCATAGCACATAAGTACCTACTAATCATAAACTTGTCATGGTTTTATGATAATCGAGTTGCTTTCTTAATAGCTGCCATTAAGATTAGACAATCATAATTCTTGATATCTTTGACTGGTTGAGTACACCCTATACAAAACCTTTGGAGAACTTTACACAATTTTACATGTACGTTGATATATTGGATTTATAATGAGGTAGTTATTCATTAGCAACGTAACTATTTCCAAGTATGCTTAACTTTTGGCTCGTTAGAAACAAGATATACTTAGGAAACATTCCACTCATAGTTCCATATATGTTACCTAGCATTCACACGTATGTTGTGTGTATCCCTTACTACTTGATTTTTACTAATGTTTATTAAAATAGTATTGATGGCAATAAATACATATCTTGATAGATTCTCAACTCATAACACAAAATTTGTCAATCACTCTCTTATGATACAAAATATTTCAACTGGTAACCTGCCTTTAAATCCTTCTAGGATTAAGTATAATTCATGTTTATAAGCTTGGTCAAAATCCTTCTTTTAATGAATAATAGTTACATTAAATAGAAAGTACACTCTCATATACAGAGAGGAGTATTTTATTTCAAGAGAATTAAAACAATCATAACTTCATACTTTCCTTGATCAAAATCTTAGTTAAAACTAAATACTTCACCCTTCCTTCTCTGTGTTTATCTAAAAAATTGTTAGCATGAGTCAGTTCACATGAACTGAGCGTGATAAGCCTCGACTTATCATAACAACATACTCTACTTAATTATTTCATAAAAAGAACATGTATTATTTTTTATGAATCAATATTACAGAACTCAATAAGGTAACAATTCTTTTTATAACATGTTAAGAGTAAGCACTTTCATGAGCCACAAAAGAAATCAATTTCAAACTTATGTTTCAATACAACTATTTCAATCACTTAGAATAACCACCTAAATTATAAGGTACCTGATAATCATAAGTAATCAAAAGACTAATCATAAGAGTATCTAGATTCCACTTATGCAATCCCATACTTGCATGCCTGGAATCATTTTTACTTACTAATTAAGTAACCATAAATATAACAAGAATCACATTCAAGTAATCTCTCAAATGTTATTAACAGATCCAACAAGGATCTCATACACCCATAAGGTCTACTAAGGTCCATACAATAATACCAAGACATCAAGCATATTTAGTTAAAATTATGATATTAGAATGATTAACTTCAAGGATGAGAGAGAGAGCATTCACGGCATCTTGCCATTTAGTAAACAAGTAAAATTTGAGTAATAGGTTACATAGTCAATACATACCTCAACTTAAGCATTTATTGAACATAACAAAACTAGGAAAAAGAATATAATTCCATTTTTTGGTATTGTTATCAACTAATCAGTACCGAATGATGCTTAGAGCATTTCAAAACCCCTAAGGGGTCAGTTACCCAATGTATTCTAGGTAACACGGTTGTTACTTGACCCAATCAGATCAACTGGACATTTCTTATTCTATGAACTTATTCATGACAAAAAGTAGGTTAGTACAACTTGTCATTCCATGGTGGGTCAAGACTCCATTATAATATATTAAAATGACCTTGTATCCCATTCTACTAAACAAGGTTAGATAATACACATTTTAATTGAACCTTCTAAATTTAGGTAAAGCACTTAATTCCATACCTTATTATTGTTATCAAGATATCATTATCTGATAAACACAATAAGCTTTTCATTTTGTTTTAAAATGAGAGGGAGTCATGATAAACATGACTGTAATCAACTAATTAGCCCAATTGGGCATTCATTAAAGCATGAATTTTCTCAAAACAAAATTCAAATGAAAGGTTTCATTGCTCTACAGTGAGTCAAAGACTCAATTAGAACTATGAAAAGATCTACCAACCCATTCCACTGAACAAGGTAGGAGCATACCAAATTATTCATAACACAACCCAAAGAAAACAATAAAGGACTTTTTAAAGGTCAAGAGAACTCCGTAATCCCCAAGGGAGAATGAAATACAGCCAGATAAGATTTAAGGAGTCAAGTTTTTCTAGCGAACTGAAATAACACTCAATCATTTACATGAGCTTACACCCGTCAAGGATCTAGCACTTCATTAAATCTTAGTTAGATAGTTAACCTGACATATCCTTATGAGGAGTATGTTACTTAAAATATTATGACCTTAAATGGGTTTCAACTGAAACGAGCAACACATCCTATTTTTCAATTATATACCAAAGTAAGGTCACCTAGTCAATCGAGCTTTGCTCTGCATCGATTACAATGAAGGAGAAAATAACACCTAATTTTACAACCAAGAAGTCAGGAGGCTTTCTACCACAGATAATTTTAATCCTCGGTCTTGTTTAATGAATCAAATGCAAGTATAAGAAATATAATTTTTTTAATCCAAGAAGAAGATTATCAATAAACCCAGCAAGCACATTCAAACGCGTAAGGATTTAAGAAACCAAACCCAACTAAAATATCTAGCTCACACATTTAGATAATACGTACCCCATACAAAGAACTGTTCAACACTTTTTTAACTGCAAGACCTAATGCATAAACATCTAGGAGAACAACTCACTTTTTAGGATTGTTTTTTAATGGAAAAGTGTACAATAATTCTTTCAAGGGAGGGGAGTTTCTTAGTCAAAATCAACTTTACCCTCGAGCTCAACATGGTGTTGTTAGTGGAAAAGCCAAACATTAAGAAAATTAGGTATTAATAGTCAATATATTAGCTCACCCAAAATCATACTTGATTTATATTAGGAGTACAACTAATTTTCCTTGTTGCAAGAGGGATAACGAAGTATCTGGGTGTAAAGTGAGGTAGATTTTTCTTTTAAGAGAAACCATCTTAGAGTATAATAAATCCTCAACATAGTTGCTTACCCCAAATAAGAACTTTTCGACTAAGCAAAGATGATATCTCCAACAAGACTAGCACAACTCCTTAGGAATTTACTTCTTAAAATGATCAAGCCCAGTTACATAAATCAAATGATTGCAAGGATATGGAGATTCATTTGCACAAAAACTCTCAAACATCGAATTCCATTATTTCGCATTATCTTGCTAATTTCATAAAATCAAGAAGAAATGATTAACTATTAAAACAAGGTTTTCTATAGTTTAATTCCTTAATGAATCACATCATTTGAAATATGAAATCAAAACACACTAGAAGTGTCAAGAGAAAACTTAGTGATGAATACAACGGCAACCCTTATTCATCCCAAGGAATACGTTGTTTAGAACAATAATAAATCACATTGGAGCCATCGTTCATTAATTTATTTTCAAATAGCATTCATCTCAAATTAGGTGTAAACCATTCTCCACAGAAGTAAAAATAAGTCTATTTCACACCGCTAAAATTATAGACACAAATTTCAATCAAGCAAGTTCTTTTTGTGAAATTTCTAAATAGAGCAAGGGATTATGATGAGTTCAAAGCATACCATGCATATTTATCTTGTCTTTCTTTCCTTGCAATGCTATCGTGATTCCTCGGAAAATCTCCAAATGTTTAAAATGAATTCCTTCATCCAACAAATTACAATGTTTCTGTGATATTTAATGAGTCTAGGAACTTGCTGAACAATCAACTCAACTAATTTTTTCTTCATGCAACTCACAACAACACACATTTAAAATTCCTCCTTACATGTAGAGGTACTACGATTTTCATGCAATGAAATGAATCAATACCAAAACCAAACTCATTTTTCCCCCAATCCATTCACAAACTTCTCGAGGAAGGTGACCATTAAAAGATATTAAATGCAGAGTTAATGGAGCTTGCCACTAACTATTCTTAGCTCTTATTTTAAATTTATCAAACTTCTACTTCATGCCATGTAAGGAAATTTGGACAACTACAATACTTTGCTCCAAATTTAGTTGGCGGAGTCAATCAATAAACAATTAAGGAACTGAAGTACATATATTAGGTGGTGGTTGCCACTTCACCAACCATTTGAATTTGGAAACATAATATCCTTTTCAATGACCAAACAATAATTTATGCCATAGAAAATCTAGATACCATTCCATTATATGCCTTAAGGCTTCACAACATTTAAATGTTTTCACACACCCTTTTCAAATAGTAAAGGTTATGTTCACTTCTAGCTTCGCAAGTAACATGTTTGCATTTTAGGTTTAGAACTATCCACTAGGATTAGATTGTCCCCATTTTTTAGATCTGTATATATGTATATGTGTGTGTGTGTGTGTGTGTGTGTGTGTGTGTGTGTGTGTGCGTGTGTGTGTGTGTGTGTGTGTGTGTGTGTATACACACACACACAATGCTAACGTTGATCAAGAAGTTGTTCATGTATACTCGAAGGAGTAGATGCCCTTAATTCATAATAATTAAGTCCTTGACTGATGACTATTGCCCTTTTATCCTTGGAAATATGATCATGATGGCATTAGTCATCAAATGGGCAGATTACTAGATGGTCAGTTTAAGAATTTTTATAAACCAACAGGAAGTCTTGATCACATTCCAAATTAAGTTGTTAAGCGAACTATCAAAATTGTCAAAGCCTCAACATAACTTAGTTATAAAAACTATAATGTTAAAAATTTAATAGATATAAGCAACAACATCACAAATCACTTTCAAGGCTTAAATTTACACCAAGGATTCTATGACATACAACATTACAAATGATGTAATGTTGCCTTAGTGAAAACAGTTCATCACTAAGATAGATCCCGGATTAACAGGGTTCTTATCTAAGGGGATTATCCTTAGCTTATTCACGATACTGTGATTACATGTTTATATCAAATTTTCATTTAATTTTTGATATGTAAGGGTGCCAATAACATAGGATAACACCATTTGTCCTATTGTTACTTTGAAAATAGTAAAGAAACCACAGGGCATTACATAGAACTCCAGAGAAAGCTAGTTATTGCTCTTAAAATACCTGCCATAATCTACTCTAATGCAAGAAAAACTATTTTATCATAATCTAAATTTCCAAGGGACCAAGGAGATATATTGCATGAAAAAAAATCCTACACTAAATTGGTGATACACAAAAAATTAGGGAATGAGAATAGCTTTCCAATATGTGAAAAATGGAAGCAAAGTACATACTAGAGAGGGTGATAACAATTCTCCACAGTGTAGAAAATACATTCACAACAATATTTCATACACACACAATGATAATGAATCACTGAGAGAGCATAAAATAGACACAATATATTTGCAATAAGATTGAAGAGCCAAGAAGAATGCAAACAAACACAACAAGGGAAAATACATCCAAAAAATTACATCTATTGCTTCATGGATATGCACAGTTCAATCTATTATAAAGTAAAGGCATGGATCACCATGTAAGGAGTCCACTATGAGGGCCTGCACCACATTGGATTCATAAAATAAAAATGACTGAGTTTTGTTACTTAAAAATTATCCTCCTTTTACAATGAGCCCAACATTCTAATTTCTCTAATTTGGAAGAGAGAGGATTTAAATCCCAAAATATTCCTTTCAACCAATTTCAAGAGGTAAAAAATGAAGTGAAATGATGGTATGTTTCTTACAAAAGGCTCCCCATATCGTCCCATGACTTGCAGCAGTGAAAAATGTCTTCTTATGCTTCATTAAATGCATCTCCAACCACTAATAAAATCATTGTTCAAAACCTAAATATTTTTCCTTAAAATCATTATAAAATATTAATCAATTTATGTATTTTTTGATTTATGTGCATTGGTATTGGAGCCACAATTCCAATGAGACCAATTTTGCATGATTTTGTTTAGAAATGCAAAAGATATGGCATTCTGAGTGTGAGTAGCTATTTTGAGTTTTCCAGAGATTTGTTGCATTTTATGGGAATGAAATTTTAATTTTGTAGAGCTGGAGAAATTTTGTGGCATAGAGGATGTCGTGCCCTTTCCAAAAAGTCAAATTTTGTGAAAATAAAAGTTATGAGTCAAAAGTTATGACTGTTTAAAGTTTGGCAGTTAGGAGTTCCACTTCCCCTTTGTATTGTGGGTATTACGGGTTTTCGGGCAATGCATGTCCCCACGGGGCTACTTTCTCTACATCATCTGACACAGGATTTTCTGTCATTGTGCATCCATCATTGACTGGGCCAGGTGGATTGTTGACTCCCGATATATCCATATTTCTTTGAGTGTGGCGATTTTGGTGATATCAGGTTTGCCTTTCCCAGTTGTCCTTGACATTTTTTCCACCATCTCCGCACTAAACTACCTACGACCAAATCATATTTTTAGGCATTTTGGGAATTTTTGTCCCAGGTATCCCACGGACCACGTGAGACAAAATATTATGTTTTTCCACATTTCTTTGGCTATGGCTATTTCTACTTTTTTGGGCCCATGTGTACTTTTGTCCCAAATGTCCCACGAACCGCTCGAGACATTTTTATCCACTTTTCCATAGTTTTTGAGCTCCTTCATTGATCAGAGACTTCGAGAATGCGGGGAAATGGTGGCGAGACTGAACCTATGTGACATGGGACACCGGGAGCTGACTTAGCTACAATACATTGCCTCCTTTGTAAATCAGACTTATATTAGGTATGACGAACCTTGGTACAATCCGCATTGGTTTCATCCACACCCCCCAGACATGATTTACACTAAAATAGGCCCTTGACTTCATTTTTTCAATTTTTTGAAAATTTTGACTAACTCCTTGGATTTTTCTTTTGATAGGGAAGTTAGAGAAAAGCCTAGGGATCCCTCAAAACTTGATTTTGGGCCTCAAACCATTTCTGCTTGCTCAAGCCTGAAGAAATTGTGCAAGTTATCAAAATCACCTTGGGGGTGGATTTTTGATAAAAATATTGTTGAAGGTTATATGTTTAGATGAAAAAACTATCTTTTTTGTAATTTTAAGTTATGAAACTAAGATATGATATGAATATATCAACTAATGAATTGTAAATACCTTAATTAAATTTAATATTGCCTTAAAAACAAACCAAAGTAGGAAACTATTTGAAAAATGCTTTAATTTAAGGCATTGTTTTTGGGAAACAGAACCGCCACCCTGTGCAGAGCGACGGTTTCAGAATTGTTGCCCAACACAGAGTGGCAGTCGATGAACCACCCACCAAGAAGGGCGGAGGTCACACCGCTGCCAGTCTGCTTAGGGTGGAAGTTTCATCACTTTTGACGAAAAAATAAAAATCATGACTGTGAAAAATCCAGATTGAATTTAAATAAAATCTAAGCTCTAAAACTTCAAGATGAAACTACCAGCAACTAGTAAATGATCAAACTTAATTGTTTAAGCATATAAATCCTCTTATGGGCATCTAAATGTGTAAAATTTCATATATATAATAAAATGGGTTTTTTCCTAAATTTTTTAACTCAAAGAATGTTTACATTAAATAGAAAAAAAAATGATTCACTGTGGAATCTCGAAAATAAGCAAATGAGGAACCTTACAATAATAAACCCTTGTCTAAACTAAGCTATGAAGAGAATAATGGAGGAAGATTTCTCCATTTACAACTAGAACCAAGAAAATTTCTCCATGGTTGCACTTCTTACTTTCTTGGCTTCTTCTCATCCTCTTCCAAACCAAAAAAACAAGAATGAACAAATGATGATGAAATTGGGACAAATAGAAACAAAAAGAAACCTATAAGGATATTGAGGGAAACCCAAATCTAATGCCTATGATAGATTTGATCTAATGGCTAAAAGTAAACCTTAAATCACTTACTGGGAGGTATTTTTGTGGGAAAGAAATTTAATTAAAAAGTACATGGGTAAGGGGGCAAATGGGGCCACTTAATGGCTAGACGAAATAATTAAACTTTTGTCAAAGGAAATAAAGTAAACTTGGTGCATGGTAATTAAGTAAACTAATGGAACTTGGTAAATGTTTTAAACTATAAACATACTTAGGAAGTAAACTATTAATATTTAATTATTAAATTAATTGCAACTTCTGCAAGTTCGTGTGGAAATGTTAATCGAGAAATTTATTAATTGTGGATAATGTTTAACCTTGCAAACCATTTTTGTAATAAAAAAGTTACTGTAATTTTGACTATTACATTTTTAGTTTCTATTTTTTATTTAAAAGTAGAATTTTGTGGGAATTACACTTCGTATCATATCCATGGGTTCAATACTTGGACCCCGGGAACACTTGGAAACATGAAACACATCAATTAAACCTAACACAACTCTAAACCTAGAAAACACAACATAACATGATATTTTAAAATGTAGAAAACTTATAAAACTCAAACAAATCCTATATGATGATAAACTAACTCTCGTCTTGATCTGTGCAGGATGCGTAGACTAGACAAGGGGTCCTTACACATGAACCTATATCTTCAACCTCCAGATCAGGAAGTAGAAACTATACTACCTCAGATACTATAGACACTACATGATGTTACTGCCGATTTTTGTGGAGGATCTTTAGGAGAGTGACCTAGTAGACATGACAAAGATCAATCAGTGGAGGCTCATGCACCTTCATGTCAAAGTGCTGAGGATATGGCAGAGAGCTCCCATGCGGAGTTGATTGGAAATTAGTCACCACATAGAGAGCACAAAGATAGAGTTTTGGGACACAAAGATAGATTTAGGAACCCTAGGCCGAGGGATGATCATGCAGAGAGACCTAACGGCTGAAATTTGATAATGAAATATCACATTAGAGAGATAGTGAATTTAGACCCACCTCATTTTGTTGGAGAGCATTAGGATTTATGCTATGTACCTTGGGATTTGATAATATAATATATATGGGTTGATGGATATGCCGACATGTGGCGCACACCGTTCACATGGGATATGATAATATAATGTATATGGGTTGATGGAGATGCTGACATGTGGCACACATCCCCTTAGTTAGTTATATGGGATCACATAGGAATTAATTATATTGGGTAATGGGTCGGCATACATTGGGATTAGGTGTTACCCATCCTATTTAAAGGATGTGAGTATCATTATGAGGGGGAATGTATGTATGAGTTGAGTCTTCTACTTGGTAGAGGTATATTGGAGGTGTCCCCCTCGAAGTGGATTCCCATCCTGGGAGATTGTGGAGTTACTCCTTCCTTAAGGAGCATTATATGGTGTTGCCCTACCTTAAGGGTATTATTCTACATATATTGATATTAGAGCATCTTGGCTCCCCATATCTCTTGTTTTTTATCATCTTCTGCAATTTATTGATTTATTATATGCAAGGTTCTTATCAAGTGGTATCAGAGAAGTGATCTGGGCAATTTGTGGGAAGAAATCCTAATGTTGGTGATTCATCTATATATTGTGATAGACTTGGAATTTTTCAAATATTTGTTGTGGGGAGTGGATACATAGTTCAAGTGATCTTCCCTCTGAATTTCATATTTTTTGGAGCTAGTTTGCAAAAGTTGTGTTCATTTTAGGGTTGAAACCCTAATTATAAGGTTTCATCTATATCTTCTGAATAATGATGAATTAGGATTTTTTTTTTGGTTGTTGGTAATATATTAAACAGTGATACCACTAAATTTTTAGATTTTGTGGATCTATTTTGATAGAGTTATTTCATTTTTATTTTTTTTCACTATTTTGCTCCACGGGCCTCAATTTGAGGAATTTTCTTGAATTTCTTACATTTTCAGAAATCTCTCAAAATTTTAGCAGTGGTTACTTCTTTGTGGTTTCAGATTTGAGGCAGAATGATTGACGAAATCATCAGGTAAAATATTGGTCAAAGGAGTAAGTTTGTGAGACCCTAATTTATATGCATCATGGATATACCAATTTTTAATGGTAATGGGGAAATTGATGCAAAAAAATGGTGGATACAATTTAAACAAATGTATTTTGAATAATGTTTAGTATGGGTTAGTTTTTATCTTCATCTTGGTGGGAAAGTCTAACATTGGTATTCTTATTTGGATATAGATCTATTGGATTGGTATTGGGAGGAAATGGAGGATATTTTCTTAGCTAGATGGGAAACAAAAAAAAAACACAGTTTTGTTAAAGAAGAAGAAGAAGAAGAAAATGTTGATGATGAAGCTGCTACATAGAATAGTGCATCTCCAAGGAAGGAAGCTTCAATATTTCAGTTTGAAGGGTGCATTCAAGAAAAAAGGTAATTGTTTCCATAAACCCTAGCAGCAAATATAACTTCATCAATATGGATGTAGCTCAAAATATACACGTGAAAACAAAGCATATCAAGGAATCTCAAATGGATGGTAAGCATATTCAATTTTTTGAAGATTTAAAGATTTTTATGGATAAATATGTTTTACATTCAAATTTTTATGCTTTATATATGGATGGTATGGATATTGTTCTTGGATATCCTTTATTAGAGACATTGGGAACAATTAATATTAATGTGCAAAATAAATTCATGAAATTATGGTACAAGAGAAAGAAAATTACATTGCAAGATATCACACTTAGCAAGGAAAAAAGTAATGTAAAATTGGATCATGAAGATGAATTTGAAGATGGTGAAGAAGGGAATAAGGATGAATCAGAAGGAGAGGATGAAGAACATGATGAAAAAGTAAAAAATAGTTTCTCTACTCAGGAGAAAAAAGAAATAGCAAACAAGTTGGAAGAGGAAAAGAAAGTGGAGGAAAAGATTGATAATGTTAAGCATACTAAGGTTTCACCATATAGACACCCACATCATCATGAGAGGAAAAAATCATGGAGACATGCTAGGACACACAAGGGCAGCAATCTATATGGATATACAGGGAATTGGAGGAGTAATAATTTTGGCTATACATGGAATCAATGAAACAATAATTATATGTCATGTAATCACATGAATAATAATTATGGATATGCATGGATGCCAAGGAGGAACACATATGGACCAGGATGGAATCAGATGAGCACAATGGAATATGGAATCATGTTTGGAGTAACATCACCCACTAGGATTTCATATGGGTGGTTAGATGATTGAGCATGGTGACAAGTGTGCAATAATTTAAAGGACACTCATTATATGGCTTCTTCTTATGTTTCGGGGACGAAACATGTTAAAGAGGGAGGCAATGCTATGTACCTTGGGATATGATAATATAATATATATGGGTTGATGGAGATGCCGACATGTGGCACCCCCTTAGTTATATGTATGGGTTCACATGAGATATGATAATATAATGTATATGGGTTGATGGAGATGCCGACATGTGGCACACATCCCCTTAGTTAGTTATATGGGATCACGTAGGAATTAATTATATTGGGTAATGGGTGGGACTACATTGGGATTAGGTGTTACCCATCCTATTTAAAGGATGTGAGTATCATTATGAGGGGGGGATGTATGTATGAGTTGAGTCTTCTACTTGTCAGAGGTATATTGGAGGTGTCCCCCTCGAAGTGGATTCCAATCCTGGGAGATTGTGCAGTTACTCCTTCCTTAAGGAGCATTGTATGGTGTTGCCCTACCTTAAGGGTAATATTCTACATATATTGATATTAGGGCATCTTGGCCCCCCATATCTCTTATGTTTTATTATCTTCTATAATTTATTGATTTATTATATGCAAGGTTCTTATCAATTTCAAGCTAAGACATGGTTTGTTAGCTTGAGTGGATACTTCAAGCTATGTCATTGTACTATCAACAAGAAATCTCATGTTGTTATCCACCTTCTGAGAGACGGGTTCGGATTTTGGTGGAGGAATGAGGAGAAAAAGCTTTATGCAAATTATAAGACAATTACTTGGGAGGTCTTCGAGGAGAATTTTAGGAGTAGATACATATCCAGGAGATTCATCCATTAGTGGATCAATGAGTTCCATGATTTTCAACATACATCCATGAAGGTTGTAGAGTATGAGGGTTCATTTTTTGATCTGCTTCAGTATGTAGACTATATACAGGATTAGAAGATTAGGGTTGATAGGTTCATCAGCGGCTTGAACTTAGACTTGGGTGGGGAAGTGCGCATTCATTTTCCATAGAAACTATCAAAGGCCATGGATAAGGCCTACATTACAGAGGAAACTATGGGGAAGACTCAAATGGATTGAGACAAAGTGAGGATCTATATATAATAGATGTAGGATAGTATAGTGATGCAGGCTGGTGGGAGTTAGGAAGAGCCTTAATTGGGATGTTAAGATGGCTTCTGGAGCCAAACTCTTAGTGTAATCCTTAATTAAGGAGTGTGAGGTGGACCTAGGACCCTTCACCACGAATATGGATCTTCGTATCCTTCCTTTTGGTTTGTATGGGGTTATCTTGGGCATAGATTAGTTTTGTACACATAAATCTAGATTTTATTGTTATAACAAGGTTATATCTTGTACAGATGATATTCAAGTGGAGTCAGTGATACTTGGATTTAGGAGACCCATATCTATTTGCATAATATTTGTTATACAACTGAAGTAGTGTGCAAGATGGGGTTGTCAGTTATATGCCATCACTATTAGTGACTGCTCAGAGGATGGGACTCATGGACAATCACTTGATTACCACCCTATTTTACAGGAGTTTTCAGATATTATTCTTGTTGAGTTGTAAGGGTTACCTCCCCCACATGCACCATATAGGATGACCACACCTGAGCTACGTGAGCTCAATTTGCACTTAGAGGGACCTCTTGAGAAAGGCCTAATCTATCCTAGTGTATCTCCTTGGGGTGCACCAGTGATATTAGTGAAGAAGAAGGAAGGAAATTTGTGTTTTTTTTGTGGACTACAGATAGTTGAACAAAGTAACGATCAAGAATCATTACCCCCTTTCTCACATAGATGACTTATTTTATTAGATGAAGGGGGCCACCATATTTTCTAATATAGATCTTAAGTTAGGATACCAGATGCTAAGGACTACGAAGTAAGATATCCACAAGACAACTTTCTACATGAGATATGACCACTATGAGTTCACAGTGGTACCCTTTGGTCTGATGAATGCCCCTGCAGTATTCATGAGTTTGATGAATGGGGTACCCTTTCATGATCATGTTTCTTAATGAAATTTTTATTTACTCATACATGCATGAGGAGCACAAGGAGTACATTCGCTGGGTTCTATAGTGTCTTCGAGAGCAACAACTATACGGGAACTTGGAGAAGTGTGCCTTTTTCCAGTTCAAGGTTTAGTACTTAGGTAACATTATTTCTAGGGAAGGTATTGCAATCAATCCTTCAAATATTAGAGCTATTATGGATTGGCCAGCACCAACCAATGTGAATGAGATGCACAGTTTTATGGGATGGAAGGTTACTACATCATATTTGTTCAAGACTTCTCTCAGATTGTGCACCCCATGACTTCCCTTCAGCTGAAAGGGAAGAAGTTTTTTTCGTTAGATAGATGTGAGAAGGCCTTCAGTACAATTAAGGAATTCCTTATGAAAACACTTATTCTTGTAGTGTTATATCCTCACCCAAATTTATTTGTGTGTACAAATGCTTCTTTGGCAGGATTAGGAGGTGTTTTGATGTAGGATGGTCGTGTAGTAGCCTTTGAGTCTCAAAAAATCAAGGAGTATGAGCTGAATTATCTAACTCATGACCTTGAGCTTGTGCCATTGGTGTATTCTTTGGTGCAATGCCATCATTCCTTCTTGGTAGGAGGTTCATTCTCAAGACAAACCATTTGAGATTATGTGACCTCTTCACGCAACCTAATCTCAACACTCGTCAATGAGATTAGATGGAGTTACTTTGTGAGTATGACATGGAGATAGATCATGTAAAGGGGAAGAATAATTTGGCTGCAGACACTTTGATTCAACAAAGACATTTGGTTATGGCTACTTTAGTGGGTACAAAGTTGCAGAGCAAGATTTTTTGACAGCTTCAACATGACAAATTTTACCTTGCAGCTAGAGCACAGATTGAGTCCCGTAGACCCATTGAGGGGAAGTTTTATGGATTTACATTAGAGTCATTTGGCCTTCACAGACACAGAGGTTAGATTTATCTACCTAGGGATGGAGATTTGTAGAAAGGTTATTTTTGCAAAGGCTCATTGTACACCTTATTTAGCCCATCCAAGGGTGAAGACGATTCACAATAATTTGAGACAATTGTACCATTGGAGAGGTCTATAAAGAGATGTAGCTCTTTTTCTATCTTGTTATTTGGAGTGTTAGAGGGTGCATAACTAGCATCAACATCCAACTGGTCTTCTCTACCTACATGTTATACTAGAGTGGAAATGGGACACCATTTCACTAGATTTTATAGTAGGGCTACCGACGTCAATATACCACCATGATGCCATCATGGTCAAGGTGGATAGATTGACGAAATTCACTCATTTTTCATTAGTGAAGACCACCTATAGAGTTAGTTCAGTGGAACAATTGTACTTAGATGATATTGTCAGGTTACATGGGATTTTGCAGAAAATTATTTATGACCATGATCCCTTATACAACTCTCATTTTTGGACAACCATGCAGCATGCCCTTGGGATGAGTATCAACTTTAGTAAAAAATATCATCCAAAGATAGAAAGATGCAGTGGGTAAATCAAATTCTAGGGGATATTATTTGGATGAAATTCATGGACCATCAGTTGAGGTGGGAGGAGTATTTTTACTAGGTAGAGTTTTCTTATAATAACAAATTTCATATTTGTATTGATATGGATCCATTTTATGAACTTTATGGCCGGGAATGTAAGACACCACTGAGTTGGGACATATTGGAGGATAAAGTATCTCTTCGGAAAGTTTTGTTATAGGAAATGGAGTAGTAGATTGTTTGGATCAAATAAAGACTTTAGGAGGCACATGATAGAAAGAAGAAATATAAAAAATCAGAGAAGAGTTAACCACAATTATGAGGTGGGCATGAAGTTGTTTCTTTGTGTCTGATCTCATAAGAGCCCTGTCCATTATGGAAAAGGTTCTAAGTTAGATCCTAGATTCATGGGTCCATTTGAGATCTTGGAGTAGATTGGTCCCTTACCTTATCGTCTATCCTTACCACCTTGCTCGTCTCGCATCCACGATGTATTCAATGTTTTTATTCTTAGGAGATACATTCAAAAACCATCTTGTGTATTATATTGGACAGCATTACAGGTGCAGGAGCAGGGGTAAGTGAATATGGAGACTGTGCGCATCATAGAGTGAAGGACCCTGGGCCTTAGAGGTAGTGATATTGACTATGTGTTAGTACAGTGGGATAGGTATGATGAAACTACAGCCACATGAAAGGATGCTACATTGTTACGGGTCCTATTTCAAAATCTATTTCAGTGACTTCCAGGATTCAGTCGAGTCTAATGGGAGGGGGACGTAGCACACAATCCTCTTTGACACTATTTTCATTATGATGATATTACTATTGGATTAATACTTAGACATTTTGATTATTATATCTTGATCAATAGATGATAGAATGTGCAGATATTTGGGAATATTGACATGTTGTGATTCACATTTTAACTATGATGCAATAGATGATGATGATGGAAAGATATATATGTTGATTTGCACTATTCTGATTTTATACTAACATGTCATATTTTGGATGCATAGCTTATGTTGTATATTTTCAAAAGAATTATAATTTTTTGGATGCTAAAATTGAATTAAATTGTATGATGATAGATGATAGAATTGCTAATTTTTAATGGTGATTATTGATTTCTATATGTTTATTATTCTCGATGTTGTTGAAACATCCTCAAAGATAGATAGTTGTTCTATTTGTGTTGTAGAGACATTATATCACATACAACGATAGGGGATAGGGGACCAACCATGGAAGGATGTCGGGTCTTGTGCAACATGGCAAAACTTTGACAACTTGTGTATATTGTTAGGTTTTGTTGTTGCATGCTTTGTTAGGAGGTCCCTGTTGATGAAAAATCATAGCACCCCTAATTGCGGACTTGAGATGGACCTCCAAAGAAATTTGGCTTCTTCTTCCTAAACTACCTGCCACAAGCTACTCTAGTTACAGGAAAAACCTATCTAATCCTAATCTAACCTTCCAAGGAGATAGGGAGAGAGAGAAATACATAAAAAAAGAGCCTACACTAAGCGGTGATACACCAGAAAAGGAAGTGGCTGATCACAAATCCAACTGCCTGAAATGGAGAGAGGTGAGCAAAGGAGAGGATGGACAAGATGCATCACAGACCAGAGATAAAGTTCACATAGAACACCACTTCAAAACCCATTAAACACAGCTCCCATAACCTGCAATAAACATCAGAGTATGCACAATACCCTGCAATGATGAGAGGCAAGAAGAGAACAATAAAATAAGCAAAGGATGGACAAGATGCATCACAAAATAGATTTTATTGCTCCATAAGTCACACAGTACATCATCAGTGGGCAAGAGGCAAGAAAATGCCATTACAGAGCCATGAGAGGAGGCTTAGACTCCACATTCTACCCTAAGGAAGAAAGAGAGAGGGGGGGCAACAGGAGAGAAACAATGACCAACCTTTTAGAAAATGCCCCTCCTTTACAATATATAGGAAGAATAAGAGAGAAAGAGAGGGAAGAATTCAAACCCTGCTCCAACCACCCCTGGAAGAGCATTGAATCCACCTACCATAATGATGAGTCTCGGTTGCAACACCCATGCCCCCATCGCTTTCCTTACTGGGTAAGAAAGGAAGCCCATTCTTCATCATGGTGGTAGGTGGGAGACTTGAAAGCCTCAAAAATGGTGGGCCAAAACATTAATGGTGGCAGGTGAGTAATCCAGCTGCCAACTGAGAGCTTTCCAAAAATGTCCTTTCCCACTCAAATCTGAGCTTCCAGTTGAAAGATATGGCTATCTGAAGATCAAGGTCACGGAATTTAATGTGGCTCACAATATTTAAAAGATTCTATCCATACAAGACCCACATGGTAGCCCTGTGCATTTTGAAGATTCAGCCCCTTCCTCTCACTCTTGAAGTTGCACTGAACTGACACGTGGCGGCTTCTGGGCCTCCTCAATTTCCTTTGTATTCTTCTAAGTCCCTCCTATTGGCGGAGACACTATGCCTGACCTGAGACACGTGGAGGCTTCACACTCATTTGGAAACTGCCCCTAGATTTTTCTTTTGAAGTTGCATGGACGAGACATGTGGAGGCCTCCGCAGGATTTTGGAATTTTCAACGGCCAACCTTACCTTTTCAGACTCTGACCACATGGTGGGTTGGCAGCTCATTTGGGGACTACCTTTTGGGTCGCGCCTTTGAAATTTGCGCAGATGAGACATGTGGCACCTTCTTTGATCCCTATTTCTTTGTGTTTTGGCTAAGTCCCTTTTTTTTGGAGGCCATATGTCTGACCTTGGACACATGGAGGCTCAGCGCACATTTGGGACCTGGCCTCCGAATTTTGGATTTTGCCTTCGAAGTTGCACCGATGACACGTGGACCTTCCAAAATCTGAGCTGGTCATGTTTGGACTTTTCAATGGCATTATGTTCCTCTTTCAGACCTCGATGGACACGTGGAAAGCTTGCACTTATTTGGGGCCTTTTTAATTTTACCCTTGACACATTTGGGTTTTCAAACCTTTGAGACGTCTAACCTTAGAAATCCCCTTTCTTTACACCATCAATGAGACACATGGAGGCTTCCGCTGGACCCTTCTTATACTTAGTCCCAATTAAACATACTGGGCCCTCTGTCCCTTTTTTGGACCTGGGACACGTGGAAGCTCCATGTACACATTTGGGAACCTTCTTTGGATTTAAACCTTGAAGTTGTGCCATGATGACACGTGGAAGCTTCTGCTGGTCCTAGACTCTTCAACACATGGACTCTGTCTTCTTTTTTGAATCTGAGGCCATATGGCAAGCCCGCGCTTGTTTGGAGACTACCCTTGGGGTTAACCTTTGGAACATTGAGGCACATGGCACCTTCATGGGTCTGTGACTTTACATTTGGAAAAATTCTCCTCGGGCTAGCGGCTCATGGAGGACACACTTGAAAACTGTGCCATATTTGTAGAAAATTGAAAAATTTCCAAAAATGCCCCGACAAACCCTGACCATGGCCCACATTTACACTTGGGAAATTTTTGACTCCCCGCCTTGGCAAAAAACAAAAGCCAAAAATTCATTTTCCATTTGGCGAAAATCATCTCCGGGCCCGTCGGCCCACTTTTCCACTTAGCAAAAGAAATCCTTCCTGGGCTCCTGCTGGCCCACAATTATAACTTGTGCCTTTTGCAAAAAGTGCTAAAAATGCCAAAAATATCTCCCAAACCCCAGTTTTTGTAATTTTCCCATTGGTAAAAAATCTTCCCCAGGCCCCGTCGGCCCACTTTTGGCAAAAAATCCTTCCAAGGCCCCGGCCCGCCATTTGCAAAATATGAGGAGTTAGAAGGACTTCTTTATATTTTTGAAAGGGGAAGAAATTTCCTATCTGATGGAAATGATTTCAAGGGACCTTAAGTGTTTAAAATATATAAAAATTCATATTGAAGCAAAAAAGGGGGAAAATGGTGTTAGTTGACCAAAAATAAGTGTGAGCTTATTTTGGTCAACAATTTGGTGACTCATGGGGATCACCTGCCTGCTAGGTGAAATGATCAGTTTCCTTGAAGCATCCATTGGGCATGGAATTTTCCTGGTAAACACAAATCTGATCATAGTCTCTAAAATATGATCCCTGAGCCACTTGGAACACCACTGGAACTGGAGCTTGATCTCACCAAATGCTACTTCCAATGTAATGTGCATGAGCAACAAAACACCACAACACACTATGTACAAAACTTGAAATCATACACACCCCAAGTGGGATATGTAGAGTGTGCAAAAGCACTTGTTCTTACGAAAAACAAACCTACTCCTACTCCTACACTAACCCTAGGAAAAAGAAAACTCAAACAAATCCTGCAACTAGGAAGGGAGAAGTAGCTTCCCTTTCTCAAAAATGGCAGCCATGTAAATGATTTGACACTGAATATGGATGCTTGTATGAGTGAAAAAATGACAAGAGGCCAATCGATATTCCACCCAAATCATCAAGGTATCAACGTCAATAAAAAATATCTCCTCAAGTTGATTGGCATTTGGACTCTTGAAGAGGTGTTAATGATGATCCTTGGTGCTT
The DNA here is from genome assembly GCA_019776745.2 of Taxus chinensis. Taxonomy (NCBI): domain Eukaryota; kingdom Viridiplantae; phylum Streptophyta; class Pinopsida; order Cupressales; family Taxaceae; genus Taxus; species Taxus chinensis. Next base: position 667,274,610 of record CM034150.1, read on the forward strand.
TGATACTCATCCTCATGCCCTGAAGTGGCATGACTGGTTTTGGCTTCTCCCTTGGCTCCAATGAAGCCAAGTACCTGATTGGGCATGGTCTGATTTGATGGATGTGCCCATGGTTATGAATTTCAACTCCACGGATGGAGTCTTCCTGCGGACCTTCCTGGGTGGATGGTGTGGGAGAGATGGAATCCTCGTGCTCTTTTCCTTCCTCCTCCTGAGAAGAACATGGAAGATTAAGATCCTCCAACCTTGGTTCCAGAGGCTGTTATGAAGTACAGGATGTTGTCCTTGAATGCTCTCCTCCATGGCAGCAGACTCATGTGCTTGGAAGGAAGATGATGGAGGAGAAAATGATGTGATCTCCTTTGGCTCCTCTCCATCAAAGAAATCCTCCAAGTTAGACAGATAATCTACCTCCTTGTTATCCTGTTGTGTGTGCTCGACCTCCTCCATGGTGTCCTTTGGATCTATAATTTTCTCACCATGGTTCCCCTCATCCTCAAACATGAAGTTTGAAAGCTCAAACTCTTCTTCGACATTAGATTTTGAAGGGGATGAAGTGGGAGGAAGAACTAAAGGTTCTTCTGTGGCCTGCTCCGCACTTGGAGCCTCTGGAACTGTATGGTTCTCCTCCACAGCCGGAATGCACTCCTCTTCTTTTAGATTTGGAGCTAGCTCCTTCTTCCTACACTTGCACTATAGCTAAAGCTTCCACCACTTGTGGCTTGACCTCAGCCTCCTCCATAGGCTTAATCAACAAGGGAATCTTTGTAATTCTGAATCTAAGAGCCAAGCTTACCAGGTTTTTGATCATCTCTTCTTTGGCTGGCTCTTCTTCTTGTTGCTCTCCTTGACTGGTTTTTGGAGTCTCTCCCTGACATGGACTTGGGAGAGTAGGAGGAGTGGTGGTGGGGTCTCCACTAGTTGTTTCTTTATCTATGGTGGAGGGGAAGGCACTGCTTTTGGATCTTGTGGAGGGGACTTGAGATCTGGAAGGGAAAAGGGAAGAGGAATTGAGGTGAGATGGAAGACTAGGGATGGAGAAGGGAAATCAACACTTGGGACAGATAGATGGGAAGCTTGGAAATTGAATCCTAGGTTGAGATGGTGCTGCTTGGGGAATGGAGACAAAATCACTAGATGATGGTGCAAGACTTACCCATTGACAAGGTTCCCTGACACCAAGTTTGTAGGCCTCTATCTCCTTATCCCACTGCAAGTTGGGGCAGCATCTCAATCATGAAGTCAAGCTTCTCCTTGGGCTGTAGTGTCTTGGAAAAGGGACAACCCATGGACAAGGTGCCCTGCAACCAATCCTGAATGCTTTCATCTATGTTGCAACCCTTGAATGCACCATGTGTGCCTCTATTCTTTGAATTTTCTTCATCGAACCAAATTCTCAGCATAGCTATTATCATCATATATGTACCCTTTCTCTTGATAAGCTCCATGGAAAAACTGGCTTTGACACTACTCATATGGGTAAGCATAATGGTTCTGATCTGATCATAATTTTGATCTGGAGGAGTTCATGAAATACATTGGAGGTGGACTGCATTGTTGTTGCTGCAAGTGTGAGTTCCAAGATGGAAATGAAGTCATGATTGCACAACTTCATGAATGGAAGAAAATGAAAGATGTGGAAAGAAAAATGGATGAAAATGGATGGGAGAAGGTTTACAACTCAGAGGATGGGTTGTTGACCAGATGGAGTCACCAGATGTGCTTTGTATGTGCCACAAAAGGGTGTGCCTCAAGTTGATCAAAGGCTAGTAATCTCACCAAGAACACATCGGTGGGTTAAACTGGTTGAAAATGAGAAGTGTAAGATGGTAACTTCAGACCTGTCCCACCAGGTGTGCCAAAACTCTTGAGTGGTCACATGGTGGCTTAAGATTTAGTGTTTGATAATGAGACACCTTGGAAAGATGAGAAAATATAACCTTAGTTCCCACCGGGCATGCCAAAACTATTGATAAAATCACATCACCCCCAAATGGCCTCAGATCTGAGTGGGGCATTTGGTGTGATTGCACAACATGGGACCATCTCTCAAGATGTGGGACTTGTGGACTTGAGATGGCCCTCCAGAGAAGATGACTTCTTCTTCCTAAACTACCTGCCACAAGCTACTCTAGTGCAGGGAAAAACCTATCTATCCTAATCTAACCTTTCAAGGAGATAGGGAGAGAGAGAAATACATAAAAATAGAGCCTACACTAAGCAGTGATACACCAGAAAAGGAAGTGGCTGATCAAAAATCCAACTCCTAAAATGGAGAGAGGTGAGCAAAAGGAGAGGATGGATAGATGCATCATTGACCAGAGATAAATTCACACAGAACACCACTTCAAAACCCATTAAACATAGCTCCCAGAACCTGCAATAGACATCAGAGTATGCCCAAGTATACCCTGTAATGATGAGAGGTAAGAAGAGACAATAAAATAAGAAAAGGATGGACAAGATGCATCACAAAACAAATTTTATTACTCCATAAGTCACAAAGTACATCATCAGTGGGAAAGAGGCAAGAAAATGACATTACAGAGCCATGAGAGGAGGCTTAGACTCCACATTATACCCTAAGGAAGAAAGAGAGAGGGGGCATAGGAGAGAAACAATGACCAACCTTTTATAAAATGCCCCTCCTTTACAATATATAAGAAGAATAAGAGAGAAAGGAGGGAAGAATTCGAACCTTGCTTCAACCACCCCTGGAAGAGCATTGAATCCACCTACCATAATGATGAGTCTCACTGCAACACCCATGCCCCCATCGTAGTCTCTTACTAGGAAAGAAAGGAAGCCCATTCTTCATCATGGTGGTAGGTGGGAGACTTGACAACCTAGAAAATGGAGGACCAAAACATTAATGGTGGTAGAGTGAGTAGCAGGAGTTGAGAGATTTTCAAAATGTCCTTTCCCACTAAAAATTGAGCTTCCAGTTGAAAGATATGGCTGTCTGAAGATTAGGTCATGCATTTAACTCAAAATATTTAAAAGAGTCCATTCGTGTAAGACCCACGTGGCAGCCCCACACATTTTGAAGATTCATCCCCTTCCTCTCACTCTTGAAGTTACGCTAGAACTGACACATGTGGTGGCTTCTGCGGGCTCCTTGGTTTCCTCTGTATTCTTCCTGAGTCCCTCCTATTGGCGGAGACATTGTGCCCGACCCAAGACATGTGGAGGCTTCGCGCTCATTTGGAAAATGCCCCCAGATTTTACTTTTGAAGTTACACAGAAAAGGCACATGGCATAGGTGGTGCATGATTTGGGGTCAAATCTTTACGGCCGCACCTTTTGAATTTGGCTTTGACCACGTGGCACCATGGGTTGGTGCTTGTTTCGGGATACTACCTTTTGGGTCGCGCCTTTGAAGTTATTGGACCGATGAGACACGTGGCACCTTCCGTGTACATTTGAACCTATTTCTTTGTCTTTTTTGCTAAGTCCCTTTTGTTTAGCTGGGGCCATATGTGTGCACCCTTCCACGAGTCACGTGGAGGCTCACTACTGACTCCATTTTGGACATGAATTCAGTTTCTGCCTTCTGGGTTACACCTTGAATGATGGAGGCTTCCGATGGCCTATCCCGAGGAGACATTTGCCCCTTGGTTAGTCGTCTGCCCTTTTGAAATGGACACATGATGTCACTTGTCTGGGGACCACCTCATATTTTGGCTTTGACCCTTTACAGGTGTGTCAATGAAGACATCCGTGGGATCTTCGCCCTAGCCCTTTTACTTACTTATTTGGATCTAAAATTTTGACTTCTATTGGACCCTAGACACACGGAGATGTAACTACAAATTTGCACTCTCCTTTGAGAACTGGCACCTTTGAAAAATTTGCCTGAGGCACATGGCACGCTTCCAACGCAGCTGACAAATGGCATTTGGTGACACGTAGACTTCTCTAGGCACTCGGTGGAGGTCACGACTCTATTTTCTGACTTGGTACCCCCTCGAGCTCATCCAGACCTTACAAACTGCACTTTTAGTGCACGTGGCACCTTTCCAAAATGCCTCAGAGCCGTTGATCTGAACTTTAGATTTGGTGACGTAAGTCATCCTTTGCGGGCCTTACCCCGCAGACATTTTCCACTTAGTAAAAGAAATCATTCCTGGCCCTGCCATGGGCCCGTACAATTGTAACACTTGTGCAGTTTTTGCAAAAAGTGCAAAAATGCCAAAATATCTCCCTAGCCCTGCCAGTCCATAATTTTCCCATTGGAAAAAAATATTCCCCAGGCCTGCCGACCCGCTTTTGGCAAAAAATCCTTCCAAGGCCCACCAGCCCGCCATTTGCAAAATATGAGGAGTTAGAAGGACTTCTTTATATTTCTGGAAAGGGGAAGAAATTTTCTATCTGATGGAAATGCTTTCAAGGGACCTTAAGTGCTTAAAATATATAAAAATTAAGATTAAAGCACAAAAAGGGGGAAAATGGTGTTAGTTGACCAAAAATAAGTGTGAGCTTATTTTATTCAACAATCCCCATAGGGGGATAACCTCATTTATGTGGCCATGGGTGTAATTTGTTTTCTTTATTTTAATTTTTTTGGTAATTTTTTGTGCATGTGTTTAATTATTTGAGGAAATATTGTTACTTTATTAACACTTGCTAATGTGTCTTAATTAACTAGTTTAGGTTAAACTTGAATTAAAAGGGAATATATGACATGTGGGAAATATATTAGGTAGATAGTCCTTGTTTTTTACATGATGTGAATTAAATTAAATGCATTTTGGTGGTTTTTACTCCACCATCCTTCCCAAATCATAATTTTTCCTTGTTGTCCACTTTTGGAGACTTGAGGGACAAGTTAACCTTGTCCCTCACAACTCAAACTTTCCTACCAACCATACTTATGAATAATGGGACATATTTTGAAAAATTTAATGCATTTTGGAGTGTAAAAAGGGTATATAATTTCACTTGTTACTTACCACATTTAATTTTTTCCTTGATAAGCATTGAGTTCAAGTTCGAGTGTCATGTAAGCATGTCATAAGTCTTACATATGTATTTAATTTATTTTTGCTTGGTGTTTGAATTGCTTTTTGGAATGGAGGTATAATGAAGTGGCATCATACATGGAGCCACCTCATCCTCTTCACATCCCTTTTCTATTTATTTGATGATTTTTATGGATTTTGGGTTACTTTCCTTATTTGCTTCTCTTGCACTTTTGAAAATTGGTCCCATTTTTCATACTTGGAGTTTTGTTTTGGAGTTGCATCTTGGATTGAGTTTGGTGTGAAGGATTCTAAAGATTGTTGAGAAAAGGAATTGAAATATTTATGGAGAGGTAGGATCTTCTAATTTTTCATTTTTGTATTAATGTATTTTATGTACAAATGGTGTTTGTTTATATATTTTATGAGTGATGTGGTTATGTTTGTTTGTAAATGGGTTGTTTTCCTTAAGTTGGGTGTGGGAGATGGATTTATGGGACCATTGGGAGGGAAAGGGGAGATGTGAGGCATGAATTTTTGAGGGAGTGTGATTTTGAGTTCCACCTATTGGGAGTGAAAAGGATAACATGGATATATTTTACATTTTTCAAGTGTAGAAATAAAGATTTTATTATGTTTTAAGTTGTGCACATGGAGGCTTTTGGGTGGAAATCCTACATCACTTGGGAGACAAAAGGATTTGGTTCCCATATTCAATTGCTCCTTATTGGATTGTGGTGTAAAACCTTTGTGCTAGTTGGGAAAGTTGTTTTTTGTTTGAATGTGTTATTAGATTGTGTTGTTTTATGGAATGCTTGTTGTGGAATCCCCTCGTAAAAGTTATCAAATGTTGCATAATACCCCATATTGTTATTTGTTTGGGGCTCAAGGGCCAATAAGGGGATGGTTTCTCCCCTTATTAGATTATAGGTTGGGTGGAGAGCATTTCCTATACGCCTTTATTTGTATGGTGATTCAATTTTTGAAGAGTTAAAGTTGAAAGATATGAAGCTGGTAGATGAATTGGAAAGAAGACTTTTTTTTTTATCTTGTTGGAAAAATTCTCCATGTTGTAAAATTTATTATTGTTACCATTTAGAGTGGATGATTGTAACTTTTGTATGTTTGAAATAAAGTCTTGAATACTTCATTTATTCCAAGTTGTAGTGATTTAGTTGAATGTAGAAAGTACTTTTGTTATATACCAAGTTGGAAATGACAAATTTTATTGTAAGAAAAGGTATTTGAAATTTTTTATTACAAAATAATGATATTGGAACTTGTAATTATCATATTTGTATTGTATGGTCGGAAAGAGAAATTCTAAAGTATGTTTAACCAAAAAAAAAGACTTACATTTCATATTGTTGAAGGTTGTATGTTTGACTGGAAAAGTTATTCTTTTGGTAATTTTAAGTTATGAAACTAAGTTATGATATCAATCTATCAACTAATGAATTGCAGACACCTTAGTTAAAGATAATATTTCCTTTAAAACTAACCTAAGTAGGAAATTGTTTGAAAAATTCTTTAATTTAAGGTTATGTTTTCGGGAAACGAAACCGCCACCCAGCACAAAGCAGTGGTCGATGAACCACCCACCAAGTAGGGCGAAAGTCACATGACCATTGGTCTACTTAGGGTGTCAATTTCCAAAATTTTGATGGAAAAATAAAAATGATGAATGTGTAAAATTGAGATTGAATTTAAATAAAATCTAATCTTTTCAACTTCAAGATGAAACTACCAACAACTAGTAAATGATCAAACTTAATTGTTTAAGCATGTAAATCCTCTTATGGGCATCCAAATATGTAAAATTTCATAGATATAATAAAATGGGGTTTTTCCCCAATTTTTGAACTCAAAGAATGTTTACATTAAATAGCAAAAAAACATATTCATGGTGGAATCTCTATAATAAGCCAATGAGGAACCTTATAATAGAAAACCCTTGTCTAAACTAAGCAATGAAAACAAAAATGGAGGAAGATTTCTCCATTAACAACTAGAACAAAGAAAAATTCTACATGGTTGCACTTCTTACATTCATGGCTTCTCTTCTTTCTTCTCTTCAAACCTGAAAAACAAGAATGGACAAATGAGGATGAAGTTAGTACAAATACAAATAAAAATAAACCTATAAGGATATTTAGGGTAACCCAAATCTAATGGATATGATGGATTTGATATAATGGCTCAAATTAAACCCTACATCACTTAAGTGGGAGGTATTTTTTTGGGAAAGAAATTTAATTAAAAAGTTCATGGGTAATGGGGTGAATGTGGCCATTTAGTGGATAGAAAAAATAAGTAAAATTTAGTTATAGGAAATAAATTAAATTTGGTGCATGGTAATTAAGTAAACTAATGGAACTTAGTAAATGTTTGAAACCATAAATATTCTTAGGAAGTAAATTAATAATATTTAATTATTAATTTAATTCCAACTTCTGCAAGGTTGTGTGGAAACCTTAATCAAGAAATTTATTAACTGTGGATAATGTCTAACCTTGCAAACCTTTTTTTTTCTAAATTACCGTAATTTTGATTATTAAATTATTAGTTTCTATTTTTTATTTGAGAGTAGATTTTTATGGGCGTTACAAACCCATAGAGACTTGTTGAAAGAATGCTCAGGTTATATTTTTTTAAGGATGTAGTGATGAATATCTATGATTGTATATCCAAAATTTCAAAGAGATGTCAAGAATTGAATTCTAGGTAAATGGAATGACAAGACCTATCTTGAAGCATGTAGTGGATTAAAAAATGGTTTGTGTTATAAGGTCTGAAGTTCAAGAAGTTTGTTATAGGTGTGTGGGACTACAAATGACATTCTAGGTAATAATGTTCATGCAAAGTCTATACTTTAAAAAAATTTCTCTAAGCATGGCTTATGAAGGTAGAGGTTCAATATCAAACTGGTATGATATTGACCATATATATATGGAGATGCAAATTATAACTATATTAGGTCATCCATGTTTGTGAATCCAAGGTAAGCCTGTGGAAGTGGAGAATAGAAGGTAACAATGACTTTTACAGACTTATAGGTCTATAGAATTGCAAGGTACATATATGAACTTGGCATTTTAAGGAAAGGGAGAGGAATCCTATAATAGAGATACTAGGATGCTTTAAAGTACATAATCAGGGTATGATTAGTAGGAACAGTATACAGGTTCATGAGTAGAAGATTGAAGCCTTAAAGGTCTTTGATCCCTTCATGCACCTATCAAGGATGTCTATTATTCCTTGAGTGATCATAGGAAGATAAAATGGAACTTCCCATCTAATAAAAGAGGTAAAAATGAACATATACAGGGAAATATATTATGCATGAGCCTTAAATGACAACGGAGCTAGAAGTGAGCTTTTTGGATGGTGAAAACAATGTTCTTAAGGACTTGGAGGTATGTTTTGGCAAGCCTACTCTATGAATTTAAGATTGTTTTGTTCATTATTTGCATGTTCTTAGTCAAATATGACTATTATGACTGAAAATAGTCTTTGTGACCTTTAAAAATTGTAAGGTGGATTTCTAGCTTTGGTAGGTAGATGAACTACTCAGATTTGTTCTTAGGAACTAGAATTGAAGGTCTCACAGGTAGGGGAGCTAGAATTTGATTTTTTAGTGTTTATATGAGGTGTTAGTTCATGTCTAATTTGACATGTTTTCACAAAGAAGACTTCTCAAGACTCTGGATATAAACTAGATGATGTATTGTAAAGACCAAAACATGCCTAGGAGATGAAATAAGAATGTGTTTCCTTCATGTTTGTCGATGACGCTTTAATGGTGAATTCACTTATCCAAGGGGGATCTTGTTGATAGGTAATATTATTTTCTCATGTTTTCTTCTCCTTAACTGTGATTGGGTCATGTTAAGTTACCAAGGAACATTTGTCAATGATGTTAAAGGGGGAGAGATACAGAGTTTGTAGCCAAAAACCAAGGTATGAAATTTTTTATAAGTAGGTTTTTGAGTGTGCTTCCATCAATGAAAAAGGGGGAATTTTTTGAACTTTGTTCATTGGTGTTGTCATTGATGTCAAGTGGCATTGATGGAAAAAGAGTGAAAGGTGAAGTGAGATCTTGTAAGGGACATGAAGGTTGAAGACTTGGTTAGTGAGGTAAGATTCAAGTGAAAGCATGGAAATGGTAGATTTGGATTTTTTATATGTGATACAGGTGAGGTATGATAGTATAAGCATGATAAAAAGCTCTTATAGTGAGTATCAAGTCAATTGGTGGAATTCTTAGGTCAAACTGATTAACTTAGGCTATTTCTTGACCCTGATGAGGTATGAAAGGATGGTATAAGTATTGAGAATACCATGACAGAATTTAAGTAGCCTAGTAATGTTGTCTAGGTCACATTTGAGAAAAAACAAGGCTTGGTCTAGGCCCTAAAGTCAAAATTCAAAAGTTCACTAAAATTACCTTTGAGGATTAACAGTGAATATCGAGGTAAGTGAGATGGGTTTGAGAAATAAAAGGATATTTATGAAAATAATATCATGGAACATATATAGGGGTGAGTTTTTATGCTTCATGCAAAATTTCATGAAGTTTTGAAAAGGTGTGTAGAAGATGTACAAGTTTTACTAAAATTGCTCTCTTAAATAATGCAAACAGAGTTGCTTGGATTATTAGATCCCAAGAAAAATTAAAGATCCTTCTTCAGATAAATCATAGAAGTAATTTTTGGAGATAACTCTAGGGCCAAGATAGTGCAAAAAATATCAATTCATTTGGATATGTTTTTGAGAAGATACGAACATTTTAGTGAAGAAATTTTTCTCTCTCCTAGACTATGTTCTTGATCGATAGGAGAAAGAAGATGAAGTTAATCTCAAAGTTCTTGTTTGATCACTTATAAAGTGCTTATCAGTTCATTTATTATGTTTTCTTGTCTTAGAAAGTGTCTGAAGGAAAATATAAATCTTGGGTACTTTATGCTACATGGAGTCATGCTCTACTTCCTCACGTATGTAATCAAGTTCTTCTTCATCCATACAACATAATTAAAATTAAAGTAGAAATGTATCTCTCAATTTCATGTTCTTAGCAACATAGTGTCAAATATAAATATCTTAAATGAAAATTTCTTGTGATGAAAGTCACTTCCTTCCTAGTGACAACATTTTTACTTATCTTTGCAAACTGTACCTAACTGCCCTTCATCTCTGGAAGCCTTCAATTTTAGTTGTTTAATAATTTGAATGTTGAGAATGTTTGATCAAATTCTCTCATGTACAAATTAATTTTTTTCTGAAAATAAAAATGCTCAGGATAGAGACTTGTCAAAATTTTAGATCAAAACCTTTGTGCACTGTGGAGATTGATCTGGTTGCGTTTTTTCCATATCTCTCTTGTAAATCAATATGGAAAGATGGGGAATATTTTCTCAAACCCATAACATCAAAATTATGAATATTTCAGTCAAAATTTATTTTAAATTGTTCTTTGGATCTTACTATCCACATACCTTGATTTAGGGTTTCTTCAAACTATTTTTGTTTGAGTAGAACAATTTAACCTCTCAATCTACAGGAAAACTAGTATAAATATTTTTGGGATCCTAAGATTTTGTTTGCAAAAATAAATTAGTAATTTGATTTATAGAATAAAGAGATCTCGTTAGCAGATATTTCAAAGTTTATGCACATTCTACTATTTGTATGTAAAACAACTTTCTAATCTTTCTTCAAAGAAATCTTGTGGAATGGGTTTTGATTTATAGTTGATTCACATTGTGTGCATAATATTTTAGATTGATTCAAGTGTACTCGAATAACTTTGTGACTGTCATTTTTCTCAGTTATGCTTGACTGGTAAACCAAGGTTTCTTCATCCTGACGTAATTTCTTATAACTTGAGCTCTTGTTTTGAGTGATTCATGTCTGTTAAGGGTCAGTGATAGTTCCTTAAAAAAAATTCTTTTTTGAAGATGCAAAAAAATCACTATTTTTCTTGTAGAATCATAGAAAAAAGTATCAGTTCTTTATGCAAACCTATCAAATTAGTTTCAATATACTCCCAAAACTCATAAGTTGAAGAACCAAGTCTATTTCGTGACTCAAGTGGAAGGTGTAAAGTCCTGAACTCGAACCAAGAAATTGAAGAGTCATTTAAGTTAAATCCTTCAAATGGAATGTGGAGAGTTTTCTTTTACATGGAGATAAATTCACTTGGGTGAAGAGTTAGGGGTATAGAGAAGGAAAAAAAAATTGTAAGACAACTCGAGTTAGTTCAAGTGGATTCTATATAAATGATTGTGTGATTGAAAGTGAAGATCCAAAAATGGGTGCAATAAACTATTGGAGATAGAAAAATCAGTGATATATAAAAATGTGTAGAGTCTAGCATGAAAACATATACCAAGGCATTGGAGTGTGAAGTGTATATATCTGTAAAGGTGTGATCAAGTATGAATAGTTCTTAAACATATTGAAGATAGATGACCAATTCTAAGGAGTATGTATGTTTAATTACAAGAGTATATAGGATGTTTTGTCTGAGTTACTGATAGAGATAGATCACACTTGTCCACTAATAACAGTTAATGTATTGAGGATGTTGAGATTGACTAAATAAAGTAATAAAAAATGTGAGAATGAATTGAGAGTATGAGTAAAACAATGTGTTGGTACCCAAATTTGTTCTCCTTTTCAGTCTAAGTAGCATCAAAGATATGGCATGAAGCTTGAAGACAGGTAGATCATGATGTATGTCATTTTGTAGCCAGGGATGTGATCTAACTGGCACTCAGATTTATGGAGAGATGGATAGCACTCAAATAGGACTTGATCTTGTCCTAATTGTTTTAGGTTGTTCCTTTCAACCAAGGTAAGAGGACCTATTTTGTAACCCTCAAATGGTGAAGGAGATGAAGATATCCCTCAATTTTTGTAAATAGTATGGAAAGGGGCCTTGGGAAAATATGATCAACACTCCAAATCTGAATTTCACAAGTTGTCACTTCTAGATTATGGAGATACTTTCAATGCAAGGCAATGGTTACTAAAAACATTTTAAAATCCTGATCTGTTCTGCATACTTTAACAAATGGATTTTGATATTCTGTGGGTATACAAGTCAAAACCAGGGTAGTATGGGGTAGGATTAGTTGTTTAGAATGATTTTTGGTGGGATATTGACAAGACAAATTTGACTATGCTAGATCTTTGACAACCTCTACAACATTTGAACAACTATCAGATAAAATGCTTCAAAATAGTCAGGATGTTCTTTCAACCATAAGAGATACACAAATGAAGGCCTAGGTTTGCACTCTTCACACAATCTTTGAGACCTCAACACAAAATCTTGAGTTAAAGGACTCAATTAAACATCAAAATCTTTGATCAAATCATGCCTAAGGTACTACAAAAGGCTTACAAGCAATCTTTGTCAAAAATGAAGATGAAGAGATTGTAAACTACTTATTTTCAATGTCAGATGAAATCTCTTCTGACAAATGAAATTGCAAATTCCACTAAACTATCAATAAGGATGAGATCTGTGTGATTCCTAAAGATTTCAATGCAAGATTGGAACAAGAACAAGGAAAACTATTTGCAAACATTTAAACATGATAACTGATGTCATATTTCCCAAAATAACATAGATTAATTCAAAATCTTGTTAGATTCATTAGCAGGGGAGAGTTTCAGGAAAAATATTAGAGCTGTCGGATGGCTATACACTTGTAACCAACTCAACATGAATGAAGATCTAACATAGAAGACATTAACCAGGTTTTTTGGAGGGTTTCTTAGAAGATGAGCTTCTGTCAAAATTTTCTCATGATTTTAAATTTCCTGACCTTTTGCATGTCTCAAAACATGTATTATATATCTCTCTATTACATTTGATCCTTCTTTCCCAAGAAACAAATATCCGATGGCATCTTAGTTTGTTATAAAATTCCATCATGATTCGTAGACATGGACATTTAACATATTTGCAACAAAATTTTCTAGGTGTTTCGAAAAAAGGTGAATCATTGAGGATTTTTGCATCATAGTTTAAACTAGGACAATGTTTTTCCTCCTTTCATGCAGCATGCTCCTCTTTCATCATTTCACCTTTACACTTTCCAAATTTACCTCTACAAATTTTGGATCTAATGTTTTACATTTTTGGATGGGTTAGGGAAAAAATATATTTCAAAAACATCTCTGATCTTCAAATTGATCCTCAAAACTGATTGTATTGGTCCTTGCAGGCACAAACAACACAAATTTTTCATAAATTCGATCAAAATTGATGCACTAAATGCATTTCCACACTTCCTAGAGCAAAAATGTCAGCCAAACTGAAAAATGCATAGTTACCATTGATCTTCCTTTCTCCCTTCAATCTAAGCCCTCCACGTGTCATAATGTGGTTGGAAATGGGCTTGGGATCACTTTTTGACATTTTAACATTTTTGGAAAGATGTAAAAATTTTACATTTTTCTCCGCCCCCTCCGCCCTTTGAAAATGAGCTTGACACGTGTCCTAATATGTGTCCAAACGGAATCGCAAATCGATTCTACACATTTCTACCTTTTTGGAAAAAAGGAAAATTTTCAAAATTATCCCCATGGGCCTACACCTCCACTTCTGTCCCTGACATGTGGCGATCCTTGATTCACTGCGGGGCCATAACTCCCCTTTTATGCTTCATACTTTCTTCACAAAATTTCAAAGTTTTTCAAAACTCACCGGCGGCTCGCACTCCCCTCTACCATTACTTTTGACACGTGTCTCCCTCTGATTCGTTGCAGAGCCACGCTTCAAATTACCACTTTTACTTATTTTTCCAAAAGGAAACATTTCCCTTTTTTCCTTTGGTGGCCCGCCGACCCGTGCAAGCCTTTAACTTTCTTCTTTTTCTGAGTCGTGCCTTTGTTTAAGACTTTAACCCTTTTTAGGAAAAAGGTTAAAAATCTCAAACTCTCCTGGACATCCGCTTCTCCACCTTGCCTTTCAAAACAAAAAATACTAAGGCATTAATTTACGCTAATGGGCTTGTGGCCTTGTTTTGCATTTTAGTACTTTTCACCAAAAAAGGAAAAATTTCTCTAAGTCCTCCGCTAGCCTTCCATCCTACTTTTTATGAAAAGATGACATGTGTCCACATTTGATTCATCGAGGGCCTACGCTCCAATTTCTTACCTTAACTCCTTTTCACCAAAGTAAAATTTTCCATTGTGCCTCTGTAGCTCCGCACCTCCAGTGTTTTGAATTTTCTAACTACCACGTATGAGAAGATGTTTAAGCTAAAATTTGATGGGAAAAGGACACCTGTATGACCACTAAAAATGCAGAAATTGCTAGCAACGCCCAAAATTGATTTTTTCTTCATGGGTGAAGAATTTTTCAATCAAAAGACAAATGGAAAGTATTTTTAGGTAATTTACAACCATGGAAAGGGATATTTGAGGGAAAATAAGTACAAATCTAACGATTTTGAGCTCCAAAGGCTGGGAAAACAAGGGAAAAATGGAAGAGGCATTTGAATGGGAAAAATTAGGGCAAGGTAATGAGTTTGTAATCAATCCAATGCACAAGAATGGAGCTACATCTTTACATCATCGATTTCATGAGGAAAAAACGTTTCAGTGCACAAAGAGCAAAGGGGAAACATGGAAAAACCATAGAGGATAAAAATGGACACCAACATCGGCTCCTGCTCAGGGATGGGCACTCCTAGTGAGTGCCACAAGAACAAAAGTAGACCAAAGTGCCAAAATAATCCATTGGGAAAATGGAGTCATGAGCCAAATCCATTAAAAACTAGCTGGGAAACTGACAAAAAATGGCTGCCACACACCAAGGCAAACCATGAACCAAAAAAACACCAAAAATAGAGCAAAAGGCAAACACTATACACTGTACAAGTTGGTAAGAAAACCTTAATTCAAAGAAAAAAAATAAAGGGGAAACCCCAAATGTCCTCCATGCTGGATATGACCATGCCAAGAGGTTCTGATATGTTTTTAACAACTAGAGATATACCTCTTTTTCTTCTTTGTTTAATTTGTAAACCATCTAGTTTCTTTGAAGCTCCTCCATTGTGTTCAGGTAAAACCTTTTAACATTTTTCAAGGCTAAATCAAGGACCAAATTTCAATAAAAAACAACATACTTCGGAGATATGTTTTCAACAACTTTATACTCCCTGAAATCCACAAAACTCACAAAGTGATTAGTACTAGCATCTTCCTGCCAAACTTCATAAGATGCATTGTTTGGGTCTTCAACAAGGTACAACATATTTTTCTCTCCATATAACTTTACTGAGTTTCCTTCAATGGGGATAGTGGCATAAGACATGTCCATTTGGACACTCCCACCAACACCTGTAGCCAATTTCCTTGATAATAACATACCCCATTTGGTAGGGAAATCAACAATCACAACATCTAATTTTAAATTCCTCCCATAATAAGATGTAAGTTGCATCACTAGATCTTTGACACACCCAACAACTAGCACTTCCCTAGAATCCATAGTAGTACACTTGTCATACGTTGTTGTCACTTTGATTCCCAATTCATTCATGACCTCTAAAGGCATGAAATTGCATGATGCCCTAGATTCAAACATAAATTTATGTAACAACTTGTCTTTGATAACCAAGGTAGTGAAAAAAGGATCCACGTTTAGCTGAGATTTAACCAAAGAATTTCCTAAGTAAACCTCAGGTGGTTCCTCCAACTCTTCCAACACTTATGGCTATTATTCCAATTCTATAATGGTAATAAGAATCCCAACCTTGTTTCCAACTCTGCCTTTGGTACACTCTTCCTCTCTGAATCCTAAATATTCAAAATCCCTCTTCTTGTGCTCAAGAATCCTAAGCAACTCAGCAATTGGGATAGGAATCTTGATCTGACTCAAGACTTGGGCAATATCATATGGAGCATTCTTGGGTAAAGTAGCACTAGGGGAAATATTGGCAAATTCATCAGATGCTTTGAAAGTATTTTCAGTTTGGGCATAGGGAGGATCATAATTTTGTCTTGGGGGAATAGGGCCTTTACCAGATGTATTTTTTTTGGAGTTTCTTTAGTAAGCAATGGAAATTTTGACTTGGCTTGTTGCCCCTTGGCATCTTTACTTCTGGTATTGTGCTCCTTCTCTTGGGAAACTACAACATTCATAAGCAGCTACCTATCCTCCTCTAAAGGGACCCCTCCATCATAATTATCAATCATCAACGCCCTCAAGTATTCAAAATCATTATTGGGCAGCTCAAAGGCTTGTACATTATCAATTTCTAAAACACGAGGAGGAAGAAGATGTACCCATTGGATACAATTCCAAAAAACAATAGCAGTCCTAGCACTTATGAAATCCATTGAATTTTCTCCCCTTGGTGAACTTGCAAGGATCTCCATCATGCAGGCATCATCATCAATTTCATCATCAAATTCCTATTCAATTTGCTGATCTGTTTCACATGGAGGATGGGGTAGAAATCACTTATCACACCAATCAATATCACAAACCTCATCAACAACAGCAACCTTAGCAGTTAGAGGATCGGGTAACACTCTTCCTTCATGTGCTTAAGGATGTCTATTTTTAGACCCCATGGGTCCTTTCCCTCTATTATCTTCCCTTTGATCACCTCTAGGATGATTGTCAAATCTGTCATGGTTTTGTGCTCTTTGCTGACATTGTGAAGTCTGCCCAATTTCCTTCTCTGCCCAGGCTAACTTGTATGAGATTTCTTTGACAGCCCCTACCAAAGTTTTCACCACTTCCTCCAAGTCTACACTCTTTCTTGCTTGAGGATTTTTCAGGGTTTATCATCTTTACAGCATCTCTCTTCTGAGGTTTTCCAATTGTTTTGATATTGTTTTCGATCTACAATGCCATGGTAAAGGCCTACCTTAAATTGGTAGGGTTCTTGTCTCTTAGGTAATAGGATGCCTTCTTATCAAATGCATCTGTATATTTGATCAAGCATGACTGATCACATGGCCTCAAATTTATTGGCAGCCTTCTAAAAAAAATTTTAAACGTTGTGTTAAAGTCGTGAACTAATTCATTGGGGTTCTTGATATTTTCAAATTTAGACAATAGAAACCTAGAATCAGTTTTGTCACCATATTGCAATTTGAATGCATTCTACATTTCAGTACATGAATCAATAGAATTATCAAGCAGAGCCTTGTACCAATCCCTTGCATCCTCTTCTAGTGTATGAATGAACAATTTAATATACACATCTTCATGCTCAATCTCAAAGTCCTCCATCATGTTAATAAAAAGTTTTAGGTGCTGATCACTAGTTATTGCATTGTTACCTTGGAATTTTGGCAATCTATTCCTTACATCTTGTGGGACAGCATTTGGGTAACCATCCATTCCTCTAAAATTTATTGGGCTAAAGGTATTGACCATAAATGGAGCCCTAGGTGGAGGCTGAGCCATGTTTTCTGGTGGAGGTGATCTTGGGGTGACATAAGTTGATGAGGAGTGTGAGGTCTTTGGGGCTCAAGAATGTGGTTCACAAGATTGGTATTCTCTAGGTGCTTATTTTCTTTGAAATTTTTACCAGAATTGAAACACACAGGTGCAGTTTGAAAAAGGAACTCACTAGGTACAGCAAAAGGACCTTCACTAGTTGAAACAAAAAAGTTTATGATAAGATTTCTTGAATCAAAATCACTGGAAGAAGAGTGATAATCCTCTATTAAAGTTTGATCTCTCTCACCAATGGATATTCCTTTGCTTGATGTCTGACCTTCAACAACCTTCCAAGCCTTTCTCTCCTCTAAAATTGTCTTTCCCAATCCTTGAAATAACTTTATACTTGGGTCCCTCTTAAAGAGAGATCTTCTTCCTTCGAGGTTTGTAGAGATTAACAACACCAAAAAACAAATGACAGAAAGCTAAGACACTGGTATTTATCAAGATCAAAACAACATGGAGTCGCCACTAAGGAATTTCACCCTAGTTGTGCAAATTCACTAAAATACTCTATCAAATACCTATCAGGACTGAAAATATTTCCAAACTTTATAGATCAGACCTTTCTTTTCTTGAATCTATCAACCATAAATGCAAATGAAGTGCAACTACTGTTGGAAACTGATGAAATTGCAGACAAAACTTGAAACCTTTACATACACCTTGCAAATCTGAGTATAGAATAATGCTTTAACAATATATTTGTAGATAGAACTTGCAAGAGACATTACTAGGGTTTGGTATGCATTCAAATATGTATACACATGGATCAGATTAAACTAAGAATCTCCCCAACAATGGTGCCACTGGTGTTGGTACCCAAATTTGTTCTCCTTTTTAGTTTGAGCAGCATCAAAGATATGGTATGAATCTTGAAGATAAATAGATCATGATGTATGTCATTTTGTAGCTGGGGATGTGATCTAACTAGCACTCATATTTGTGTAGAGATGAATAGCACTCAAATAGGACTTGATCTTATCCTAATTGTTTTAGGTTGTTCCTTTCAACCAAGGTAAGAGGACCTATTTTGTAACCCTCAAATGTTGAAGGAGATGAAGATATCCCTCGATTTGTGCAAATATTATGAAAAGGGGCCTTGGGAAAATATGATCAACACTCAAAATCTGAATTTCACGAGTTGTCACTTCAAGATTATGGAGATACTTTCAATGTAAGGCAAGGGTTACTGAAAACATTTTGAAATACTGATCTATTCTACATACTTTAGCAAATGGATTTGTATCTTCTATGGGTATATAGGTCAAAACATGGGTAGTATGGGGTAGGATTAGTTGTTTAGAGTGATTTTTGGTTGGATATTGACAAGACAAACTTAACTATGCTAGATCTTTGACAACCTCTACAACATTTGAAAAACTATCAGATAAAATGCTTCAAAATAGTTAGGATGTTATTTCAACTAGAAGAGATACACAAATGGAGGCCCAGGTTTGCACTCTTCACATAATATTTGAGACCTCAACACAAAATTTTGAGTTAAAGGACTCAATTAGACATCAAAATTTTTGATCAAATCATTCCTAACGTACCCCCAAAGGATTACAAGCAATATCTGTCAACAAATGAAGAAGTGATTTTAAAGTACTTATTTTCAATGATAGATGAAAGCTCTTCTGAAAAATGAAATTGTAAATGCCACTAAACTATTAATAAGGATGAGATTTGTGTGATTCCTAAAGATTTCAATGCAAGATTTCAATAAGAATAAGGAAAATTGTTTGCAAACATTTAAACATGATAACAGACATCATATTGCCCAAAATAACATCGATTAATTCACAAGATTTTTTAGATTCGTCAGCAGGGGAGATTTTCAGGAACAATCTCAGAGCTGTGTGATGGCTATACACTTGTAACCAACTCAACATGAATGAAGATCTAACACAGAAGACATTAACCAGGTTTTTTGGAGGGTTTCTCATAAGATGAGCTTCTCTCAAAATTTTCTCATGGTTTTCAATTTCTCGACATTCTGCATGTCTCAAAACATGTATTATATATCTCTCTATTACATTTGATCCTTCTTTACTAAGAAAAAATAACCTATGGCATCTTAGTTTGTTAAAAAATTCCATCATGATTCACAAACAGAGACGTTTAACATATTTGCAACAAAATTTTACAGGTGTTTCGAAAAAAGGTGAATCATTGAGGCTTTTTACATCATAGTTTCAACTAGGAGCATGTTTTTCCTCCTTCTTTCATGCAGCATGCTCCTCTTTCATCATTTCACTTTTACACTTTCCAAATTTGACTCTGCAACTTTTGGATCTGATGTTTTACATTTTTGGATGGGTTTGGGAAAAACTTCATTTCAAAAACATCTATGATCTTCAAATTGATCCTTAGAAGTGATTTTATTGGTTGTTGCAGGCACAAACGACACGTATTTGTCAAAAATTCGATCAAAATCAATGCCAAAAACACATTTCCACACTTCTTAGAGCAAAAATGGCTGTCAAACTGAAAAATACACAATTACCATTGATTTTCCTTTCTCCCTTCAATCTGAGCCCTCCACATGTCATAATGTGATTAGAAATGGGCTTGGGATCACTTTTTGACATTTTAACATTTTTGAAAACATTTTTTAAAAAATCATTTTTCTCCGCCCCTCCGCCCTTTAAAAATGAGCTTGACACGTGTCCCAATGTGATTGGTCCCAGTGGAATTGCGGCTCGTTTCTACACATTTCTACCTTTTTTGGAAAAAAGGAAAATTTTCAAAATTATCCCTATGGGCCTGTACCTCTACTTCAGTCCCTAACACATGGCAATTGTTGATTCGTTGTGGGGCCATAACTTCTGTTTTTTGCTTCATACATCCACAAAATTTCAAAGTTTTTTAAAACTCACTGGTGGGTTGCACTCCCCTCTACCATTACTTTTGACACATGTCTCCCTCTGATTCATTACGGAGCCATGCTTCAAATTATAACTTTAACTTATTTTGCCAAAAGGCAATATTTCCCTTTAATCCTTCGGCGACGACACCGACTTGTGCAAGATTTTAACTTTCTTCTTTGTCGGGGCCACACCTTATTTTAAGACTTTAACCCTTTTTAGGAAAAAGGTTAAAAATCTCAAACTCTCCTAGACATCCGCTGTTCTGCCTTGCCTTTCAAAACAAAAAAGACTAATGCATTAATTTACCCTAGCGGGCTTGCAACCTTGTTTTGTATTTTAGTAATTTTCACCAAAAAAGGAAAAATTTCCCTAAGTCCTCCGCCATCCTTCCATCCCACTTTTTATGAAAACATGACACGTGTCCACCTCTGATTCACTGAGGGCCTGCGCTCCAATTTTTTTACCTTAACTCCTTTTCACCAAAGGAAATTTTTCCACCATGTCTTAGCAGCACCGCCCCTTCACTATTTTGAATTTTCTAACTAGCCATGTACGATAAGATGTTTGAGCTAAAATTTGATGGGAAAAGGATGCCCGTATAACTGTCAAAAAATGTAGAAATTTCCAATGATTCCCAAAATCAATTTTTTCTTCGTGGGTGAAGAATTTTTCAATCAAAATACAAATGGAAAGTTTTTTTTAGGAAATTTACGACCATGGCAAGGGATATTTGAGGGAAAATAAGTACAAATCAAATGATTTCGAGCTCTAAAGGCCAAGAAAACATGGGAAAAATGGCAAAGGTGTTTGAACGGGAAAAATTAGGGCAAGGAAATGAGTTTGTAAACAATCCAATGCACAAGAATGGAGCTACAACTTCACATCATCGATTTCATGAGGAAAAATTGTTTCAGAGCAAAAAGAGCAAAGTAGAAACATGATAAAATGGCAGAGGATCAAAATGGGCACCAACACAATGGTTGTTGAATATCCTGAAGAAGGTAGTGAGTCAAGTGGCAAGGTTTAAGTAAATAAATGTAGAGAATCTTGTTGAATAGGTTGATGCCTTTAATGACTAGTAAGCAGGGTGAAGTATGATGGAAATAATGGAGGTATAGGAGATAAGATGATGTAGTTGGACAAGTGACATTGATGCACCAAAATATTTTTGAAAGTGAGTTAAGTCATTTTTCAAATATAAGAATAGGACAATGAGTAGGATATTGACATATCAGACAAGGTGAGGTGAGGTATTCTATAGATCAGGATATTGTGAGTAAAGAAAGAGAGGAAAAAATGAAGGAATGATCGGAAATTGACATAAAGTATAGTGATACTAAAAAATATAGTGAGATTTCAACGTGATCATAATCATTTGAATAAGAAACAAGTGATAGATGATCAAATCACACAATTTCATTGTATTTTCCTAAGTGGTTGGCTGGGTTACAGGGGTAGGAGCTCCTTACATGTTGTAGTTTGCTAAACTAGCCTAGTGGGTGCTTGGAAACCTTCCAGTGGGTGCTAGAAGGACTGGGAACTGGGTGCTTCTCAGGTTGTGTGGGTGATAAAAAAAATTAGAAATAATTTTATATTAAGAATGGGTGTTCTTTATAAAATGATTTGATTTCAAGTGGGTTTTATTGCTCTAAGGGTTTCCCACTATAAAATTTTTGTCTTGTATACTTATGTTATTTCATGCACCTTAATTGTTGTTCATGGTTTAATTTCTAGTTCTTTTGAAGAAGTTTTTTATGTTGCAAATCTGATCATCACTTATTCATCCCCCTCTCAGTTATTTATATATATAACAATTGATATCAGAGCATGGTCCTTCGGAATTAATCCTAGCATCTTAGATGTGATCTTGATGTCAGAAGCATGTGTAAATAAGTAAAGTTTTTATTGAAGAAGAAGTATGAGATTGCTCAAGCCTTGATTAAAGAGTTCAAATATGAAATCAAGCTCAAAGATGAAAATTATCTTGGAGGACTACAAGAAGTGGCTACAGTTGTTGATGAGTTATCAAAATATCTAAGTGTCAAAGAAAAGGCTTGTGTTTAACTTAAGGAAGAACTAAAGACTCCATAGGATGACTTGGAACAAGTTAAAGATAATTTGATGATACATAAAATACAGTCTGATTAAATAAATTATGAATTATGTCAACCATCCATCCAAGCAAAGACTGAAGAGTGTGGAAGACTAAGAGCGGATCTAAATGCTCTCATATATGAAATGGCACAAGTAAGGAAAAGGGATTTCAAGACTAAATCAAGAAATGAGTGTTTTCAGAGGTGTTCAAAGAACAAGGAAGATGAAAAGTATGATTCAAGAAATAAAACAAATGAGAAGCAGATGAAAGATACCAATACAGGAAGCTCCAAGTATTTGAATCAACCAAATGCAAGGAGACTCCCAGCTAAATTTCATAGAACTTATTTTTCATGTCATGTCTTTGGACATAGAGCTATGGATTGTATAAGGAGAGAAGACACAAAAAACCCATGGAAAGATTATAGGACTGAGTATGAAAAGAATAGATTCAACCAAAATTTCATTAAAGTTGGACTAATTTTAGTCCATGATTTTTTTCAAAAACCTCATGATCGGTTTCTTCACATCTAAATTTCAGTATTTATAAATGTTATTATTGGTTTTCCAAAATGTTATTACTGATTTCAACATTTGAGTTATTGGTCTCTATTAATTACATTATTGATTTCCAATTTTTAGTTAATTGAATTATAAGGTATAATGGGGAGGTACCCATTCTCCCTATTAATTTTCACTCACATTAGAAAAAAAATCATTACATTAAGATTAATTTTAGTCCAACATTTTTTTTTAAGAAGTTCATTATTAGTTTCTTTACATCTAATTTTTTTAATTTAAATATTAAGTTTTGGATTTCAAATATGTTATGATTGGTTTTCAACAGTTGAGTTCTTGGTCTTTTAATAATTGCATTATTGGTTTCTAATTTCTAATTAGTTAAATTATGAGTGAGAATGTGAGGCCACCCATTCTCGCTATTAGTTTTCACTCACATTAAAACAATAGATAAGAAGTTATTGTCTTTATAATTTTAATAGAAAAGAATGGGAGGTAAATATATTACCTTTTATAACTGTATTAATAGGATTCCCAATTGTTCTAATTTACATTGCATGATATTGACAGGCCACACATTCTACCTCTCCAAGGTTATTTTGATTTCAAATGCACGACATGATGTCATCTAGTTTAATAATTTAATTTTTCATAATATATTTGGTTTCCAATTGTTGTTTAATATTTGAGGGAAAATTGGAAGTCACCTATTCTCCCTTTTAATTTTTTTTTAGATTGATATATTAGGATTCCATCTAGTTCACTTAAGGATTAACTCATTTAAATGATGATTAGGAGGCCATCTAGTTCAACATATGTAATTTCCATATTATTTTTAATCATACAAACAAAATTGAGTGAAAAAAATACTACTAAATCAAATGCTTCCTTTTTTTAGTTGAATTCTATTTACGTTATTGTTACTCATAATATCTATATCAACACTATTATTATAAAAATAATAAAATCAACATATACATTTAATATATTTTAGACTGAAAAAGGAAGTTCACAATTTAAATTTCACTTACAATTAATAATCATCAATAGTTAATTTAAAAGTTCTCAATGAACGCCTCAAGTTTTTTTACAAGCCCCACATGTTTAACCCAAGTACATAGACAGGTTTTTATAATTTTATGTTTCTCATAAGATCCATAAAAATCCCAACTACGTAGGATCTTAAAGTAATTAGCATTTCCAAACTCTTGTAATATGTATTTCCCCTCATCAATGATTAATATGTTAGAATTAGCATATCTATCTCCATACACATTAATATCATCCTTTAAAATTTATCTTATATATAGGCATCAAATTTCTACTCTGAGATCTGTTAAATGTATTTGGTATTATACAATTTGTTCTTCCCCAAGTGAACACAAATTTTGTATCTCGTAACCAAGTAAAGTGTGCAAGAAAAGAATTTACTTCTTTTCTATCTAAAAATGTAAACCGCAAAGAAAGATTGAAATGTTCTCTTGCATCCTCTAATAAATCATAAGAATAAATACTTTGGAAATATGTATATAAATAATATTTAAAATCATGTTCTAATTTGTAAGGCTTAGTTCCAGAATATCCTGTAACTCCGAATAACAATCCTTCTACTCCCAATTTCAACAATTTCCTTGCAACTAGAATCAAATGTATGATATACATTATTACAGAGATTAAATTAATGATTAATCCAATAAATCACCACAACAAAAAAATTGAACTCCATGCAATGTTATAGCATAAATAACAAGATACATACTAAATTTAAAATAACTTCCAAAACTGTATCCCTATTACTGCAAAAATTAATCAATTCATTGTAATTGGAGTTGAAGATATGAAAATTATTACTAGCATTTTAATAATTACACTAGTAAAACAATAAATAAATAATAAATTTATGTCAATACAATAAAATAAATAATAATAATACATTATATTAACTTTGGAATGGATTATATTTTCTTACAATATAACATTGTATCTTTAAAATGATTTCAAATTTTTCTCACAATGAAACTAGCTCAAAATTTTGATTGTAGTATCATTTAAAATTTTCTAACTAATCTTGAATCATTTACATCATTATCAAAAGAGACCATGATCTTCTAAACATGAGCCATTAACAAATTATCAGCTCACATGTCGTCTGAGAAAGAAAAACTTGGTGTAATGAAACAATTTTCTTAAGGAATCCCTACCATTTCAGAACTGATCAATATGGTATTTGTGGTGTCATATGATTTATTCTTTGACCATACTATATGCATATCTTTAACCTATTTAAAATTTGTATTTGTGCACATTTCAACACCATAATAAAATAAATCTCTCTACTTATCATTCCCATATTTCTTCAAAATCTTCTTCCCTAATAAGTTAGCATCTTGGCCACATTAACTTGACCCAAATGCTATATCAAATTTATTACATATGCATTTTAAAAATTGAGATCACTTTTGTCTTGGAACATAATGACATCCTTTGGTCTGGAAGGATCTAGATATTTTTGAAGTCGCTTGAAAAATTAGCACACCTTCCAAATCTAGTATCATTAGAGGTTTTCTACTTCGATCTATACAAATAAATTATTGAATCATATACTCAAAAAACTACTAATTACAACTTTTTTTTAAAATTAAAGTAATATATTTTCTTATACTATACCTGAGGATTGTAGTATTTGGCCTTAAATTGTTGACTCTCCATCTTTATTTTCATCAGGAAACTGCAAATAAATGTTTCCTAGAATTAATCATTTAAATTCACTAATTAAAAAAAAAAATTATATGAAATTTAAAAGTGAGTAGTTACTTACATGTTTCAATTGCAGTGATATTCAATCCTTTCTCAAATTCTTGATTCTCTATATTTCTGGATATTTCAAAACATTAGGTATGATTGGATCTTCTGCTTCAGGAACATTTTCCAAATCATTTTGATTATTTATGCATTTACATTTTTTTAGAAAATATTGTTTATGTTGCATCCAAGTCAATACCTTATGAAACATCCCAAAAAATCAATGCAAGTGGATCCCAATGGCAGTTTGGTTCACATACCACTCAAGTGTATTCAGCATTTCCACATTCTTATCAGATTCGTTACAAAGATTCAACTAATTTTAGTACCAGATTTATGATACATTTATCACACTGGTAGTTCAATTCAAATTCTTAAATTTACATAAAACATTGGTACAAGATTCACCATGTGATCAATTCCACGACACTTATTCAATTCATATCAAATTAAAAAATTAGACTTTGCAACAAAAAATTTCTACACAATACTTGTGTGCCACTGAGTGTGTGTGTGTATATGTGTGTGTGTATGTGTGTGCAAAACCTGTGTGTGTGTGTGTGTGTGTGTGTCAAGATCTGAATTTTTGTTTCCTTCACATAGCTGTAAGACTAAAAATGCTAGCTCCAAAATTAGTACCTCAATAAAACTAAATACAATGAGCTTGCATATTCAGCCTCAAGGCTGATAAAAGCATCCCATGAGATATGATAGCTTCCATATTGCAGTTGTTTAACACCTACTCAACATAGGGGCAAGCTCCGTTGCACACTTCATACATCACATTGAAGACAAGGATCGTGCAGTGACTAATTAACAATAGTAGTCGTTCTATGGATTAGCCTCGATTTATACCTATTTCAATTTTTCATATACTGGTTTTACATCACCATTGAGCATTGATACATGCCTTTGCCATGTGGTTGTAGGTTTCAACATTGAAATTGGCATCATGGACACATTCATGTAATTTCACACACATTGTCCTATGATCAAGATGTGAGGTTTGTATTTATCAAAGTTTTTTCTTTTAATCCAGCATTTGTCAATACTAGATTAAAAGGGATGCAATTGAAAGATACCCACATCCTGTGCACTTGGCAATATCATCTTTGTGCAATTTATTTTGGTATTATTCTAAATAAACATCTATTTATCTACCAACTTAAAGCCTCTTGCTCTAGCCTATACCCTGAATCTACTAGGTCGCATCTATTCTCCAGATTAGCAATTCTTATCATAGATACGTACTATAGACCATCTACAGACTATGCACCTGAATCCTCAGATGGTTGAGAGTTCCATCTAAAATATCATCCTAGACAAGTTTGTGGGTCCAGAACAGGTTCAACAATTACAAACCTGTCCACACGCTAAGCACCTGTCCCTTGGACTTGCAAATTGATGGAACTAATGTGCATCAAATAGTAATAGAGATTATGCTTGGCTGGCCTTAGGTGTGTACTTTAGGGTTGGTTGAGCGGAAAAACATTTCCAAAAATGGTGCATTCTCTCATATCGGACATGGATCCACTCTAGACCTATTAGGGGCATATAGGGATCATCCTATTAAGAAGGCACCTTGTACTTCAAGAACATGATGCAAAGCAATCTGAAATAAACCTAATTCCTTATAGCTTCAACTACATTATAGTTATAGATATCTTAAATATACACATATTACTAAAAACCCATCAAAACCATGAGAAGTATATCACTCTATGAGATTCCCATGATCAAGATTTTTCACATTATCCTTAACATTTCTGCAGTACTAATGTCACATTACCTTTTCTATCAACTGGTACTTTTAAAATTGGTACAAGAAATGGTATCAAATGTATCTACACCATGCTATCATGCTTGAAAATAATATATTGGCTAAAAGACATGCTCCATAAGGTCCTTTATTATTTCGATGAGTAACAATATTTCACATATCCATAAGAATGAAAATTAAATGGGCAAGTATAGATTTAAGGTTGAAATATTCATGGCAACGTTGTTCTAATGGATGTCAAATGGAAGTACTACATAAAACAAGTAAACAACTCATGTCCATCTACATCTCCACCTGGCTGCCATTGATATGAAACGCCTATCAGCATATACAAAGCCACTCAATTCTATTACAGACTACCTAGGTATTTGTTGTTCCTTCAGATCACAAAATCCATGCACTACAACTAAGTAAAGCGTCAATTGCCAAGTGTGAGGGCCGCATTGCGGGTGATCATCTTGTTTACCATTTATAGACTATCCACCTTCATCAATTATGTGACATAATGGAAGCCAACTGTGTGTAGCTATGATCCCTCTTCACAGTGTTGGTATGTAGTGCATTTTCTGCATCATGTCTGAGGGGGTGTGGTACAAGTGTCACCATCCTTAACACAAATCTGTTGACTAATTTTTGCAAAAACTTCGTTAAGTCAACATTGCAAGGAGTTAGTGAAATATACCTAAGTCTACAGGCAGTTGTCATCATTATTGGATACCATTGACATTAAAAAACAGATCTAAATGACACAGGTGTAACCATGATGTTCTAGTTACAGAGCATGTAAGAGAACACATAGTCTGTAGCCACTTCATGACTAGGTTCAGGCAAATGAACACAAAGTCCTGCGCACACTTTCAGGTCCACAAAATGTGTTGTCTTGATAGTTTGGCGACCAAATCTACCCAGCTTCTGTACGCAATGTTCAGCATTTAGGAGAGATCATGTTAGATTATGGTATTTACATGGTAGCTCATGTTTGACCCTAGGTACCCTCTCTATTTACCTTTCATTGTATAAATCTATGACCCACTTATCTGTGTGGCATGTTTCTTTTATCATAAGTTTGATACTAAGATGATAATTAGGGTAAGTGCACCATGATGCTGTTCTGATTAAGTGGACTTATGCAAATCCTAGTAATTAAGACATTAGGAACAGCAAAACATTAAATTTCAGTCATTACACAACCGCGACTTGTATCAATGCCAAAAAGTTAAAAATATGTCAAACACAAATCATAGGCTTTGATTTGATAGACCATATTCATTCCAGCTTACCAGAACATCAGGGATGTTTAAAGTCCAATAGAATAGGATAAATAGGAGGTTAAAATTTTTTGTGCATAATAGTAGAGTCGCAAAGACACTTTCTCCCAGGAGAAAAATATATATCTAAATTCTGTAGACTACTGATCATAATTTGTTTCAACCAAACCAAAACAATGTGATAAAACTAAGGCTAGTGCAGAAATCCCAGCCCATGGCCATGAAATTATGTTACTGTGTTCAAACAGAAACTTCTGTGATTGCAATATTTTCAGCTTCAGTTATCGGGGGCGCAAAAACGTAAACAACACTCAGTTTTCAGGGTTGTAACGATGAGTGTAATACCACTTGATCTCTGAAATATATGCATCCCAGCATATGTATCTGCCCTGCTCCGAAGCCCTGGCCACATGGTATATCCAATGCACAGCCAGCAAAAACACCTGCAGAAGCTAACTTCTCAAGAAATGCAGAAGCAGGCAACCCTATATCTGATATTTTTCCTTCAGTTTTTTACTATGGTGCAAACGGACTATAATCTGTATAGATCGCTTCAATTAAAAAAATACCAAGTTTCATTTAATTTTGCAGTGGATGATATAATGAGTGCTAATGGCTGGCTGCAACATGGTAAAGCAGGGTCCTGAGTACTGTTTAGAAAGTAGGTATTTGGACCTTAGCTCATGATTCATATTAGTATACTTTATTCTACCTTTGATTGTATTTATTGCTAATCATCCCTACTTATGTGTGTGGATATTTCTTTTATCTTATTTGCAATATTAGGACGATCCACTTATGACCCTAGTTGTTAGGTCCCCATAGTTGCTGCACTTACCCATTGATCTAGTGGTATAGGTACTAGTTCTTTCCTTGATCTATGGTATTGACTAGATCATTGATGTCTAGTTCTCTCCTAAATCTATGGTCTTAACTAGTTCTTTGATGACTAGTTATTTCCTTGATTTATGGCTTGATGTACGACCTTAACTGGTTCTTAGATTGTTATTCCTTGCCTATTTAAGCAAGGCCCATTCTCAATGTATTGCATTGAGTTCCATAATAATATATGATATTGCTGCTCATTTGTTTGCAAAGGTTTTATGTAAAGCTATTATGGCCAATTGTTTTCATCTTATAAATCGTGGTGTTTGATTAGCATCTGTGTTCTTGGCTTGGTACGATCTGGTTATCGTTCCTTTCATGGTACCAAAGCAGGAGATTGCTGTTAGACATCTGTCTGTAAGTTTTTTTTTGCAAATAAAATCATTCGTGTATTCATATGTTTGGGATTTGGTCATATTTTGTTGCTGCGTGCATTTATATGCAAAACAAAGGCTTCCATTGGATCCGGAAGGTGTGAAAAACCCTAAGATCGACTGTAAACTCGATTGTTTCTGCTGACAGTCATTTTTTGTGGTTTTTTTGTTGTTGCAGAGAAGCACATTGGTTCACCTCGGGATTCGTGCCCACCAGAAAAGAAATTGATGGTTTTTTGGGTTTGTTGGATTTTTTGAGATCTGCGCAAGGTAATTATTTGTTGCGGCGTAGCTATCTCAGTTTACACGTAGGAAGGTTTTCAGAAGGTATATAAAGTGGAGCAAGAGGCTGAATGGTGGAGGAGCCACACCTGTAGAGTCCTCTCAATGAATGCTGATGTTGTCTCCATGAGTGATCAGATATCCACCCCAAATCAACACGGATGGATGAAGAAGATGCCTGCATATGACTTGGTGTAAAATACACAATGGGTGCATGCAAAAGAACATCAAAATGTGTGTCAGGTTGATCATGTTTGACAACTAAAATCTCAGGTTTCGCAAGCCTAAGTGAAGGTGCAAAACTCATGTGTTACTCATGATCCTCAGAAAGATTCGAGCAAACAAAAAAAGGATCTATATCAATGTGTGATCCCAATGAAGTATCTGCTTGAAAACAAATTTCATGACAAGAATTCCACTTAACATGTGGAATACAGGAAACAATACCCTGTGAATGTCTGTCAATGACTCCATTAGTGAGACCCATAGAATGGAGCATGCGAGAATTGAATGCAGTGATATGCTTCTTAAAAAGCCATGCAGCTGAGCAAAAGTAGGATACACAACATGTGGTACTGTAATAGGCATAGATGTGGAAGAGCATGCAGTAACAAGCCTCACAGGTTAGAAGCATCAAAAGCAGGTTCAGGCTCAAAGACTAGAAGATCAATGTCAGTGGGTATAAGAGAAACAACTGCAAGTGGAATACAAGCATGGATATGATTGTCCATAATATGATGGTGATGCTATAAGCTAGCAAGTTTGTTCTACAGGGAGTATATTATTGTATCCTTATTGTGAATGAGTGATTGTAGAATAGAATTTCACTTCTTGAGCGATCTATTTTCTTCCAAAAATTTTACAATATCCTCTTGAAGTCCACATACTTCAGAGACAAGCATATCATTCTCAGAATCCATGATAGGTACAAACTACAACTCCCAAAAAATTAGGATGTTGCGCTCAACCAAAATTACGTCCACAATTGATTACAACACTCCTCCATATTTTGCACTTTATAATTATAGTGCAAGTCTCAAAATAAATAACTCCACTAGAAAGAGCATGAAAAAAAAAGCACTTTTGTAAAAAACGGCACTCAAAACCGAGTTACCAATCAAAAGTTACAAGCTTTTTAATATTTTGCTCAGTTATTTATTTTTTCATCTTATTGATTGTGGTGTTTAATTAGCATCTGTGTTCTTGGCTTGGTACGATATAGTTATCGTTCCTTTCAGCAAACATAATTGTAGATTGTAGAAATCAAAGTTCATTACTGAATGTTATAGGTTCTCATTAATATTGTTTGCTTCATAATTAAGACATTCAATTATATGACTGAGTTGTTTAGTTCATCAAACAATCCATACAAAAAGCTGAAATGCAAAAATAAATATACAACTCATTTACAGAAATCAATGTTTTATTCATAAAGAAAATTCAAATGTTCCCACACAATTCGTGGGATGTAACTAGAAACTAAAGTACAACTAATAAAATAAGAGATACACATGCATGAAAAAGAAATTAAGGAGTATGAGTGAACCCATCATTGCCTTGGGGTTTTCTTCGTTGTTCAAAGTAGCTCCATTCTAGCTTTTGTTCCTTCTTCATCTTTGTTGTAGAAGTCACTGTACCTGAAAAGAAGAAAATATGAACTATCAGTTATGAGCTCCAAGATCAATTCATATTTCTTACTATCCTAGTTCGTGCATATGAATTTCTTCCAAATAGGAGATATAATTTACTTAAAGATCAGACTACATACATGATCTACTCACTCAAAAAAAAGAAAGAGAAAAGAAAAGAAGAAACATGGACACAAGAGAGGCCAAAAAGCCTAAGTATTTTCCAATTGTTTTCTTAAGTGTGTAGGTACAAGTTGCAGCCAAGAAGAAATACACAAGTCATAAGTACAGGATGGAAAGAAGAATTAATGTAACTCAAACTCAATATTTTTTGCTAATGGCAGAAGTTATAGTATAGAAGAGCGACTGGAAAATAGAAGTACATGTTTCAGTTTGTAACTAAAAAGGAAGAATTGGATTTTAAGAAGTTAAAGTTAGCTGGAAAGAAAGGGTTACAGCTGAAAAGAATGAAAAGAAGGTTATGGGAAAATTTTGACAGGGCTTCACCATGTAAAATGGACATTTACGACGTCCTCATCATGTTGTTTTATCTACTACATGAATTAAAAGAATTATTTAAATCAAGTAAGTGATACACAAAATCAGAAAAGCATGCCATGATCAAGATAAACAATTATAATGTTTTAATTTCAAACTACCAAATCAAATTCAACAGAAAGTGTTATATTCTGTGTTCTGAATCAGAAAATACAACTACTATAGCTACAAATGGAAGGAAGAAAGAATTATGGAAAAAAAATTCTAGGGCTTCGCCATGAAAAATAAAATTTTACATTTTCCAGCATGCCAGAAATATTACCATCAAGGAAATAAAGCATCTAAGTAAATGAAACAAGTTACAGAGGAACTTAACAAAGCATCTGAATCAAGGTATGCCTAAAATAGTATAAAAAATAGATGAAGAACTACTTGTAATTTCTAGAAAACTTGTAGGGTACAGAGGCATCTTAATTACAAAACATCATAAATACATTTCTATTGCAGTTAACATTTTCAGTTCAATATTCAATCACAGTAATCATCAACTTCAGAATAAAAGAGTGCAAATGCAACTACAGGTTACAAGGGGTCAATTCAAAAGGTGAACTTAAGAAAGGGATATATAAAATGTAGAGCTTCAGGCAAGCAACTTTAGTTACAGACTTCATCAAAATTAGGCTAACTATTTTAAAGGAACAAAATGTCTTTTAGAAAGCATACAACTATAACACAAAGAACGCAGTGAGCATAATTCATATTCAAATGGTTAACCTTTACATGGGACTAAGACAAATTACATCTTATAGTCATGGGATTTTTCATAGCAAGAACAAATATAGTCTCCAAGAAATAAGAATTTCCTAGTAATAGATACAATTTCTATGCACTTAAATATGAAACAGTGTTTTGGTATTAGCATGTGAACACATTTCCAAAATTACTGAAGTAAGAAAATATAAAAGAACAGAGAAAAAAAATGTTATGAGATCATTCCCAGAAGGGACAAGAAGGAGCTCCCAATTATTCACAGATCAAGTTAATGGCCGTATATACAAGTTATAGAATCAACCTCAGAGTTCAAAAGTATATGACTACAGGTGCTAAGAGAGAACATCACACAACCTTGCAAAGATCAGAATGGTCAATAAATAGTGAGGAAAACAAAGAGATTATGACAATAGAGGCAGCACCTACAACCACCTCGCTCATAAGCTTCAAACAAAGTAAAATTAAACACACTTTGAGCTAGGAAAATGACAATGCACTTATAATGTTACAGTCATTCATAGCACTCTGAGTCAAAAAACTATGACATATAGTCAAGAAGGGATGTATATTGCAAAATATCCATACAAATATCACAGCTATAGTGGTCAAATAAAGAAGTCAAGTATAGAGATAAAGAAGACCTAGAAATTTTTCCATAGTTTTACGGGATCACTGAAACACTACGAGTAAGAGGATTCGAGCTCGAATGACCTCAATAACCAAGATCAAACTCAAGTGCACAAAAAATTAGGCCTTCAAAGATATCAAAAAACCCTCAAGCAAAAGTCCAGATCCAGAGATAGCAAATTGAAACACAAATACCCACAACAGATCTGGGTCTATCTTGCAATAAGCTAAAAAATATCAAATAAAAGCACGACTACCCATGATGTAAAAATGCCATATCTGGAGATATGATCCAAAATTAAAAGGGTGAGCTAAGTATTGACTTAAATGAGTAACATACAATCAGGAGAGTACAAAATCATAAATCCACAACTACCTTGCTCAAAATAATGGTGTTACCAGTGCAAGAAAGTAACAAATGGTAATTTACAGAACGTGATAAAGCTCACAAACCTCGATAATGGAGACTATTGAATCTTCACATAGCTCTTGCAGACGCAGATCTTTAGAAGAAAAGATCAAGCTCAGAATAGGGTTCTCAAGTCGAAGATGACCAAGGCCGAGCTTGTAAAACCAGAGCATGCAAGGAAGAAATGAATATCAATATTCTAAAGCATATGTGACAATGAAAATCAATTACCATGCTCAAAGATCAAGAACTTACTAGACTTTAACACCATTTACATAGTTAACTTGAAAAACAACAGTGGTTACAACTAGAAGAATAACACATAAATGGTTGTAGAGAGTTCAAAACCTTGTAGCAGAAAAACTCATAAAAGAGCAGGAAACGACACAAGTGTGCAAAGCCTACACCCTTTTAGAGATTTAGAGAAGGAGTAACCGAGAGCTCAAATCCAAATAGTGGTGGCCGTATTGTAGAAAACTCACTCGAAACCAAAGAATAGTAAATCCAAGCTCAACAGAAATTCAACAATGGCGTCAAGTTTTTTTTCCAAGGCTTCACCCGCAAACCAGATGTGAGGTGGGAAAAATGGATGAGTTCGAGTGTTTTAACTCACCCACCAGAACTTTGGATTAACCTAACCCTAACCAAGGGTCAATAATCAATAGCTCGAGATCAAAAGGACAGAGATCAAAGGCTGGGGATTAAGGTCCAATATCAAAGCAAGCAACCACGGTCAATTCTACCCACCAAATTAATTACAGGTGTGAACCCTAACTCACAGTCAAAGATTGATGACATCGAATGCATCAAGGACAAAGATCAACGTTCAAGAATTAATCACTATTATCAAAGCAACTCAACTTGAGTTATACAAGCCATCAACAAACATACCAAGGGTTGAGTCATCGTCGCGAAGGGGATAGCCTTATTATTTGAAAATTAGTACAAATTTGAATTATTCACTATAGTCCAAACCTCAAATAATGTGAATCTCACCATGCATGCCAACTATGATCACCGAAAAGGTGAAATTTAAATCAATTATATCCAAATTGCAAAAGCCAACAAATATACCATGTAATATAATCAAAAGGTGGCATACCATATAGTTGGCTATGTGTATTTAAAGGGTGGCCGAATGTAATGATTTTCCCCTATTTCAAAGTGCTTTATATTATCTCAAAATCATGGTAATTTGCTAAGTCCACAAGAGTGGCCAAACTAGTGAAGACTAATAATGAGGAGTAAAGGTGGCCCCACATACTGCAGAGAGAAAAGGAAGCATGTGCACATGGACAAGTGGTCCCTACAGTAAATGATTTACTTTGCAAATATTACAATTATTGTAATTATTTTGGTCTTGCACAGGGATTTATTTTTACATGCTTTCACTAGGAGACAGAATAGACAAGAAGATGAATTCACATGCACAAGGCAATATACTTGTCCAGCAAGCAAGCTTATTATTAGAAAATTATTCACCTTTATTTTCTTAAAAATAGAACATTCAACTTCAGTTTGATTGTATTGCAATCAAGGCTATTAATGCCTATTTGTAGTTGCATGTTTTATTTTTTCCTTTATCTTTTATTAAATAAAGGATAAAAATAAGATGCATGGGTTAGTGCAAGCCTTGGGATATTTTTAGGAAGGGGTGAAATTTATTTTGCTATATATTGTGTGCCTTTGCAAAGCACAAGAAGGACTTTTTTGGGTATAGGAATACTGAAGCAATCTTTCAAGTTTTACCTTCTGAGTGTGAAGTATTTTTCTACCTTCCCAATCAGTTGCAGTATTGTGTAGGTTTCTATTAGTCTTGTGAATGAAAATTCCCTTATTAATCATCTTACACTATTGCAAAATTAGTAATTTTTGCATGATATTAATGTGCATGTTTAGCTTACTAGTGTTGTTGTGATAATCTCCCCCAATACCTCAAACCATTTTTACCTTAACATTCTAAAGAAAAATTGTTGGTTTGTGCATCAAGAATCCTCTCACATATCAATTGTGCATATCCTCAATCAAATCCCTCATACAAATTTGGTGTATCACCTTAGTTTTAATTATTTTTACAGTTATATTTTCCCCTTAAACCACATAGATCAATTTAGGATACATCAAAAAGGAACCAGACTTGATACCAGAGACTCACCTCAAAATAGGTATACCCACAGACCTTAGGTGTTTCCATTATATCTATGAAAGAAAGAGATCAAATTTTGCAATCTTAGAAAACCTGCAGCCATCTCTCTACAAGGTGCACTTTTAAGAGATAAGACAAACATATTCAAATACATTATCTTTTATGTTTCTTTCTTCCTTAATTATTTTTCAATAATTGGTAGTGGTCTCAGATCTTTGACCAAGTTTAACTAATTTCCTCAATAAAACACTTCATATATCTCATCAGCAAGACAATCTAATTCATTTTCATCAAGCCCACATCTGCACTTAAAAATATTAGCACTGAATTGTTTTATTGAATTCTTTGTGAATTCATCTTGGTTGTATTTTTTGGGTAAACATGTTAATGCACTGAATCTATATAGTTCAAATTTTTTTTCCCACTTTTCCCAAATAGAATCAGGAAAGTACACAAATTTCAACTTATTACACAAAATTTCTTATTTTTCAATTTCAAATATATCCAAGCACGTTTTAATGAACCACTGCATTTAAACTTATTACAAGCATGAGTGTTATATTTAACTATAAATATTAAATAAATATAAATTTAAAATAATTTTATAATACACACCTTCCACTATGTTGATTGTTCATTTTCCGTTCCTAGACTTTTTTTTTTCCACAACTTATCCATAGCTCTCTTGCTTTTGATATCATATCAATAAACTATGTCTCAACCCACACTCTATTTTCTTGATTCTGTTGCTTGCAAATAGTAGATATTGTACTCAATGGAACATTATGGGCCATGATTATAGCATTTCTCAGTCTATAACAATTGTGCACATCAGCATATTTCTGATTGTAAAGTATTTTCTTTTGGGCATTTGCAACCGCAATCCTTTGTACACTTCCCATTTCTAGACCACCATGCAGTATGCTCTCAGGAGGAGGATCAATTTCATCACAGCATATCACCCTAGGATAGATGGACAGACTAGGTGGGTGAATCAAATCTTGGAGGACATGCTTAGGATGTACGTTATGGATCACTAGTCGAGATGGGAGGAGTATCTGTATTTGGTGGAGTTTTGCTACAATAATAGTTTTCATAGTTCGATAGGCATGGCTCCTTTTTAGGAATTATATGGTAGAGAGTGCAGGACATCTCTTAGTTGGGATAGGATTGAGGACATGGTTTCTCTTGGGCCAACATTACTACAGGATATGGAGCAGCAGGTTACCTTGATCAGACAGAGATTACAGGAGGCATAGGACAGATAGAAGAAGTATGCGGACCAGCATAGAATAGATCGTAACTTTTAGGTGGGCACAAAGGTGTTTCTTCGTGTCAAACCGCATAAGAGCCCTATCCATTATTGAAAATGTTCTAAGCTTTCTCCTAAGTTTGTGGGTCACTTTGAGATCTTGGAGTGCCTCGATCCCTTGGCCTATCATCTAGCATTGCCACGTAGCTTGTCTCGCATCCATGACATATTTCACATTTCTATGCTTAGGAGATATATTTATGATCCTTCTCACGTACTAGATTAGACCACATTGTAGGTGTAGGATCAGAGGTAGGTGATGGTGGAGCCTGTATGTATTATAGAGTGCAGGACCCTGGGCCTTCGCGGCATAGAGATTGATCAAGTTCGGGTCCAGTGGGACAGATATGATGAGACTGCAGCTACTTGGGAGGATGCAACTTTACTATGAGTGTATTTTCCACACATGTTCCAGTGACTTCCAGGAGGAAGTCGAGTCTAAGGGGAGGGGGATGCAGTGCCCACTTCCCTTAGACACCTTTTTTATTATTGTTTTATTACTATCATCTACACTTATAGATATATTATAGTTTTTTGATATAGCATGTTAGTAAATATCAGAGATACTGAACTGTTATTGATTTGATTCTTATATGATGCATATGGACTACTAGAGACATTTGATGTTGATATTGATATAATTTTGACATGGTTATTTATCTGTAATTCTGACATGTGATATATTTAGTCATATTGAGTAGATCTTGATAATTGGATTAATGTGATGATCGTTTTGACATGTATAAAATGTGGAATAGAAATGTGCTAGAAATTGTAAGTGATATCATATTTGCATAGATGATATTAATTCGTATATAGTTGATTTCAGATTTATGTTGCATATTTGACATGAATGTTTTAATGTGGCCACGAGGCAGAAGGAGGTATTCTCTGTTTTGCAGGTATATTATATTCACAACAACATCGGGGGAGTGGAGACCAACCACATTGGAATTCGAGAAGAATTCAACTAGTGTCACCATGGCAACGTGTAATTGTGTGTGTGTTAGAATTATTTGGTTAGGAGAAAATTGTGACTTAGGGGTCATGTGTTGTTTTTTTTTAATTTTTCCCTTTCTATTATGTTAGTTTGTATTTTTCTTTTAGTAATGATTTTTTTACTTGTTCCATTATTTAGATTTTGGATTTGTGTTTACCCCCTTTATTATTCATGGGTTGTAGTGTCTTAATTAAGCTAATTTGAATTTTTCTTAAACTAATTAAAGATGTGACCAAAAAGGACTTCATTTATTAGAATTGATTTACTCTTGGATTTTGTGTTGAGTGAAGTGTGTTTGAGTTTTGAGTGTAGCACACTCTACCCTTCATGGGAAACTCGAATTTGGCCTTAGAGGCCAAATTTGGAAGCTTGTGGGACAAGTCAAACTTGTCCCACACCTCTTAAATGCCCATGCCAACCCTACCTATGGGTTGGGGGGTCAAATTTAGGCTCTTTTAGGTGTTTTTTTTTTGGGGGGGGGGGGGGGGGGGGATAAAAGGTAAAATGTTAATTGCACTTTCTTTCAAATATTTAATTTTGTCCTTTGGGGGAGTGGGCTTAGATGGAGTGTGTAAGGTTCTTGTCATTCCTCCAACCACTTATTAATTGTGCTTTGGAATATGAGGTTGACAAGTGATGTGGAGTGGAGAGGAAATGAGGTGGCATCCTACTTGGAGCCACATCATCCCTCCCTCTCCTTTCTCTATTTATTGAATTCTTGTTGCTTGTTTTGGGGTTGGATGATCATTTTTAGTCTCTTGAATTTTTGGAGAGTGAGAGGATTTTGAGAGAGTTGTGGATTTTTGGAGCTTTGTGGATGCTTGCTTGATCTTTGGAAAGGCTTGGAACTTCATACTTGGAACAAGCTCTACCATGGAGAGGTAGGAGCTTCACCTTAGTTTTAAATTATGTTATTTGTTTTATTGTATGTGTGTATACATGTTGTGTTGCATGTTGTTGTCTCTTTGAAATGCTTGGTTGGGTATGGGTAGAATGCCTAAGTTGGGAGTGGGAGGAGACTATGGGGAATTTTCTTATAGGGAGGCATAAGAGATCACTTTCTTGTGGAGGGAGTTTGGGTTGGGTGCCCCATCTAGTATGAGAAATGCTTGCATTTCTTCTTGTTCTTATTATGAGGGAGCCATAAGAGTTTTTTAGGGAGGCATAAGAGTGTATGGAGGTATAAGGGGTACTTGAGGGAGGCATAAGAGTTGATAGGGGAAATTGTGTTTTGGATTGGAGGCTTTTAGGTGGGCACCCATTCCCATTGGGAGGCATAAGTGGCCTCCCCATAGGTCTTACTATTTTGGCTTTCTTGATAAGCCTTGTTATATTGTTGTTTTGATTGTTTTCTTCTTGTTGAGTTGTTATTGTGTTTGTATGAAAATGGAATGAATGTGAAGTTATTTGTTAAGTATTGTGGAAGCTAGTAGTTTCCATGAGTTGAGATCTTCTCCCATTGTAATGTGGTTGGGGCTCGGGGGCCAATGGGGAGGATGGATTCTCCTTCTCCTTTGGATATCTTGGTTGGGTGGAGAGCATTGCCTCTCCCCCTATCTTGTTGTGAATTAAGAAAACTTTTGGAGGAGCTACCTTGTTGGTGTTTGGAGCATTGGAGTCTTGTTGATGACCATGTGAAATTTCCTTAGTATTTTACCCACTTAGAGTGGAAGAAATTGTAATAATGTATTCATTCTTGTATTTACATTTTTTTTGGATTCCCACTTCAAGTGGAGGAATTTGTAATGACTTTGAAAAAAGGAGTTGTAATCCTATTGTTGTTATTGTTATTGTAATTCATGTGGAAAGAAACAAATGAGAAAAGAAAGAAGAAAGAATGTCATTGTAAAGTTAGTTTGCAAATAGAAAAGAAAGTATTTTCTCCTTGTTGAAACCTTGAATGTATTATGAGAAAAATAGTTTTTGTATTGAAAGATTAATCTATTTTACAATGGAAAAGAAAGTATATCTTCATTGAGTATTTATTGTATTGTAAATGTGAGAAAGAAGAAAAGGTAGAGATTGTTAGAAGTTGAATTTGTTTACAAATATCATTGGATGGAAAATAAAGATAATATGGTTATTTTGAATGAATGAACATTGTAGAAAAATGAAATAGGAAAATAAGTTAGAGTATATTGCATTTGGAAAAGTTGATTTTATATAAGGAAATGAAAAAGTAATGAAATAGATTTATTTTCCTTCTTGCTCTTGTAATGGAAGAAGAACCTAGTTAAACAAATAGAAATTATTCTTATAAGTAGATGAATTTTATTAGAGATGGAAACACTTTAAAATGACTAGACTTAACTAAGAAATGAGTAAATGAGCAACAAACCTCAATTCTGGAACTTTGAAATGAACAAAGACAACTTAAAATGTATTTTTACATCCTTTAACAACTTTAGTTTTTGTAAAATTCTCAGCATTATGGTTCTATTTTTTAGAAATAGGACTTCCTGCCCTATGTAGAAATGGCAGTCCCATAACCGCCACTTAGGCAGTGGTGGCGGTCTCAAAACACCACCCAGTAAGGCAATGATCTTGTGTTTGTCACCCAGTTAAGGCGATGGTTTCATAATTGTCGCTCTAGAAGGCGGCGGTCCCCTGTTTGTCACCTTGGCAGGGTGGTGGTCCCAGGACCATCAGTATGCTCTGGGTGGCAGTCCTGTTACTTATGACAGAATTCCGCAGACCCGTGCCTGTGCATGAAATTTAACCTATTTTTGCTATTCTTAAGTTATAAAACTTAACCTATTACTACCAGCAAGTAAGATAAAGAGAAGTACTAAGGATTGGAATAACAAAACACACATTGGTGAATGTCAAAGCATTCTTTCATTTATAACAAAG
This sequence comes from Taxus chinensis, assembly GCA_019776745.2. Classification (NCBI taxonomy): domain Eukaryota; kingdom Viridiplantae; phylum Streptophyta; class Pinopsida; order Cupressales; family Taxaceae; genus Taxus; species Taxus chinensis. Next base: position 667,316,170 of record CM034150.1, read on the forward strand.
GGGGTAGGGTTTTCCCCCAAATTTAAACCCAATACACCAAAATCTTGGAATAAAAACTAGATTGGAGGAGGAAATCCCTCCCAATCTTTAAATAAAATAGATTGCAAAAAAAAACTAAAACTAAACTAAACCTAGACTAAATCTCCATGTAGAATCCTCCATGGCTTCTTCCCTTTTCTCCCATCGCTTCCTCCTCTCCAACCTGCAATTTTAACAAAATAAAACGAACCAAATGAGAAGAATAGAATGAGAAAATGTTTTTAATAGACTTTCATAAGGATTTTTAAGGCTATGTTGAGAACCCTATGATCTAGTGGCTAAGATGGATTTGATGCAAGGGTGGAGAATTGGACCTACCTTTTTCAAGAGGAAATGTAATTTTATGTTTTAATGTAAAATCCTTAAGGGTATGTGTAGATGAATGAGTGGGACCTTTTGATTTCCTAGGGGTGTAATGTTTCTTCCTCTTTAAACCCTTAGTGTGTGTAGGAAATTTATTAAAGGATCCTTAAGCTATTAATGTAATGAATTTAATAATTTAGCATAAGGTTAACCTTGTTAGGAATGAACTTAATCGAAGAAAAGAAAATATTTAATCAAGTTAATTAATCCTTGTTTTCTTCTTATGGAACATTTGAGTAATGAACCCTAATGGTCAAGTACCCTTGTAACCTTCTCTTTTAACCTAAACAAAAAAAAAAAATTAGCACACTTTCGGGTTAAGTGTTAGGTTGAAGCGTGTTCTTAGAACGTCATTTTTGTGGGCATTACACTAATGGTGTGTTTCCAATCTAATATATAAAAATTTATGTTCTCATCCATGAGATCCTCCTCTACTATAATTTCATTAAGTTATTTTATTATCTTGTTGAAAGGAAAAAGTATTACATCTCAAGGAGTTGTAATTATATTTTGTATCATTGAGGAAGCTATTTTTGAAACTATATCTTCATCTAGCTTCCTGAATTAGATATATTTAGGTGAAATTTCACACCTCTGAACATCAATAGAAAACACTTTTTCATCTAACAAGAAATGTTTTACCTAGAGGTAATGGAATAATTTTAATCTATTATGCCAAAAAACATCCCTCAATTCTAATGCAACATCTTCCTAGATGTGAAATAAAAGTTCACGTCTTAGGAATGTGGCGTTACCGGGAATAATCATGAGTGGAGGAAATAAGGTTCAATGACTTTTCAAATTCTAGAATTTTTACCTTTTTGGAATATAATTTTCTCTGGATTTTTTGGAATCAATATTCAGTGTTGATATGCTAAATCTTCCCCATTGTGGGTGCTAAAAAATATTTGTGAAAAAAAATTTCAAATGGGAAAATTTATGGGTTCTCACCAATAGTGTGCTGGACTAAGTTCCTCTACTTGAATGGGGCAACTTCATTTATTAAAAATAAGGAAATGAAAACAATCTAAACTAATTTCAAGGGTGGCTCAAAGACCGGGGATCACACAAGAATACTTCCCTAAACCTATTTAAATTACTTTTATTTAATAAAAGAGAAGAAAATTTTATATTTGGGGAGATAGGAGATGAAAATAAGAAGGGTATTTCAATAAAGAAATAGCATAGCTGAGTTTGTTGCATCAAAATCAGAACATTTAACTTGCATCAATGAGAAGAAACCATTCACAAAAAAGATGAATAATCAACAAGAAACAAAAACTTTTATTACATCATGTTCCACAATTTTCAATGCTCATGGAGTACAATTTGAAATGGAGATAGAACAGTAGTAGACAAGAAACATAGGAAATGAAAGCACTTGTTTCTAGAAAGAAAAATAGAACTAGTAAAAAAACATTAACCATCCCCTTGAAATGAGAGTTCCTTTCATATTTATAGCGTTATTACTATCATTTCATCTCTCCCATATGGCCTTTCACCTTCCTTCATGACTGTTGAATTTTGAAATTATGTTAGGACCTTTGATGTTTCTTCGCAACTTGTGATCTTTCAACATCTTTTGTGAATGTTTATGTTCCTTCCTCACTTGTGACCTTTCACCTTCCTTCATCATGTAGATGCCCAACTATATCTTCTTGTCACACAACCCCATATTTGAGTTACATAAAACCTCCTAACATATGACATCATCTTCTAGATTGGTGACTCCATTCTATGGTCACATGAATGTTTTCTCTTGTCACTTGTCTACACCTTGAACTACCTCGTGTGTGACCAGACATTGTGGTCACACGACAAAATTATGTTTTCGTACATCTACACCTTGACCTTCCTGATGTGCGACCATACCTTATGGTCATGTAACTATATTATTTTGTCACATAAAATTTCTTATCGCACATCTTCACCTTGTTGTCACGCATATACAGTTTGTTGTTGTGCGTCTACAGCCTCCCAAAAACCTAAAACTCATTGTTAGGAGACACAAATTAGTGTTGAGCAATAAATAATTGTTATCATGCATCTACAACATGATGCCAAACATCTTAAATCTTTCATTTGTGCATCTAGAGTTTATTGATGCACATCTAGAGTTTTCTGACCCATGTCTTGAATTGTCGAGGTCGCTAAAAAATTTTTTTATTCATGCCAAGAGAAAATTTAATGAAATTTAGTCATCTACTATATTAATCTTTACATAAAAGAGACAATGAATCCAATGATACTATTTATAAGTCCTAAAATTGAAATCTTCATCACGTTTTATCCATATCATAATTTTTTCCTCAAGATGTGTGTCAATTGACTAAGTGGAAAGAAGTGTTTATGATAACCATGGAGTAAAATATCATATGGTTCATGAAGATCATTAAATATAATTTCATTTGAGATTTGGTTAGGCTCACAAATCTCAACAAGGCTCCCAAAACCTTTCGAGAAATTTTTAGCTTGTAGAAGGACCTTTGTGTTGCACTATCGAACAATTATCCGCATCTTAATGTTCCCAAAAACTTTCCTCAATCATTCTATAATGAATTAGGCCTTGTTAAATTATATATTCCTATATTATGAAATTCTAAACCTTCACGAGGCTCTTGAAACCCTTCAAACAAGGTGACTAGATTTTTTAGAACATGGATTTCCCAATACCTTGCTCATAAAGACCCGGTTTCACATAACTTATCCCTATACCTTGATTTTATTCTATACTTTTTGTAAAATACCTTGTATTACTAAATATCTCTATCACACACTTCTTAGATACATTTTATATTCTTGGTACATCCCTAGGAGGTGCTCACGATGTGTAAAAAGTCTAAAATAGGCCTTGTTTGGCCTTCAAGAGCATTTCCTTCAAAGTTGATCGAAATGAATCCATTTTTATTTCCCACAAACTTACCTACACATGAAAAACACTTTAAGAATTTATTTAGCACACACCTCTTATCCATTATGTGGCTTACATAGTTAAAAATTTGGCCGGAGGGCATGTTTACATTACACGGTTCATGGATTTTTTAACCATGTGCTTAGTTTTCATGGAAAAAAATTCAATTTTTCATGTTATACATTTAGTATGACAACATATGTATAGAAAACTCAAATAAATAAAAATAAATTTACTATTTAGTTATCTAATTCTCTCATCCATTTCCATCAATACTTAATATTTTGTATACACTCTAGATTCTTATTTATGTATTTTCCCATCAAATATACTATGATATAAATCACTAGTATCAAAAAGGTTCCTCTTGCAAGTCCCATTGAATGTATTCAAATTATCTAAGGCTCGATGAAAAATCACGAGAACCATCATACTAGCTACCACGCCATTTCAATAAAGTTTAGATGTAAAAACCAACATGAGAAGAAATTTTAAAAATAGTTAAGAAGAAATTAGCCAAAGAATTGATAAGACAAAAAACATACTAGTTTGTAGATTTTCTCAAATGGGAATTTTTGTAAACTTCATCAAGAAAATATTATTTTAGTTGAGTCCCCCTTATTGTCAAGTAAATATAGATTGATTAACTAAAAATGGGTATAATGTATGCTAGTTAATATAATCTAGGAGGACATAAAAATTTAATAAAGAAGCACATAAATGAATTAAATAACTAATGTAATAAAAGTAAAACCCTAATTGTGCAAGAGAGAAGAGGAAAGAACTCGGGTAAATAAAAGATAGTAGTAGGACTATTTCGTAGAGGTGAAAGGAAAATATGGAAGTAGGAATGACAATACAAAAGCCCCAAAAAGGATGGATCTAGAGTATCTAGCTAGACTGGAGCACCTGGAGAAGAACTAGGGTGCCTACGGGTGCTGTGGTCAGGAAACTAGGTTCCTTGGTCTGCACAAAAGCTCTGAAACTAATCTTCACTGGTTTGGTAGATGGTGTAAAAACCTCAATGTCTTTAGCATCAGATTCATTGTCCCATTTCATGTTTTGACAATAATACAAGATGACAGAAATAACTCCAAGACCCCAAAACAAGCATCAAACCCTGAACAAATAAAAATACATATGAAGAGGTCAGACTGACCTCAGCTTCCACAATGATGGACTTACTAACTGATTTTTGCACTACATATTAGACCCGATGTAGTTCTATGTGCAAGTGTGTGTGAACATGCCCTAGGTTGCTCTTGTCCCAGTCACACTTTGTGAAGTAGCGAGCATAACTATGTGTAGAAAATGTAATAGAATGTGTGTATGAAATAGAATAGAAGCCCTCCCCCTATGAAGTGTGATGTATATGTCTTAGCCTTGTGCATTGATGATGGATCTTTGTAGATGCAAGTGATCTCCAATGCAATAGATGGATGCAACACTAGATGGAGGATAGTAGTGAATAGTTCTATGTCCTGTTATCACTTAATCACAACACCCTTAGATTTTCACAAGTGTGTGTGCTTGAGCTCACGGTGTGACTGGGTAACATGGGTGTTATCTCTAAGTTGTGGGACTTTCTACTTGAGATATACCTCCTAAGAAAGTCCATCCTTATGCCTAAACTACCTACCACAATCTACTCTAATGCAGGAAATACTATCTTATCCTAATCTAACTTTCTAAGGGACTAGGGAGAGATGGTGTATGAAAGTAAATCCTACACTAACAGCGGTGATACACTAGAAAAGGAGGGAATGAGAATAGCTTTCCAATGTGTGAAAAATAGAAGTGAAGTGCATACTGGAGAGGGTGATAACAATTCTCCACATTCTAGTAACTACATTCACAACAATATTTCATACACACAAAATGATAATGAATCCCTAAAAGAGCATAAAATAGACACGGTATATTTGCAATAAGATTGAAGAGGAAAGGATAATGAAAATAACACAGTAAGGGAAGATACATCCATAAACTTGCATCTATTGCTTCATGATATACACAATTCAATCTATTACAAAGTAAATATTTGGATCACCATGCAAGGATTCCATGACAAGGGAATGTAGCACATTGGCTTCACAAAACCAAAATGAAATATTTTTGCTACTCAAAAACCACCCCTTTTCAATGAGCCCAACACTCTAATTTATAGAATTCTAAGAGGAGAGAGAGACGGAAAAAATGAAAATCCTAAAATTTTACTTCCAACAACTTGCAACAGGTAATCAATGAAGTGAAATGATGGTATGTTGATTTCAAAAGTCTCCCCATACTATCCCATACCTTTAAGCATTGAAAAATGTATGCCCATGCTTCATTAAAAGCTCTCACAACCACTAATAAAATCACTATTCTACACCTGGCCACGTTTTCAAAAAAATCAAAATTAAAACTTTATCAATTATTCCAAAAACTTGATTTTTTTGTGTCAATCTTGGAATCATGATTCCAATGAGACCAATTTTAAAAAAAATCATTAGAATTGCAAAAGTTATGGTCTTCTGAGTGTAAGCAGCTATTTTGGGTTTGCTAGGGATTTCTTGCATTTGACAAGACTAAGCATTTAACATTTTAGAACTAGAGATGTTCATTTATTTTCACCCATCTACCCTCATTAAAAATAATAAATCTAAATAAATTTTTTGTCATAGAGGATGTCGTGCCTTTCTGAAAAGTCAAATTTTGTGAAAATCGGAGTTGTGGGTCAAAAGTTATGCACGTTTAAACTTCGGGGGTCACATTACACCACTTCCCTTTGTATTGTGGCAATTTGGGTTTTTGGGGAGCTCATTTCCACACAGTACTTGGACAACGTGGGCCTCTTTTCTCCATGTTTCCTGATTCAGGATTTTTTTTCCTCGTGCTTTTGCCATTGACTGGGCCAGGTGGGTCATTGACTCCCGACATATCCGCAACTTACAGACCTGCGGCTATTCAGGATTTTTGGGGCCAAAGTGTCTCAGACATATTTTTCTGCCTTAACCGCATTGCACTTAATCGTGGCTATTTCAGATTTTTGGGGTCAGATTGTCCTGGACATGTTTTTCTGCCTTAACCACATTGCACTTAGCTGCGACCAAATCAGATTTTTGGGGCCCGACTGTCCTGAACATATTTTTCCGCCTTAACCACATTGCACTTGGTTACGAACAAATCAAATTTGTAGGAATTTCAGGTACTTTTATTCTAGCTATCTTGCAGACTATGTAGGACATTTTTATCTACTTTTTATGCATTCCATTGCTGTTTTAGCATTTCGGGCCCGAACTTGGAACGAAAAACCCTGGTATGATCTGCATTGGTTCCATCCGCACCACTCAGACCTGATTTGCACTAAAATAGGCCGCTTACTTCATTCTTTCAATTTTTTGCAAATTTTCTCTATCTCCTTGGATTTTTATTTGGATAGGGAAGTTAGAGGAAAGCCAAGGGATCCCTCAAAACCTGATTTTTGGCCTCGAACCATTTCTACTTGCTCAATCCTGAAGAAATTGTGCAAGTTAAAAAAGCTACCTTAGGGGTGAATTTTTGATAACAAGTCCCTCATTATGGTCTCATAACTTTATATTTATAGGATTATCTTGATCTAATTTCATAATTAACCCCAAAATGGAAAACCACCAAAAATATAAGAAGGAGAAATGACTAGAGAGAGCCCAAAAGATGACAGGAATATGCAAAAGGGACTGGGGCTACCCTGGTGGGATCGTGGATCCATTGGTTGGATAGTGGTGCCCATGGGTGCCCTAATACTAATTTAGGGGTCCCAGTCGAGGTAAAAATAACACAAGATGATAGAAGCTAACTGGGCTTGAGGATATAAATGGTTGGTAATGAGGAAATAAAATAAAACAAGATGGCAAAAAGATTAGTACATTCTTCACTCAAGAACATTCTAAATAGTAGTATGAGACCAGGATAAATAATGTCCTAAAGTGCATGATTTTGTGACCACATTTTTCCCCCTCTTTATGTTGGTGAGAGGAGAGCTTGGTAACATAAAGTAGATAGAGATGCGTACAAGATGTCCATGAAGAGTGTATTAGAAACATGCTGAAGAAAAAGACAATGTGTGGAATGACACAAAGATGATGGACCATGGAAACTAAAGATGAAAAATGCAAAAAAAAGTGATGAGAATGATCCTAGGGTGGAAATATGTGTGTAGTTGATGTTGTGTGTACCTGCATGGTTATTATGCAAGGTGTGCCGCCGCAAATTTTTATTGTTTCCACCATTGTTGTAGTAGTAGTTATTTTTTGTTGTTGTTTCCTACATTTGACTACTTGTTTCTCATACAGACAGATCTACAAGGAGAAAATAATCAAGAAGTAAAATATATATCCATGTAAGTGTAAAAATGCTATGTAAAAGATGCATGTGTATGTTTGTAAATCTAAAGTACATAAAATGAAAAGTGTAAATGGAACATGTGCACCTGATACATGTTGAGAGAAAGAGTGTAGAAGGATATCCTGTACTTCTGGGGTTTTTTGGGAGATCTGATGCCTTAGGCCGAAGAAGTATAGGGAGGAAATTCTCTTTTTGCTCAAACCTTTAACTACTTCCCTGAATTGTGTGTCAAGAGATCTTTATATTTTCCTTGTTGTTTAGGTGATCTGATGTCAATGGTAGAAGCATTGGGAAGATGTCAGTTGTATCCTCCAACTGTTAACTATTCCCCTGAATGCTAAGGACACCATGTCCTATAAAAGCTGTTGTGTATGGAGTTTGTAGAGTGTTCTGAACTCAATCATTATATTTAAACACACAATTGCGAGGGTGGAAAATGCACTGAATTGAACCGGTGTAAATGCATTGTGTTAGTATCTAAAACCCCAAATTATGCCCCTCTATTTGGGGATGCATGTGACATCACGAATTTGATAATGTGGCCTGAGAAAAGGACCAACCCCATGAACTCTATAATTTTTTCCTGTAGGGGGAAGGGAATGCTCTTGGTAGAAACAAAGGTGCATACAAACAAGGATGGCTAGCTCAAGACCAGTGTTAGTATGATCAAGCATGCATGTAAAATATAATGTGTAATCTATGCAAAAAGAGTAAAATCTACCAAGTAAAGTAGTGTAAACATGCAAGAATAAAAGTAAGCCACACAAAGTGGGTCACAAACATGAGACATCACTCTCAATGTCAAAAGACACATAAGGCCATCATGGCTGCAAAAAAACAAGTGTCCACACCAAACATAGGGAAAGGCCCGCATATAAGAAGCAAACAATGACAAACAATGTAATAAACAAGAAAACAAGAAGTAGTCATGGAAACATATAATCTTACAGAACAAGTGTTGTGAGAGACGAATACAGATGCCCCCAATGACCAGTGTAGGAAGGGTAGAAGTCAAGCATCCATGTTGCGTGTAAAATATTTGTGTATGTGGTAACAACTAAACAAATACATGAATGTGTATGTGTGGATTATATCGATAATGACATATACAAAATCAATGTAACATGTGTAGTAAAGTGATCATGTAAAAAACTAGTAAACAAGATTAAATTCCCCCAAGACAATGTAATATGCTTTGGCTGGATGAAATGGAATGCAAGATGAAAATATAGGATTCATGTTCCCACTAAGTGAATGTGAGTGTATGTAATGAGGTTCATTGTGTTTTCCTTATCAGTAGTCAAGAATGATCCGTAAACGAGAGTGTGTCATCAGGAAATGGTCGAAATGTGTGTTGTGCCTAATGCACTATGATGAATGTGTAGGTGTAGTGATGAGATATGACCTAAGAAATATGTGTGCATGAACTCTATACCCGAAGTGTATATCATGACTGGATGAATGTATAAGTGATGATTTATCCTAGGTGTATATCACTAGAAAATTGAATGGATGAGTGATGACTTAGCCCTAAGTGTATATCACTATGAGAAGAAAAAAGGGAGTGGTGATGTGGCCTAAGGTGTATACTAGTAAAACATTATAGAATAGGTGACGATTCAGCCTAAAGCATATATCACTAGGCTAGAAATGCCACACAATGAAAGGTCGAATAGTAAATGTGTGATGAGTGTAAGTTTCATTTAATTAGGAAACCCTTGGCAATCAAGTATGGATTGAGAAACTAATGTGTGACATAGGGTAGTGAGTGTACTGCGCAAAAGAAACAATATTTTTATATGTAATGATAAAATGACCATGTGATGTATAGAATATGTAAAAACGCAATTTGTAGAATGTGATGTTAGATGTGTAAAATGTATAAAATGTAATGTATAGTGTACAATGTAACATGTGTAGGTAGACTAATAATGTATTATGTAGGATGAAATGATGCTATACTCATATGTGATGAAGACTAGTATAGTATGTAGAATAGGAATGTTATTTATATGTGCAGTGTAGGATGTAAGGTATATGACTATGTATAGGATAGGAGGCAATATGTGTAAATAGCCTAATAGTGTATGATGCTAAACATGTAAGATGAAGACTAGTATAATTAATGTTGTATGAATTTGGATATGGCACAATGTTGTAGAAAAAAATGGAGAATGTATGGTGTACGGTGTATGACGCGCGATTTGCGAATAGATGTGGTGTGTAAGTCCTATAGGGTAGAATGTGGGGTTCAGTGTAGTAATAATAACTCAATAGTTAACTGTGAACCAAAGCACAAGAGTGTGTAATCGGGTAATGATGATTCTAAAACATGTGATGAAAAATGCCTATATGAAAATGCAAAGATGATAGATGTTATGATGAAATGGGGGCAGATGTATTAGGTTTTATGGCCCTGAAGTATATAGAAATAAGTAAACTAACTAGTGATGGTGAAGGACAAATTTCCTCCACCCGATGTTTGTAAAGATGAAAGCGTAGGACCATGGTGGTGTGGTAGGAAAATGCTATGTTGGTGAATGAAGTCTATATGCATGTGATGGATGAATATATGATGAAGGTCATGGCATAGTAAAATATGTCAATGATGGAGATATATGTCATGACGAATATGAAGGTGATGAGAAACTACGCGGAATAAGATGAAGTGGGGATCAATGCCAAGATGTAGTGACTACCGTAGAAATGGGCCTATGCTAAGGTATATGACTAAAAATGATGTGGTCATGTAAACAGGACTCGAGTATGTGAGCTAGGAGTAGACTGTTCTGTGAGCAACATAGAATGAGATGTGTTAGAAGAAGTAGATGACACATGAGCTAATTTATGAGGAGATGACAACAATGGAGTAGATGGAGGGACAATGTCAATATAAATGACCTGGTTATTATGGAGAAACTTGAGTCATCAGTGATTCATAGAAATGATATATTGTGAGAAATGAATCTAATTAATGTCAAGTAGCATGTCACATCCATCAAGCATGTTTCCAACAAGGAAAGGCACAAGTAATGTAAGAGGACCAACTATAATACATAGTTTAACAATGCCCAAATGTTTTTTGAAAAGATATTCAATTTGTAATGGAGGATAACCGATAGCTGTAAGAAGTAAAATAGAGCATGCACTAACGAAAAAGGATGGGTCAACCTTAATGTTGTTGATGGAGGTCGAGAAAACATATTTCTTGATATGTAGATGATTGGATGTAAAATTCACATGAAAATTGATGTTAGAAAAAAGAAATTATTAGTGGTAAAGCATCATTGTTTGGAACCAAGAAATTGAGAGCCCTTGATGGGGGAGAAGATACTATGTCATAGACATAATTAGTAGAGGAATCAATTATTTTTGTATTATTTTTTAGTAAATGGTTATTTAAAATCTTAAGTTTATGATTTTCATTAATAGGTGTATATGGTGTAGATTTGAGGAGCTCAATTTGACCATTGTCAAGCAGATAATGAATGAGATTTCGTAACTAGAAACAATGATCACTCGAATGTCATATGAATTGATGATAGTCATAATAAGAGGTTTCATCAAAGTTACACCCTTTTGTTTGCGATGGATCAAGTTATAGAGGTGACAGTTAGGTAATAAGATTACTATCGATGAGTTGTGGTAGCAAATAACTGGGCACTATACGGGACTTAGTAAAAATATGTGTATATTGTTGTGGTCAAATCTTCCTAGGAATAGAGATTACATTTACAATGGTTTTTCCATCCATGGGTTTAGTTGTAGAAGTCTTTAAGGTGGGATTTCTCTAAAAACGTGTGGATGATAGTTTTTTCTCTTGATATTTAAGTTTTCCTATGGCCAAGAGTTTAGTCTCACGAAGCTTGAGAGTGTGACAAAGTTGATCGAATGAGGAAGTGGTCTCAAAGAGAACTCTCTCCTGAAGGGGTGGTAATAGACTCTAAATAAATAATTCCTAAAGCTCAGAATACCTAAGTACATCAATCATCTTAGCTAAATTTTGTTTGTATCACTAGACATAATTAGATAATTATTCGTTGGAACCTTTCTTGATTTGTGCCAATTGAGAATATTAAATCTTAGAGTCAAGTTTAAAAGAAAAATGGGTGAGAAAGGAGTCAACAAAATGCATGAAAGAGACTACCAAATAGAAAGGTAGGTCATAAAACCAATCCATTGCGTAGTCTTGTAAACTACAAGGAAAACGTTTGGCCAGTATGGTGTGATCATCCACATAGTCAAGGCATGCTACATGGAAATATCAGAGATGCTCTTATGGGTAACCATGGCCTTTAAAAGTAGGTATTTTAGGAGAGATGAAGTTAGGTGGAAATGCATAAGCGGAGATAGCCAATGTGAAAGGGGTATGCAAAAATGAAGTAGAATCTAGAGATGATGCTCCTCTAGAAGTACAAAATTAGAGCTGGTAAATTTTATTTTGTTAATCCTCATATAAAGATTAGAAATCAGGAGTGTTATAGGAAGATCCAAACTGCATATTTGGAGTGCTAGGGTGGATAATGGGAGCGGTAGTTGTAATAATAGGAGAAAAAACATAAGCTGGTAGAGTGGAGACCATGGTAACTGAAGAAGCCACGATTGAAGTGGAAGCATCATGGGCTTGTTGAGCATAAATTATAGCTTTCAAGACAAGAGGAAGATGAATAGGTTTTTCCCACAAATCTTTCCGAAAGTCAGTAATAGTATTAAGTTGTTCTTGGTTAACATTGGTGTCTTCATCGTAGGATTTCTCACTATCAAATACTTCAATTTCATGAAGAGGAACATAGTTGTTATTATCAAAAGGGTTTTCAGCCAGAGATATAACAATATCAACCATTGACCTAGAAATTTTATGGGTAAATTAAGGGAGCTCACAATATTGAAGGGACCCAAAATGACTGCTAGGGGCAATGGGCATAAAATGAAATAAGGAAGAAAAATTCCCAATTCAAGTTCACCAAAATGATTAACTAAATATGGGTATAATGTATGCTAGCTAATCTAATCTAGGATGACATAAAAATAAATTAAGAAGCACATAAATGAATGACACAACTAATGTTATAAAAGTAAAATCTTAATTGTGTAAGAGAGAAGCGGAAAGAACTCAGCTGAATAACAGATGCTCGTGGGATTGCGTTGTTGAGATGATAAGAAAATAAAGAAGTGGGAACAACTGTGTAAAATACCCTAAAAGTATGGATCAGGGGTATCTATCTTTATTGGAGCTGCTAGAGAATGACTGAGGTGCCCGCAGGTGTTCTAGTCTACAAACTAGGTGCACTAGTCTGCATAAAAGCTCTAAAACTAATCTTCACTAGTTCGGTAAATGGTTTGAAACCCTTGTTGTTTTTTGCATCAAATTCATTGTCCCATAGTCAGGTGTTTTTGATAATATAAGATGAAATAAAGACCTATAAGACCCCAAAAAGAGCATCGAACCCTACAAAAAATAAAAATGCATATGAAGGGGTTGGAGTGACCTCAGTTGCCACAATGGTGGACTTACTAACTGAGTGTTGCACTACATCTTAGACCTAATGTAGTTCTATGTGTAAGTGTGTGTGAACATTCCCTATGTTTCTCTTGTGCTAGTCGCACTTTGTGAAGTATCGAGTAATAAATATGTGTAGAAAATGTAATAGAATGTATGCATGAAATAAAATATAATCAATCCCCCTATGAAGTGTGATGTAAATGTCCTAGCCTTGTGCCTTGATGATGGAGCTATGTGGATAAAGTGATCTTCAATGCAATAGATGGATACAACTCTAAATGGAGGATATTAGTGAATAGTGCTAGGTCCCTCATTATGGTCTCATAACTTTATATTTATAGGGTGATCTTCATTTAATTTAGTAATTAACCCCAAAATGGCTTACCACCAAAAATATAAGAAAGAGAAACGGCTATAAAGAGCCTAAAAGATGGAGGAAAATTGCAAAAGGGACCGGGGTACCCCTGGTTTGATCGAGGCACCCATGGGCATCCCAGTACTAATCTGGGAATCCCAGTCAAGGATAAAATAATGTTGGATAATAGAAGCTTAATGGGCATGTGGATATAAAATGTCGGTAATGAAAAAATAAAATAAAACAAGATGGCTAAAAGACGGGGGTTAATTAGTACTTTCTTGACTCAAGAACCTTCTAAATAGTAGTAGGAGACTAGGATAAATAGTGTCTAAAGTGCATGATTTTGTGACTATATAGACATTCCTTTGTTGGAATGAAATATAAATATAAATAAATCAGTTGGATTTTTACATGCATATGAATGATTTGTAAGACAAAGAGAACATTAAAATAACTTTTCTTATTATTATCCACCCATCAAAAAGTGTTGGTAAGTGAAAATTTATGGTAAAAGACTTGAAAATCAAGGTATCTAATCAAACTTAGCATACATTCAGGTAATCCTTTGAAAAAAATGAATATTATCATGAAGACGTTTATGAATACAATGATATTTAGTTGAAATAACTTAGATAAGGGTACACATATTTTGTCCAATCCTACACAAATGTCTTTGATGAATTATATGGTATATTGGGTTCATTTCATTATGAGGAACATCAAGTTATCAAGTACTACAATTTCCTAGAACCATTCATTCAATCGAAACAAAAATCTAGGTCAAGATGATGGGGGAGGCCAATCAAAAGTTACCAAAGAGGAAGATTCAAAGATGAAGAACAAGTGGCACACATCATCTTCACCAAGGATGAAACTTTCTTCAATCAAAATCTAAAAATCCAATATAGGAAATAAATGTGACAAAAACAAAAATTGTAGTCACTTCAACATGTATATAAGTGTGATATGTGAAAATAACTATTTTCTAACACCAGAGCTGAATATCTTAAAGATGAATCCACTTTAAGAATTAGAGTGCACAAATATTGAATTTTTAAATCTTGGAAATATCACCATGTATGAGTAGTGCACAAAATTGGACCATGAAGTAAATTCCATTCATAGATGTGGGTATAAGAAAATCAACTATATTTATTATTCAATGCAAAGATCATGAAGAATCTCACTTTCAAAAAAACCATTAATTAATTGAATATTTCAATCATGTTTCATCCCCACCTCACTTTTTGGGATAAAATAATTACTACAACATCAAGTTTATCCACATGAATTCCATTTCACATATGTTATACATCCTTTTAGAGAGGAGAAAATATATGATGTATTTCTTATTGATTTGTTTAATATCATTTTGGGCATACATACATGCAAACTCACCATGCTATGTACACATATGATCTTTAGAGAATCATCATCTTAGTTGGCTATAAAATGTACTAGATTCCTAAAATCATGCTAGAACCATGTTAAATGAACTTTTAATGAGATGATTTATTTTTAACAAAGATAAAAGGATCCATGCACAACCACATATCTTTCCTCTATCAATTTACACACCTATCCAAATTCTCCATATTTGCACAAGATTTTTTTAATAATGTGCATACATCCATTTTCAACATGTACACCATGTGTATGTAAGGAACCATGACACTCAACTTCAAAATACTCTACAACTTTAATCTCTTATGTGCAACCCTTTGTGCCTTGTGAACCCTACCTAATGTAAGGAACCATTTCTCCCAACTTTAAATACTTTTATGCTTCAAACTCCTAGCCCTCATAAACCCTTCCTCTATAGGACCTTTACATAGTTCTAGGAATCGTGTTATCCAACTCAAAATAATTTATTTCATTTATGTGTCTACACATGCTTCAAGAACACATTATAAAGTAGTGCACACATCTATTCAATGGAATAAGCACGAATAATATCATTTTCAAATAAACTATTAAGTCATTAAATCTTCCAATCATGCCTCATTCCCACCTTACTATTTGGGATAAAATACTTACTACAACATCAAGGTTATCCACATGAATTCTGTTTCACATATGTTATACATCCTTTTAGAGAGGAGAAAATATATGTAGTTCTTATTGATTTTTTAAATATAATCCTCAACATGAATGCATGAAAACTCACCATGTACATGTAAGGAACCATGCCATTAAAATTCAAAATACTCTAAAGCTTCAATCTCTTACATGCAACCCTTTTTGCCTTTTGCACCTTACATAATGCAAGGTACCATTTCACTCAACTTGAAATAATTTTACGCTTCAACCTCCTGGCCCTCGTATATCCTTACTCTATATTCTCTTTACACTGTTATAAGAATCATGTGATCCAAATCTAGATACATTAATTCATTGATGTGTCTCCACATGATTTACACACATCATAAAGTATTGGACAAGACGAGACCCTCCACCTAACCTTTATGCAATATATCCATGTAATGTGCAATTCAAATCAGGCGTAAGACCTTCAATAACACATAGGCCATGTGGACATTTCACACCATAAAACCATATGACAAGTTACAACTTTAAGGCATGCATTACATAAAAACATATGACAAATGTTTTGCACACTTGACAACCTACATCTTGTAATGGTTGGAATGTGAAAAGTACCATGTGAAATTCCCAAGTGGTTTAACTACCACAACAATTATTTCCTTCATTTCTTTGTATACATATGTGCATATGTTTCCTTAGATAGGAATAAAATAGGTAGAAGATAAATAATGACACGTCTATGTATAAAATGGACAAATAAGTAAAATATATTTATTGTTTAGTTCCATATATCTCTCTTTTGTTTCACTTGATACTAAAGCTTCGAAATACATTTATAACTCCTCTAGTTTCTCAATTGAGCTTTTTCCCCTAGATATGTTAAGATCGAGATCAATACCCCTTGACATCATACCTTAACACTAAATTGAAAGAGAACCATTATTTATGTGCACAATACCAGGTTTATTCTTCAATAAAAATTATCTATAAAAATAATCAACAAAGTGTGATTAGCTAAACATAGAGGAGCCAATAATTAAAGATTGACTAATAATTATGTGGGTACATATAAAATAAAATAATATTTCTTGTTTTAATAAAATAAGTGGATATCACTTTCAAAATTTAAAATAATACTTGGCAAAGATCACACAAGGAGTCCGTGTGGGATGGAAGGTCAAGATCAAAGGTGTGGAAGGCAAGTTCAAATTTCAGGACTTAGCTGATTTTGAGCATGAAGATCTATTTTTAGAAGATGGCATGTGGAACACAACAAAAAAGTAGAGACACGCACGCCATACATTATCTATACTTGGAAAAGTGGTTCAAAGCGTCTATCCATGGAGACAAGCTAAGAATAGAATTGACACTTCAATTAACTGTAAGAGAACTATAGATAGTTCACTTGCATGTGTGGCTATAATTGTAAATGGACGTGGCTATCAATAGCATGCGACCTATTTCTGGAATAGTTAAGCGGTGAAGGGAAAGTCCCCACCCTATATATATGAGGTTAGGTGCATAGTAGAAAAGGAGGAGGACATGTAACATAGAGAGCAGTGTATGTGTGTATCAGATCCATATGCACCTTGATATAAATTGACAGTAATATATGGAGATTCTATATTATTAATAGATTGAAGATATTGGCTAAATCTAAGTATCATTCTATGCAATTGAGTAGTGCATGTTATTTATTCAATGATGATCATTGCTTAAGCTTGTTATTTCATAGATCTGTGGGTAGCACGCACTGTAGAATGATGGATTAGTTATGAATTTATATGTTTCCGTCTTTATCATGCTAACATCCTGTTACAGAAACCCTAAAGAGGGACCAGGTACCTTTCACGCTTCAGGTGAGCACTCAGTCTAGGCTGTGTGATGTGCCAGCGTGACTAGGGTGTTATCTTACAAATATTAGGCTACATCATTGGTTCTGTTGCCGAGACCTCTTTTTCAGTTGTTTTCATGATGGTTCGCGATGAAGATGTACTGGTTAACTCTAGAAAGTATTGAGGAATGGATACACAATTTGGAGGAAGAATATGCATGATAGTTGAGTAGTGGATCTAAGTTTAACGCATGTACTTGGGTAAAACAGAACCTATATGACAGTTTATATGAGAGATTTTTTACTATCTTTCCAATAGAACTATAAAAGTGGCTTACAGCTTATGCATCTCAGTGGAATTGGAGGTATCGTGCACTTGTTTATACACAAGAAGAATTTCAGGCCCTTTATGATGCTGATTTGATCTGGACTTACGTAGTGGATACGTGGTTTTGTGGTGTCCTAAATAGTTATATTCTGGAATATTCAATTTCAACTTACTCATTCCCATAGATAGTTGAATTCTAGTTTTTGTGGTATCCAAGGGGGACATATTTGCATGGTATTCCACTAGCGATCAAGATCTTAATGGTAACCTTGAATCTGAAGAGTAAAGCGATGGCTAGCTAAACTTCACCATGTGTGAAGGCAGGAATAGGCTTGGTATTAATATGGTGGACCTAGCGACAGAAAATTAGAGGGAGGAAAGGTGGTTTAAATGTAATGAGGTGTACGAGAGGGAACTAGAGAAGCAGTGTTCCGTTATATAAAGTATAGCATTGAGGAGAGAGCTGGCTCATGAAGGATTTAGGGCTCACATAGAAGATGTGGAGCTAGAGCATCAGGTAATCCCCCATCTTGGAAAGCATGATAGAGATCCCTTGTTGGCCTCATACGGAAGTGCACGAGCAGAGACTACTTCAGCCATAGGTGTGTATCTTAATCCACCTGGTGACCTAGCCTTTGTGCTTGGTTTTTCAGTATCTAGTACGGCAAGTAACCAACAAACTAACTTGGGAAATAGGAAAGCATGAGTAAGTCAGGGATCAAGTAGATCAATGGTAGGATATATAGCTTGAATGTCATTTGGAGGAGCACTCTTTGGCACATCATCTACATAGAATGTAAGCACGCAGAATAATGGACTCACCTTTGGAAGTGGAACTGCTTCACAGAGTGTAGGGGTTTTGTCTAGTACTACTATCAAAACACATGGGAGTACATCTACATGCCCTATTCCAACTACACGTTACAGGTCAAGAGATATAGGTGGTTCTAGTTCCAGTGGATCTGGTGGTTTTGGAGGTAGAGGGAACATAGGACTTTCTGTTATCACCAATCCAGCACTATGATAATTCTTTACCGGGAAATCCTTGTGCTATGATCATTTAATAATACACAACTTTTAGTTTAGTGGATAGAATTTGGAAACACAACAACAAACATAACACAAGAATACCATAGACTATGATAAGAAGGAATGATGATAAATCTGAAATATAAGTGTAAATTGTAATATCAACATGAAATTGTTACAATCTCACCCATGAGGTACTTCAAGTGTTACTGACTTCACTTGCCTTCCAACAATAACTATGGGAGAAAATTCACAATTACACCTCTTAATGGCTTTTTTAACACACCTTCAAAATGATGGGTTCCTTTACACACTTACTAATACAATATTTCTCACTACTTCCTTCTATGCTAAATGAGGGGGTGGCCTCTTTATTTATAGGAATTCATGCTTATCCACCCTATCTCTAAGATAAGATAGGAAATCTTTTCCGGCCAATCATATTCCATGCCTAAACTCTTTCCTTTACATGTAGGCTTATCTTCTAAGATAAGATAAACTTTATCATCTCACATGGGTTCCACATTTTTAGAATTTTCTACAAATAAAATACACAAAATATTTATGACATCACTCCTTGTCCTTATTACAAATATAATATTTCTAATTCCTAATCATGTAGACCCTACTTCTCTACTTACCCCAACTTTGACATTTTAACATTACCGGACCCCTTATGACAAATATTTACTTTTTACCACAACATTCCTTTTGTACTTTGATTGTTACCATACTCTACTTTATTGGCGGCACCGTACTGAAGGAGCAGTTATCTTCTATTGGATGCCACTACTAATTATACTTAACATCATCCTATTCCTAATACATACATTAATAAAATAGAAATTACGGAGGAAAATTTTAATGTCAACATTTTCCCCCTTCCTAGCTTCTACTCCATCCTCGGAGTAGACTCTTATGGACATTCTGAAGCTGGTGCCTGGAAAATCTTTAACTTATCATGGTTGACCCATTTCATAATGGGAGTACCATCCAATTCCTCTAGTCAGTATGTACCATTTTCATACACATCTACTATTTTGTAGGGCCCCATCCATTCGGGAAGAAATTTTCTCTGCTTTCTTTTTTTGTATCTGGAATCATATACTAGAACCAAGTCATTCACATGAAATGGAGACCAACGGATCTTTTGATCAAAGTATTCCTTCTGCTTCATTTTCTTCTTATAGCTTGTATCCTTCATTATTTCTCTCATTTCCTCTAGAAAATGAAGATGCACCAACCTTTCTTTTACTAAATCACTTTCATCCATCCTTTCACTTTTCATAACTCTCATAGTGGGAATATCAAACTCAATAAGAAGAAATAGATCAATGCCATAAGCCAACTAAAATGGGGAGTATTATGTTGCTGACTTTGATGTTGCCCTAAATGCCCACAATGTTGCATGAATCATTTTATCCCACTTATGTACTTGCAAGGCTGCATCTTTTGCTAGAATTTGACACAACACAAAAAAAATTCGTTCCACCTGTCCATTTATGTTTAGCTTATATGTTGTTTCCTTCCTATGCTTAATAGAAAACTTGTTGACTAGGGCTTCTACCACCTCATTAATGAAGTGGCTTCCTTGATCTGTTACAATTTCTAATGGGCAACCAAATCTCGTGACAATGCGTTCATATATGAACCTTGCCACTTCATCCATGGAAGTTGTTTTCAATGGCCTAACTTCAACCCACTTGGTTAAATAATTTGTGGCAATTACAATATACTTATTTTGGTGTGGGGTAGTTGGAAGTGGACATAAAATGTCTATTCCCCACTTTTCAAAGGGACCAAGTGGAAGAATAGGGCATAATGGAGCTGATGAAGTCTTATGGTTACCATGTGTTTGACAAATATCACGGTCTTACAATAATTATAACAATCTCTAAAAAGAGTGGGCTAGTCATAACTTGCATCCAAGATCCTTCTTGTTGTAAGTTATCTAGATAAGTGTCCTCCACATGTACCATTGTGGAATTATTCTATCAGCTCCTTCCCTTGATCACGTCCAACTACCCTCTTGTATTTTCCATCAGGTCCTATTTGAAATAATACTCCATGCAAAATAGAATATGGATGACTGGATTGAGTAATATTCCTCTTAGTATTTGCATTGGCACCATTAGGAAACTTGAATTCATTCAAATAATTCCAAATATCTATATATTCACTAGGGATTGTGTCAAGGGATAACAATGTTGCATCTGGGAAATCATCATCATCACAAGATGAACCTAAACCATCATAGGCTTGAGAGAGTGCATCTGAATTGACATGCTTCTTTCCTGGCCTATCTATAATATCAAATTCAAATTCTTGTAGGAAAATTATCCATCTTGCTATCCTCCTTGATGGGTTAGGCTTATTTACAATATATTTTAAAGCCTGATGATTTGTTACAACTATAAATTTCTGCCCCAACAAGTAATTTCTAAACTTCTTTACAACAAAAATGATAGCTAGAGCCTCTTTTTCTGTTACAGTATAATTTACCTCAGCACTGCTCATTTTGTCTACTCCCAAAGTAAACTGGATGATCATTCTCATTTTCATCCTTTTGGCTCAGACTACTTCCTAGTGCTGCATCTGAAGCATCTATATACACAATGAATCACTTGCTCCAATCTGGATTCTTTAAAATAGGTGAAGACACAAAGGCTTCCTTCAGTTGTTTAAAAGCTTCATGCACCTTATTTCATGGTTCATAAGTAACATCCTTCTTCAAGAACTAGGTTAGTGGTTGTGTAATTTTTGAGAAATTCTTGATGAACCTTCTATAGTAACCCACATGGCCTAAAAATGATCTCAACTTACTTCTATTCATAGGAAATGGTAACTCTTTGATTTTTGAAACTTTATCAGGATCAGTACCAATACCATCTCTAGATACAACATGCCCTAACAAAATGCCTTTAGAACATCCAAAGACACACTTTTTAGGGTTTAGTGAGGCTTGTGCTTCATCTAACCTTTGAAATGTTATCTCCATCTGGTGCAGGTGGTCCATCTTACTCCCATAGATGCAAAAATCATCCATAAATACTCTGATGAAGTTTCCAATGTAGGGTTAAAACACCCTATTCATCAAGCACTGGAATGTTGCCGGAGCATTACACAACCCAAAAGGCATAACTCTATAAGCAAATGTTCCCCAAGGAGTGGTGAACGTGGTCTTCAGCTGATATTTCTCCACTATATGAACTTGGTTGTATCTGATATATCCATCAGCAAAACTATAGCACTCCTGGCTAGCTACTTCATCTAAGATCTAATATGAGAATGGAAGAGGGTAATAGTCCTTCTTTGTTGCCTTATTGAGCTTCCTATAATCAACACAAATGTGTAGCTTCCCATTCTTTTTTATTTAGATCACAATGGGAGAAACCCATTCAGAATTCTCCACAGCAAATATGAATCCTTTATCAAGCAACTTATCTATTTCTTCTTTTACAGTCTTGGAAAAATTAGGATTCATTCTATATGGAATTTTTTTTATGGGCTTAGCACCATCTACCAGCTCAATAGAATGTTCTACCTAACTTATTTGATGGAGTTCCTTGTAATCAAAAGTGAATATGTGTATGTACCTTTAAAAGAGCTGGAGGTAGGATTCCTTCTCACTCTCCATCACAGCATCACCAATCTTTATTTGTTGGAGACGATCATCAATTTCTTCTTCAGATAATTTTATGTGTTCATGAGTCAGTGTGACTGGAAGTATATCCATGATCGAAACGTCAACCTCACTTTCTTCATCTTCTGTATCCACTTCACTAGTACTAGAGTAATCAGAGGATGTCTAATCATCAATTTCATTACTTGAATCCACAAGTTTTTCCTTATGATGCTGAGGGATCACATTTATCTTCACCCTCTCTCTACCATGTCCAATTTTCATGAAGCCTTCATTCCAGTAGTTTCTTGCATGAACTCTCCTTAGCCATGGTCTTCCCAACAACATTGGGTACAAAACAATACCATTTTTCATCACCTAAAAGTCTACCACACCTACAACACCCATAACAGATATTGTCACATTTGAAACAACACCTTTTGGTTTAGTTTTTCCCTTATTTAATGACCTTAACATAAGTGTTAAGGGGTGATCAATTTTTAAACCCAACATATTCATTACAGACTCGGTCATTACATTAACTACAACACCTCCATCAACTAAGACATCATGAATTGAAATACCATTACATAATACCTCAGCTTGTGGAGTGCAGGGATCCACCTCTACCTCAAAATAGGGACCTCAACCTCCTTCCTTCGTCGAGCATTGAGTCCACTTCGCAGCTCCCACCTCTTCTTAGAAGACATAGCCAAGAGTTGACCATATGTAATATTTGTAGGCCTTTTGGACAGATCTTCTAAGATGGAGTATGGTCCTTGTCTTTGTGAATTCAAAAAATCCTGCACACCCAACTTTCTTCTCATATGTTCCTTACTAGTTTTTCCTTTCATCTTCTTAGAATCATTTCCATCTTGGTTATCTTTTTCTTTCTTTCTTTTTGTTACAAACACATCTAATTCATTATTTATGCTCTTATCTACTACATCAAAAGAATTCACAGGTGCTTTTCCTTTATCATTATCTCTTGTACCGGATGTAGAAGCTCTATCTGGATAATTATACGTATAATGACCCTTTTTATAACAACCATAACATACGACTTCAGAAATATTTCTTTTTGGACCTCTATCTCCTCCTTGAGAACTAAATTTTTTTCCTTGAAGAAGATTAATAGTTAACTAGCCCATCTTCCTGATCAAATATTCATACTCAGTAGATGTACTAGGAGAAAGATTTGTGCTCACTGAGAGTGGTTGTGGATTCTGGACCAAAGGTGCTGGTGTAGGCTCTACTTTAGCAAAAATTTCTTTGGGCTCCTCTTCCATGCTTTCTTCTTGCCTTCTTGCAATCTCCTTTGCTTGTTCAATGGTAGCTGGGCAGTCAAACTTCACTCATTGTCTGATCTCTGGCTTCATCCCAAGAATGAAGTGCTTACAGAGGAGATTATCCATGCCATTCATCAACCCATCTGCTAATCCTTCCTTCTGGATCTGGGCATCGAGCTTCCTTCTTAGCTCTAGAACACGAGCATGATAATCCCTTATCTTCTCCTTCTCTCCTTGGGATAACATTGTGATATCAATCATGAGATCTGCATATTTTTGTTGTTCACCAAATTCTTCAAGAAAACTTTCAGTTAATAAATCCCATGAGTTTTTCACGTTATCACCTAGTGTTTCAAACCACCTAAGGGCTGAACCATCCAAAAAGGTAGGAAAAAATTCAGTCCATTATTCCCTTCTTATAGGCCCATTACAAATACAAGATCGTTTAAACTCTTGAATGAAAGAGGAAGCATCTTCATTAGATTGGGCTGAAAAAACAAGAATCTTCTCCATTTTCAAAAGTAACCACCAAGAAATACCAACCCACAAGTACAATCAACAAGACTTATGTCCAAAAATAATTGGAATCACTATAATAGAAAGTGACTTTACACCTTTCTACAGTAAAATAGAAATGACCACGATAAACTATGGTAAAACTTGACTTACTGCAATAAAAAATAACTTTATTGTGGTAAACACTATTCATAGTAAAAAATGAAGTTACTGAGTAAATACTATTCATGGTAAAAAGTGACTTTACTGCGGTAAATACTATTCACAGTAAAAAGTGACTTTACCATGGTAACTACTATGCACAGTAAAAACAAGGTTACCCTCCAAATATTTTCTAACTAAGTGGGAATATCTCTCCAGAAAATCCACCAACGAGGAATGGTCCCGGCAACGGAACCAAAATGTCATCACCAATCTGGCACTATGATAATTCTTTACTAGGAACTCCTCGTGCTAAGATTATTTACTAATGCACATCTTTTAGTTTTGTGGATGGAATCTGGAAACACAACAACAAACATAACACAAGAATACCATAGACTATGATAAGAAGGATTGATAATAAATCTAAAATATAAATGTAAATTATAATATCAACATGAAATTGTTACAATCTCACCCATGAAGTACTTCAAGTGTTACTGACTTCACTTGCCTTCCAACAATAACTATGGGAGAAACTTCACAATTACACCTCTTAATGGCTTCTTTAACACACCTTCAAAATGATGGCTTCCTTTACACACTTACTCATACAATATTTCTCACTACTTCGTTCTATGCTAAATGAGGGGGTGGCCTCTTTATTTATAGGAATTTAGGCTTATCCACCCTATCTCTAAGATAGGATAGGAAATCTCTTCCAGCCAATCATATTCCATGCCTAAACTCTTTCCTTTACATGTAGGCTTATCTTCTAAGATAAGATAAACCTTATCATCTCACATGGGTTCCACATTTTTAGACTTTTCTACAAATAAAATACATAAAATATTTATGACATCACTCCTTGTCCTTATTACAAATATAATATTTCTAATTCGTAATCATGTATCTAGACCTTACTTCTCTACTTACCCCAACTTTGAAATTTTAACATTATCGGACCACTTACGACAAATATTTACTTTTTACCACAACATTCCTTTTGTACTTTGACTGTTACCATAATCTACTTTATTGGTGGTGCTGTTATCTTCTATTGGATGCCACTACTAATTATACTTAACATCATCCTATTCCTAATACACACATTAATAAAATAGAAATTACGGAGGAAAATTTTAATGTCGATAGTTCCAGCTCAAGTGGTCAAGGTCAGCAGCAACCACAGGATATCTATATGGAGATGTCTCTTCATCTACCAGAGTATAGAGATATAGAGGATGTTGCCGAACATGTGCATATGTGTGAAATCTTGTGGCGCACTAAAGGGATTATAGATGGTGAGTAAAAGGCAAGTCAATTCGCTACTACATTATAGGGGCGCACGCATAGATGGTATAGAAAGTTTTACCCTGATCAGACTTGCGTTGATTATGCAGCACTGAGGGATGCTTTCTTGAAAGAGTTCCATATCCATGAGATTGAGCATAAGAGTATAAGTGTGCTCAAAGATATCAAGCAAGGAACTACTGAGAGTTTACATGAGTATGATGCTCATTTTAAGACACTCCTATCTAAGTTGTCTTATGATATCCATGCTATCCAGCATGCACAATGGTTTGTTGGAGGATTGATTACACATTTTAGGAGGGCACTGTCACATAAGACCTACACGGATCCATGTGAAGCATTGAAAGTAGCTCTACACGTTGAGGCAGTTGGGACCATTAACATTGGGGTCAGCCCATTCCTAGAGGCACAGATCGCAGCTATGGCTAAGCAATTAGAGAAGCTTTTAGCAAATTTAGCTCATGAAATGCTCTCAAGAATTTGGTGTATAGATTCTAAAGTGGAAGGTCACACCAAGGATAGTTTCCCTCATAGATTTTTACTCTCATTACTGTTGGACTGTGAAATTTTCCATTTAAATCACGATGCTAGGCACTGTCCTCTGTTACAGCACGCGATATAGGAATAATTTATCTTGCTTTTGCAAGACTTTTAGGTCCATGACCCATGATACTTAGGACTTTCAGTTGATTGGTCCAAATCCAGGATGCCATAGACATTGGAGTATAATAGACAAATATAACAAATAATTCTAAGGGTAGGAATGAGCACCATGATCAAGATCATAATCAAACACACTATGACAGGAATGAGGGACATTTTAAAGGAGGTTGTGGAAGGGGACATGGGTATCGTGGTGGATATGGAGGATGAGGCCGAGGTGGAGGAAGAGGAGAGTTTCCTCATGGAACATGTTATACATGTGGATCTCCTAACAACTATAGGCACGAATGTCCTCAGAATAATGCATGTTATTTCTACAGGAAGAACTATAGCTACGAAGAGTGCTTAGACCTATATGAGCATCTAATAAAGTAGCATAAGCAAGAAAACAAAGGTGCCGGAATGGTTAGAATCCAACACGCGATAGAAGACCAATGGATGCCCAAGATAACAAAGGGACATGAGGCATTGACAATGAAGATTACTACAAGAGTTGAGGTTGTGCACACATGAGAGGCATTGCACCAGAAACCTACGATCACTAAGGAGGAGGTTTTTCATGCACAGTTCCCAGATCCTGCTCATCAAAAGGAAGTTTACCAGGATACCATGAAAGTGCTAAGGAACCTTATGGTGAGATACAGTACCTAAAGGAGTTTAGAAGAAAGCCTCAGAGATAGTTCAAACTGATATTGATGATCTGCAAGAGGTGTGTAAGATGTTGTGCCAGGAAAACATTATTCCACTATTCGGAAGTTGGTTAAAGGGGAACACTTCGCACGTAAGTCTTGAGACCAGAAGATAGATATTACATGCAAATATTCCCCCTAATAGCATTGACTATGAAAAATATATTACTCATAATGCTATTATGGATGGGTGGTTTTTGAGCAACATATTAATCGATACAGGTGCGGAAGTAAATGTGCTGACATTAGATGCATGGGTACAAATGGGGATGCCTCCATTGCAACCATCACCTAATGTGTTATTCATGGAAAACCGGACTAAGGCCACTCCCATAGGAGTTTTGAAAGATGCATCTATAACTATACAAGGGGCCAAGTTCACTGGGGATTTTGAGGTATTAGCACTTGCAGAAGCTGACAATTTTCCAGCTTTGCTTGGACAGCCTTAGGGTTATGCAAGTAATGTTGACTTGAGATTCAAGAAGGGATATATCAACTTTGAAAACAAGGAAGAAAGGGTTGTGATACCCTTGACATATGGGAAGTCTATGCCATATGTTGAGCCTCTAAGTGAGGAGGTTTTGAACACAGTCTATTCAGGTGTTATTAAGAACCCAAAGGCCAATGAGCCATCAAAAGAAGGAATTCTACAATGGGACGATTCTTATTCTATTAGTGATACTAGGAGTATTGTTTGTGACAATTGGGCTCGTGGTACATATGACTAGTAGGGAATGAGTTGAAAAGCGTGGTTGCATGCATAAATAAATTTCCCTCAATTCGATGGATAGAAAGAAAAGTACCTTGGTATATAAGGACAAAAGATCTTTCTTCCTTTCTGAAGGCCACATAAACGTAGCAGGTAGATCTAGTTGCAAGGAGAGATATGTTAGTGTATACACTATGTGGGACAGTAGCACATTGGTGGGTAGTCCATAGAGATAATATTATAAACTAGAAAGAGATTGGAATAGCTTTATCTACCAAGTTTATAAGGAACAATGCACCTGTGCAAATCTACAATTATCATGGTGATCGACCTGTTCAGCATCACATTCAGCAGTGTGACAGACTCTGGATAGTAGGATAGGAAGCATTACCACCTTCACTCTGGGTTCATAGATTTTATTCCACTCTCTAAGGATGTGCATCCGATTGGTATGTATATGTAGAACTACATAGAGAAACTGGGAACTGGCAAGAGTTGGCTCTAGGTATGATCCAAACATTTGACTACTTCTTGACTCAACCTCCTGTAGTAGAGGCATTAAAATTTATCAAGCACATAACTATGGGAGATAGTGCAAAAGTGGAAGAGCATATTCAAGAATTATTCAATGAGACAGGGTTTAGTACATGTTTTGAGAAGGACGAAGAAATAGACTCAAAACTACTTGAGTGTGCTTTCATTTAGAAGAGAAAGGAAAGATGGTCTACATCGTGGATGATGAGGAAGTTGAGAACCTAGATATTGAACATTCACACGGGGTGTGTGAGGTCTTGGAAAATGTAGAAAAGGATATGCGTGCCTACCATGAACCCATGAAGACAAAGAAGGTGAATATAGGTTTAGAGGTTGAGCCTAAGGAGGCCATAATTGGGGACTACTAGTCAGACTCGGTGGTAGCAAAGATCATCGAGTTACTCAGGGATTTTCAGGACTTATTCCCTTGAGGATATTATGAACTTAAAGGTGTACATAAATAAATTGGGGAAATTAATATCAAACTTAAGGACGGTACATGTCCAGTTAGGAAGAGGCCTTTTAGGATGAATCCTAATTTACTCGAAAAGGTGAAAGAAGAAATTGATAAAATGTTGAAATCTAGAATTATCAAGCCCCTTGATGAGTCAGAATGGGTTAGCCCAATGGTGATTAGTATCAAGAAGGAAAGATGGATTATGATATGTGTGGGATATAGGGAGATAAATTCTACATGCGTCATAGATCCTTTCCCTATGCCATTCACTGAGGAAATACTAGGAGTTGTAGGGAAAAAAATATATTCTTTCACAGATGTATTTTCTGAGTATCATCAGGTTTATATTTCTCAAGAGGATCAAGAAACGACAACATTTACTACTGAATGGGGTAGCTTTTCCTACACTGTGATGCGTTTTGGATTGAAAAACATGCCTACTATATTTTCGTGCATAGTTTTTCAAGTGTTCAAATATTTTATTCACAACTTCTTACAGGTCTATCTAGATGATTGGACAATATATGGGCTTGTGAAAGATCATTGTGACAATATGCGCTTAATGTTTGAATGATGTAGACAATTGAGTATCTCTTTGAATATCAAGAAGTGTATATTTTCTATGCCATTTGGGATACTGTTAGGACATATAATCTGCTAGGAAGGTTTACTAGTTGATCTAGCCAAGGTTACAGTCATTTTAGCCCTGGAAGCACCTACCAGTCAAAGTGAGGTGCGCCGATTTTTGGGTCATATAGGATATTATAGAAAATTCATAAAAGGGTATGCCAAAATTGTTGCACCCTTGGAAGAGTTTATAAACAAGAAAGGTACATTTTATTAGGGAGAACCGCAACATCGCGCGTTTGAGGTATTAAAAGAGAAATTGACTACCGCACCCATTCTGCACTTCCCCTCATGGGATAAACCATTTCATGTGCATGTGGATGCTTCTGGTATGGCCATTGGGGCTATGCTAGCTCAACCTGGTGAAGGTATTATAGATCATCTAATCTATTTTGCTAGTAGGAAGTTTACTCCTGCTGAAAGGAATTATATAACTACAGAGCGCCAAGCTTTTTTCAATGATCTACGCATTATACAAGTTTCAACAATACTTGTTAGCAACACCATTTGTGTTTTATATAGATCATATGGAATTGAAGTACTTGGTAAATAAGTTCATCTTACAGGGGTATATATGTAAATGGGTGCTCCTGTTTCAAGAGTTTGACTTCACATTGGTGGTGAAACCAGGGAAACGCAATTCTGGACCAGACCATGTATCTAGAATCAATTCACGAGAGGATGCACAAATAATTGAAGAAATAATGTCTGATGCACATTTATATAGGTTACAATGCATGCCCATGGAATTAGAAGACATTTTTGTCTTCCTACGAATAGGTATAACACCAAAAGGAATGAAAGCATTAGAAAATAAGCAACTTGCTATACATGTGGCACCATTTATGTTAATCAACGGTGACCTGTACAAGTTAGGAAGAGATGAAGTGTTACGCCATTGTGTTTTAGATCATGAGATCAATGATATCATGGAAGAGGCTCATGGTGGTATTGAAGGAGGCCATTATGCAGGTGATGTGACTGCCTGGAATATCCTAATTGCTAGATTATGGTGGGAGACACTATATAAAGACTGTAAAGATTATTATAAGGTGTGTCATCATTTTCAGTGCTTGGGAAAACCAGGGAAAAGAGATGAGATGCCTTTAAGACCAATTTTTAGTGCCCAACCATTTTAGAAATGGGCCATTGATTTTATAGGACCTCTTTCACCAGCTGCGCGCAGGACTAGATCACGTTATATTATTACTTGCACAAATTATCTTACACGATGGGTAGAAGCAGCACCTATGAAATACTGTACAATAACTACAGTAGCTATATTTCTATGGGAGAATGTTCTTACATGATATGGATGTCCTTTAAGCTTGACAAGTGATAGAGGTACACACTTTTTGAATGAGACAATCAGGATCTTATTAGATGAGTTTATGGTTACACACCATAAAAATACACCTTATCATTCTCAGGAAAATGGAACTGCTGATGCTTTTAACAAAAATTTTGGCCAGACTTTGAAAAAAATATGTGATGTTGGAAGAAAGGATTGGGATGAAAAAGTGTCAGTTGTGCTTTGGGCATATAAAACAACTTACAGTGATTGAACAAATCCACACCATTTCAGTTGGTGTTTGACACAGAAGCTATTCTCCCTATAGAATTTATGTTACCTTCTTTACGCATTGTGTGCGCGAGAGGTCTATTTGATGAACGGGCTTTAGAAGAACGTATTGCAAAAATAATTCAGCTGGATGAGCGCCGAGCCATAGCACAATGGAGTTAGAAGTAAGAAAAGGCTGGGTAGAAGGTATGGCATGACAGAAACATAAGGGATAAGATGTTTGAGAATGGACAAATGGTACTTCTTTATGACTCAAAGTTTTTGTGCCATCTAGGCAAGCTCAAAGTACATTGGTTAGGGCCATATTTTATCACTTCTATACTTGACTCAAGTGCATGCCAATTAGAAGCACTTGATGGATCACATATACCTGGTTACTTTAACGGGAGTAGGTTGAAGCCCTACTATAAATAAGTCTTCTTGGTGTTTGTAATAAGGCAGTGTTGCCATTTAGTTTAGGTTTTAAATTCAATATTTCCTTAATGTATTTCCTTCATTGTCACTTTATTGTGTCACTTTAGTTGTTGTTTGTGTAATAAGTGTGCTTGCGCGCCTGAAGCTAATTAGTGTATGAAGATTGTTTATGCATAGAGTACTGCGCATACTTTTAGTGTAGGGTGATTTTCATTATCCAAGAAAGACTATGGGAAGTGAAAGATGAAAGAAATAAGCTACTACGGGTGTGCCTTAAGTCAAAAGAATATTGCTTCTCGAAAAGTGACCAAGGATGGAGATGGATGAAGGAACACTCTAATACGAGGTAAGCGGAAGCCATGTTAGCTACCAGGAGTAAGTGTAGTGACGAGGTACTTGGGCATGGGAGCGCGCACTGAATAAAATTTTGTGAGCAGAGGGTAGGAAGGCATGTTAGAAGGTTATAGTTAGGCATGAAGATGTACCACACAGAATGAATAGATTTGGTCAATAAATGAAGGGATATTTGGTAGATAAGGAGTAATAAATGCATCAAATTTGAAAAAATTATATAAGGGATGCAGGTAAATTTTTACCGTTGCAACTAATAGTATTCGTGAGAAGAGCCAAGTGTGAAGAGTCGAGTGATCGATTTAAGGTGCAAAGGGTGTGAAACCAAGAGTGACAACTAGAACTGTGTTATAAGAAGCTTGCATCCCTGGTGGTGAAGGGTTTGAGCATAGCAGGAAGACAGAAAATAATTAGGTCACAAAGTTTCCACCTAGGGCATAATTGAATCTAGCTAGGGTTTGATTCACAGAGTTACAAGGTTGAAGAAGAGACATTTGCAAGGTAGAAATGGCACCAAAGAAGGCATCTACAATAGTAGAAAAAGAAAATAAGAAGGTGGTCATCGAGGAAGAAGACATGGTACCTGAAAGTCATTTTTTGGAGATGCAATACCCAGAAGGAGGCATTGTTGGCCAAGAGTGGGAGTCACCCATTAGAAAAAGAAAAGTAAGTGAACATAATCACAAGACCTCGAAGAACAAAAAGGAGCTCAATTCATTACTCACTTCTAGAACAAACAAATAAATGGAAGATGACATGTCAGTGTATGATGATGTAGGTGGGAAACTTTTGAAGATAATTGGGGTATATGAGTTGTATGAGCTTCCATATTTTGAGAAGTATGAGCCTTTGTACCAGTGGCTCATGAGCAGGGTACACGAAGACTTCTTCTACTTAGTAGGATGTTGAGTTATAATTTCTTCTACACTTGTTACATTAGTTACAGGTCTGAAGGCCACAAGAGAAGATATAAAAAGTGACCTTGCAGATAAAGCCATGATTTTGAAGACCAAACAGGAGTTGGGATACCTGAAGGGCCTACACAGAATGGACATAGAAAAATTTAATAAATATCCAGTTGTACAAGCTACAACACACTTGGTTACCAAGTTGAATGATCAGGAGTAGAGGTCGCAGGTAAACACTATGTGTTTGCATGTGGCATGAAAAATGTTAGACGGAATGATCTACAACATTACAGGCTATATTGTAGAGAAAATAGTTGAAGAAGCGTGCACAAGAGGGAAGATAAACTTTGGGTCTGTTCTACTATCACTAGTGTTCATGGAGATTGGGGTACCAAACAGACCAAAGGAGAAAATATGGGAATACCCCATGGAGAACAAATCCCCAGCTAAAAGATTCAACAAATACCTATGCAAGGGGGCCATGACAGGCGAAGTGAAGCAAAGGGAAGAGAAGTGGTATGACAAGCTCCACGTGGCATGTGGGGAAAAATAGTACATTCCAAACGACCTACCAGTGGTGGTAGGAAAACAAGTTTAGTTTGCTATATACCAGCATTTCTACATCATGCATTTTCTAATGAAGAATGGAGTTTGGAGCCCTTGGTGCAAGTTACCCTACGCATTCACTATAAGGTATTTTCAAGAAACTGTTCATAGATTTACTGACACATGTAGACTGATCTTCAATGCAGATAAGGTAGATTGTGACTACCATACATTACAGAAGAAGTATGTATATCTCGGCAGAAGCACCTACATAGAGAGAATTATTTCAGAGGTGCTAAATATCAAGCCAATAAGCTTTTCTGTAGTAGATTTGGGGGCAGCATTGGTGTATCTCTAGTTGAAGCCAAATATGGAGAACAAAAAATATGTGGAAGGTGAGTTCACACTTCTAGAACCACCCAAAGGGAAGCATATAATAGAGAATATTCTAGTGCCTAAGCCCACTAAGCAAATTGAACTGTAGGATGAGGAGGAAGAGTGCAAAGATAGTGGTGGCTTGGAGCATAGGGGTAGGATACATCCTACAAGTCAGGGTAAAGTTGGGTGTGATGTTACACCACCTCAGCCACAAGAGGGGGATGAAGCCGACTTGAATGCAGTCCAAGGGGAGAACAGGTTTAAAATAATATTCAAGAGAACAAGGACCCAAGGTGTTACCCCAACCACTGTGCGCAAATCACCCTGACTCTCCCCCCAAAAGGAACCGACCGTGCAGAGAAGGAGGAAGTTGAAGTTGAATGAGGAGGTGGAAGAGTCTAAGGAGAGCGTGCCTACATCTCCTACACTTCTAGAGCATGCAGAAGAAAAGGATGAGGCATCAAAGGAGAAGGAAGAAGAAGAATAAATACCAGAGGAAATAGCTACAGAATAGACTCAAGACATGGAGATGCAAGCCCCAAATTTAGAGGCTAGAATTCCTAAGTATCAAAGGTATATGAGGACAAGTGGGGAGCACATTCCATAAACCTTGGGGTATGCAGAGGACGTAGGAAATATTATCCATGCTGACTTCCAGAGTACAATAGTGTAGAAGGATCTATTTGGCTGGGAGTTGATGGACGAGGATATGGTGACCATGCACACTAGAAAGAATTTATCGTGGTCGATGCACACCCAATTGGATGAGCCTAACTTTGATGTGTGCAAAGATTCATGTGTTTCAAGGTGATTGAAGAAGGTGCCTCAGGCTAGACACATGATAGTAAATCCTACCGCCATGTCAGATGAGCAGGTCAGTAATGCGCTGGTGAAAGTTTCTGTGGAGGTGGCTAGAAGGAACATGGATAAATCTGCCACAATCAAAGCACTACGCGAAGAGCTGAAGAAAAAGGACTCAGTGATAATGCGCATAAATCAGGAAAGGTACTTCACACAGAAGAATAATGAAGTGTTCATAAGCATCCCAAAGGAGATTGGGGACACTATAATCAAAGCAAGGCCACACTTGGAACACAAGGTACCATAGACATTTCCTTCAGTGATACACTATGTGGGATAGTTAGTGGACTTGGTGCTTGAAGATGAAAATCTACGTATGCAAGTGCCGGAAATATCAGAACAAGATGCCAAATGAAATAAGGCATTTTTGATGAGAAAAATTACATCTTATGAAGGGTTGTTACATGCATTACAAGAAGTCTTGAAGAAGGTGGATCTAGCTTTAAATATATGCACAACTCTAGAGGCACTCATCAACATTAGGACCTTGGAAGAGAACAATGAGGTTTAGAAGGCCATGAAAGATGAGACATTGGGCCACACAAAAATATTGTCAATAGTTAAACAAAAGTGTGAGGCCTTGGCAACAACACAAGTGCCGCATAAGACTAGGTTGGAAGAGCTTGGAAAGCTGATTGCACATAAGATCAACCTTTTAAAAGGGAGGATGACATCTATGTCCAGTGTTGTGTTGGTTCTCCAAAATGAGAAAGGGGAAATTATGCAGGATGAGTTGGAATCCATTGTTGTGGACATCTCAGAGAAAGAAAAACAAGCACTCACTAAATGGTAGGATTTGGAGGCCGCAATAAAAGAGGAGTACCTAGAGTGGATGCTACCAACTGATACAAAGGAGGTTACTTAAATAACCTCAAATAAATTATTTATTGGTCCACATTCTTCATTCTTATTTTTTCATTGATATTCTTTACTTCAAATTTTTGAAAATACCCATTATCGGGATGAAAATGAGATTAGTGTGGGGTAATTTTGATCAAAGAATACTTGGCAAAGATCACACAAGGAGTCCACATGGGATGGAAGGTCAAGATCAAAGGCGCGGAAGGAAAGTTTAGATTTCAAGACTTAGCAGATTTTGAGCATGAAGATCTATTTTAGAAGATGGCGTGCGGAACACACCAATGAAGTAGAGACATGCGCGTCATGCATTGTCTATATTTGGAAAAGTGGTTCAAAGCATCTATGCATAGAGACAAGCTAAGAATAGAATTGACACTTCAGTTAACTCTAAGAGAACTATAGATAGCGTACTGGCATGTGTGGCTATAATTGTAAACGATGTGTGACTATCAATAGCATATGACCTATTTCTGGAATAGTTAAGTGGTGAAGGGAAAGTCCCTACCCTATATATATGAGGCTAGGTGCATAGTAGAAAAGGGGGAGGACATGTAACAAAGAGAGTGGTGTATGTGTGTATTAGATCCATATGCGCCTTGATATAAATTGAAAGTACTGTACGGAGCTTCTATATTATTAATATATGAAAGATATTAGATGAATCTACGTATCATTCTGTGTAATTGATTAGTGCATGTTATTTATTTAATGATGATCACTGCTTAAGCTTGTTCTTTCATATATTTATGGGTATCATGCACTTTAGAATGATGGATTAGCTATGAATCTATATGTTTCCATCTTCATCATGCTAACATCATGTTACAACAACCCTAAAGAGGGACCTAGTACCTTGCGCGCTTCGGGTGAGCACTCAGTCTAGGCTGAGTGATGTGTCAGCGTGACTACGGTGTTATATTGAAAATTCTAGGCTGCATCATTACATTTCATTGATATGGTGGTAGACAGAGCTTGTGGAAGATATAACTTTTCCTTGATAGGGTGTTTTGCTAGAATTAGGCCATACATCGATCAAGCTAGGAGATGGACCGAAAAGAAATGGAAATTTTTGGGGCAAGTTAACACATTGGCCCTGACTAAGAAAATATTTATATTTTTCTTCCCCTTTGAAGAAGATCTTAAACATATTATGTAGGTTGGACCCTAGTTCTAAGGGATAATCACTCTCTCCATAGCTAGATGGAAGTAAGGAGTAAAAAATAACTCTCCATCACTGTGTCTAGTCTGAGTAAGTCTTTCTAGAATGTCGTTGGAGTTCTGTAAAGTGGATGTGTTAGAAGGAATAGCCAAATCGATGGGGGATCTTATTACCATTGATCCAACCACATCAGCCCAATTGAGATTCATTATAGGAAGGATGTGTATTAATATACCTGATGACTCTAGACCACCGGAGGCCATAAACTTGATGTCAAGGGATGGAGTCTGGAAGAAAAAATTTGTAATCAAAGATTCACCTATGATCTGCAGAAAATGCGAGAGAGTGGGGCATGACTCTTATAGCTACAAGAGTACCACATCTTGGTAGAAGGGTAATCAGGACATGGTGGAACAACCACATATGGTCGATACAAACATTTGACTAGAAAGCATATGGATGTAGTCTTAAATCCCTAAGGACATGGCCTATCTGTCCTATGTGAACGGGGTTTCCAAAACTATGCACAAGACTGTCCACCACAAATAGGAAATGTTCGTAGAGCTGAATCTAAAGGATGACTCAGAGACTAGCCTACAAAAATGAGATGATCTAGATAATGTTTTCAAAATTGATGACTTGGAAAATACAAAAATGGAGAAAGCGGGAGTTTAGGACGACATTGTTTAGAAGGAAAAGGTGATAGAGGTAATCTTTCCTACCATCTTGGCTAAAGGAAGAGTGATAAATGCAATGGAAATAACGTTTAAGCCAAATTCAAATGTTATGATTAAAATAGTTCATAAAGATGTCATGCCTGATAGTGGAGTGGTTGTTAGAATTATCTGGTAATTTCTAGAATGTTCCAGAATGTTCTTGTAATTTCTACCACTCAAACTCACTAGAATGTTCTAGAATGTTCTGGAAATTCCTACCAGTCAAATTCACTAGAATGTTTTGGTAATTTCTACCAGTCAACATGTCCAGAACATTCTAATTTCTTCTAGATTTATTTGTGAGGAAGATGTATTCTTAATGTGGAAGAAAGAGGATTCTAAATACTTTTGTATTCTTCCAAATACCTCTATAAAATGGAGGTGAATGTAATTGTTTGTAATAAGAACAAAACAAGAAGCAAGTACATAATAAAATTTGATTATGCTGTAGCACAACAACATCTGGTTTTTGTTTGTATTTTATTTATTTTTGTCTCTACCCACATCAAATTGGTATAAGAGCATTGGTGATATGGAGGAAGAGGACGTGAAGGCATCCCTCTATTTTTTGTTAGATGTAGTTGGCCGAGGTAATAAATTTTTTTAAAAGAAGATTTAATTTTTAGTATTAAAATAAATTAAGTAATGAATTTTAGTATAAATCAAGCCATAATACCAATATTTTCTGGAAAAAATTATGATACATGGTATTTTAGAATGAAATTGGCATTTGATTCATGTGAGTTATTAGACATAGTTATAAATGGTTATGTTGAACCAGAAGTTGAGTTTACTTTGAGTTTAGATAATGAGAATATTCTTAAAGAAAATAGGCAGAAGAATAAGAGGGCTTTGCAAATCATTGCACAAGGATTGGATGAGTCAGTTGTTGGAAGGATTAAGCTAGCCACTATAGCCAAGCAAGCATGGGACATCTTAGAGACAACATATCAAGGTATGAGTAAGGTAAAAATTCCCAGATTACAAGCACTTAGACAATAATTTTAAAATTTACAGATGAAAGATTCTGAATCAGTAGATCAATTCACATATCATGTTATGGATTTGGTTAATCAAATAAGATAGACTGGTGATGAGATAATAGATCAAAAGGTTGCAGAAAATATTTTGAGATGTTTTCCTAAAATTTTTGATGCAATTGTTGTGGTAATTGAGGAATCCAAGGATTTGACTAATTTTTCTATAGATGAGTTGGTTGGTTCATTAAAGAGTTATGAAGAAAGGATAAACAGGAATGACAATAACTCATGGGAGCATACATTCGAAACAAAAATGGCATTCGGTAGAGGTAGAGGAAGAGGAAATCCAGGATTTAGAGGAAGAGGAAGAGGAAGAGGAAGAAACAAATTTCAAAGAGAAGAAAGACAGAGTCTAGATCCATGAGGATGGAGAAATAAAAATTTCAGCTTAAGGGGATGCAATAGCAATCAGGTGTCATAAAGGTATGATAAATCAAATGTGCAATGTTATTATTGCAAGAGTTATGGCCACTCTGGTAATGAATGCCGAAAGAAAGAAGATGATATGCGTAAACATAATGCAAACTATTATGAAAGTAATTTAGGGTCTGTATTTATTACATGTAATGTAGCTTAGGAAAGTTCTAGCAACATTTGGTTTCTAGATAGTGGTTGTAGTAATCACATGACTGAAAACAAAGATTTCTTTAAAAATATGGACACATCAGTTAAATAAGAAATCAAATTGGGGAATGATAATATAGTTAAAGCCATGGGAAAAGGTGGAATTAATGTGATAACAAAAATTAGTAAGAAGACTATGTTGGTACCCAATTTGATTCTCCCTTAGAAGCTGAGCAACATCACAGCTTTGACAGGAAGCTTAGAGACAAGAAAACCATGTTGTGGGTTGTTTTATAGCCAGGGAAGAAATTCAGCTTGCTCTTTGTCACTCAGATGTGGAGAAATGGGTAGCACCCTTAAGAGGATTTGATTTATCCTCGCTACTTTATGGTTGTGTCTTGCAACCAGGGTGAGAGGACCCTTTTGTAGCTTGTTGTTTGTGGAGGAGATGGATATGTCATTCTTTGCAAAGTTATTAAGAATACCTTGAAGAAAACATGATCAATACAACAAAATCTAACTCTCACGAGTTGTCACCCTATATAATGGAGATATTTTTTGAGCAAGGTTAAGGATACTAAAGACAATGAAAACCTGATTGCTTCTGTATGTTTTGGTAGCAAAGTTTATGCATTTGTACACACATAGGACAAAACAGGGATATTATGGGTAGGATTGGTTTTTTTTAAATGAATTTTGGTGGGGAGGTGAGGTAGAGTGGATTTTGACTCGCCAGATCTTTGAGAGCTTTTACAAAAATGGAAGGCTTGACCAACAAAATGCTTCAGAATAGCTAGAATGTTCCTTCAACTAGAAGGTGTGCTTCAATGGAGGCCCAGATCAACACGTTTTCACACAAACTTTAAGAATCCAAAATCAAGGCTCAAATTGGAAGAAATTAACTGAACATCATCAACCTTTGTTTTATTATGCCTAAGATACCCTCGAAGGTTAAAAAAAAATCTTAATCATCATGCTAGGAGTAAAGTGATTTTAAATTTGTTTATTTCACTATCAAATGAAATATCTTCTGATACAGGAAATTACAAATGACACAAAACTATCACAAAGCTAAGATCTTGTGTGATTCACAAATATTTCAATGTAAGATTGCAATGGGAACAACGAGAATCATTTGTAAACATTAAGAGATGAAGAAGATACAAATTTTCTCAAAGTCAACACAAATTAACTCAAACTTAACTAAATTCATAAGTAGGGGAATGTTTCTAGAACAGTCTTAGAGCTTGTCAATGGTTGTACACTCGCAACCACCTTGACATGATCAAATTTAAAACAAAAAGAAATAAACAGGTTCCTCAGATAAAGTCTCGAAAAGATGGGCTCTGTCAAACTTTTCTCTTAGAAATTAGCTTCTGACCTCTAACACTCCAACCATTTGCATGAAAAATTCATGTAATTTATAACATTTCATTTACAATAGAGTTTTCCCCCCAAAACAAAAACATGCAAATCACCATTGCGTGTTACGACTTTGATCGTGAAGTTCTTAGAATCATATTTGCAAAAAAGTTATCAGGTGCGCAGAGGAAAAATCTCTCCAAATATTTCCAGCATTCAATTTTTCACCTAGTAAGTCATTCTTCATCTCATGCACCAACTACTTCCTCCTCCAATCTGTCAAATCTGGTTCTTTGCATGCCAAGGAAGGAAAGACTGGAAATTCATATCGAACCCGATAGTCAGATCACATCTTAATGGTAAAAGATGTTTTTAAATTTCTCCCACCAAACCAAGATATCAAATGGTTTGTTGCGTGCCAAGGAAAGAAAGATCAGATCGAATCCGACAGTCAGATTACATCTTTAATGGTAAAATACGTTTTCAGACCTTCCTCACCAAACTAGGATATCAATTTAATGTTCCTCTTCATTTTGTGTGTAGGATACTCTAATAAATTATTAAAAAACCATAAAAATTCGCATCCCCGGGAGCTTTGGAGAAAAATGATGGAAAATCATATACAAATGCACAGTTGCCGTCAATTTCCCTTTTGAATTTGGACCATCCATGTGGGAGATCTGAGTTAAGATGGGCCTGGAGGTTCCTTTTTACTTTTTATACCCTTTGGAAAAAATGTAAAATTTCTCAATTTGATTCATCCCTCTACCTTTTAAAAATGGGCTTGACACATGTCCCAATGTGGATTTTAGAGGAACCGTAGCTAAATTCTACTATTTTACCTATTTTTGGAAAAAGGAAAATTTTCCCAATTTTCCCTGAGAGTCCACCTTCTTGCCTTTTGAATTTTCAAATTTCCATGCAACTCAATGGCGCATCATAAGATGGCCCCCAAGAGTAGAGACCCTAAACAAGTGTGGGCTCAACACATGTCTCAATCTGGTAGAGTTTGTTAAAAAACTTGAGAGTTCAGCGGAAGGCGCCATGTGTCCAAGGTCCAAGATAGTCTTCTTCAGCCATTGAAAATTCCAAGCAAAAGGTAGAGTGAGTGGAAGCCTCCAAGTTTCCTCCTGGCACTTCTTAAAAATAAAATCTAAGGGCTGGTCCCCAAACATGCGCAGTCCCTCCACGCATCTTAGGCCCTTTAGGAAGTTGCTTGAAAAGTCTAAGTAAAGGAAGGCTCGACAGAAACCTCCACGTGTCTTTATGGCACAACTTCAAGATGGTCCCCAAAATCAGAGACCCTAAATGAGCGTGGGTGCACCATGTGTCCCAGGCCTTAGAAAATTTCTTTTAAAAGTTTAAGTGCCCAACAAAGTCGGCGGAAGCCTCTACCTGTCCCTTTGTCACATTTGTTAAGGTGGGACCCTGAGGAAGATCTTCAAATGAGCTCCATCCCACCACTTGTACATGGCCCACCAAAATTGTACAAGTTGTATGAAAAAAAAAATTCTAAGTCTGGGTAAAGCAGTAGAATCCTCCACATGTCCCCTCGGTGCAACTCTAAGGCCAAACAAAAAGGTGAGTCTTCGAACAAGATTTGTTCCTCCACGTGGACAAGTTTTAGGTTAAAACAATCCACAAATTTTTTAGAGTGCCCTTCCGAGCCCCATCCAACTAAAAAGGGCCACGTTTCCACTAATGCAGATATTTAAATTTGACAAGAGAAACACACCCGTCAAGCCGTAAAATGCAGGGAAACAAGTGTTTCATCCTGGAGATGAAATTTTCTTCAAGGATAGAGAATTTGGAAATATTGTAAGTTTCAAAACATGATCCTCCAAGCTACATTCAATCTCATTTCCTTAGGCACCTGGGACAAAAAAGGCAAGGACAACAACACATGACTATGGAAAATGGAAGGGAAGGAACAACCTGAATTTTACGCCCAATTGACAAAAACCTTCAGATGGACAAGGGAATCATCAACACATTCTGGGATTTTAAGTGATATTTGATCGGGGAGGGGACTAATCATGGCAACCAATGGAGGACAGAGTCTTCAAGCACCAACACGGGAAGATAAAAAACATGACAGAGGCCACAAACTGAGGTATTTTAATGGAAAATAGAGTGAGACTAATTCGAGCACCGACATCAGCTCCGAATCAAGGATGGGCACTCCCTGTGAGTGCCACAAGAACCAAATAATAGACCAAGTGCCAAAAAACATCCATTGGGAAAAGGAGTCAGCTTGTAGAGTAGAAAACTAGAACCATCTCCTAAAAATGAACCGAGGAACAAGAAAAACCAAGCCACCAAGGACCAAAATGAGTGAAAACACAAAAGACAAAAAGCAACCAAAAAACTGTACACTATACAAATGATGCTCACATTTATTCTAGGGAATCAATCCAAGAAATATTTCAAGTGCCTGCCATTAATAGATAATTCGAGCAATTCCCCATCCAAGTATTTCATGAAGAAGGTATGTTCACCAATCTGAATGTCAATGGAGTAAGGGCCCATCCATAATACATCAAATTTACCATGCTTTGCCTTGTCTTCATGTCCGCTATCCCATAACAACACAAGATCTCCAATACTGAAACCTCTGGGAGTGACCTTCTTGTCAAATAACTTCTTCAATTTTTCTCTACACTTTACATGCCTTTGGTGAGATGCTCTCCTTTCTTCATCAAGTTTAACAATCTGGTTAATGCGAGCATCATATGGACTAACTTCTTGATATTCCAATTGTTGAATGAACTGATATGAGGATAATTGCATATGCAGGGGCAGCATAGCTTGAGTGTCATACACTAATTCAAATGGACTTTATCCAGTAGCTCTTTTAACAGTAATTCTATTAGCCTAAACAACAAACTTCAACTGCTCACCCCACTTCCTTTTGTTCAACTCCAAAGTTCTCCTGATGATTTTTAACTGATTTTTATTGTTGGACTCTACTTGTCCATTGCCTTGGGGGTTATAGTTGGAGGAATATGTCAAATTGATCCCATATTCTTTACACATTACCACCAAAGGTTTAGCTCTAAATCTCATGGCATTGTCAGCAACAATTATAACTGGCACTCCAAACCTGTAAATGATATGGTTCAACACTAAGTCCATGACAATTTGGTGTGTTGCTATCTTGGTGGGGATTGCCTCCACCCACTTAGTGAAATAATCAGTGGCTACAAGAATCAACTTATGGCCAGCACTTAAAGGGTCTAAAATCTCACCAATGAAATCCATTCCCCATTGCTTAAATTGGGCTTCAATTGATACATGCTATAAAGGAAGGGAGCCTGAAGCTTTTAGTCTTCCAG
Source organism: Taxus chinensis (assembly GCA_019776745.2). Classification (NCBI taxonomy): domain Eukaryota; kingdom Viridiplantae; phylum Streptophyta; class Pinopsida; order Cupressales; family Taxaceae; genus Taxus; species Taxus chinensis. The sequence goes on from CM034150.1 coordinate 667,359,587, forward strand.
AAAAATTATAGAAACTCTCACATCTTCTAACCAAAAAAATTATATCCCTGAAAATATTTGGCAACCAATAACCAGCCCTTAGGATCTTTTATGCTATGACGTTTCCAGCAAAATTCCCCCCAAAAACTCCTCCATGGAGATCAGAAATTATCTTGGGGGCTTCAACCTTAAGAGGACTCCCTCAGGGTTCTTCCAGGCTATATCAAAATTAGTGATGATATATTTCTGGGAAGCCAACTTAAGAGTTCTTTTCTCATTGTTACTCAAATACTCAGGGAAGTATAGATGTCTGAGATAAAATATTATATCTTTTTACCATTCAGAACTCACCAACATTTAAAGGACATCAACCCTTCCTTCTTCTATTTCATTTCCCTCAATAGTTTGCAAGTTACTCTCAGCCATAATTTTATCTAAACCCAAACCTCTTACAAATTTCATGGCTTGAATATCCACGTCATACTCCTACAACTTATTCACCCATCTACATCTTTTTCTTGAGACCTCCATCTTTGATAAGACATCTTTCACCATGGTGTGGGGAACATAAGAAACAACTTTAGAGCTCAAAATGTAGGGTCTGAAAACCTTTCTTTCTTTTACCAAGGAAAATTCTTGCTTCTCCATAATGGTTTACTTCAACTTAGCCCCTTACAATGCCTTACTGAAAAAGGTAATTGGCCTCTCAACCCCTTCATCATCCTTCTGCAACAAGACAGATGCAATGGTGTTCTTTGAAGAAAAAGAAAACATCTGAAAAAGGATTCTTATAATTTAGAGTTGCTAAAATAGGGGCATGCTTTAATGCTTCCTTGATCTCGTTGAAAATTTGAATGATAGCCTCTTCCCATTTGATAACTTGGTCCTTTTTTAGCATGCAAGTTATTGGAATGGTCAACTCAGCAAATTTTGATATGAATCTCCTAATAAAGTTTATTTACCCAAAGAAGAACTGAATTCCTTTCTTGGTTCTTGGAATTGGGACCTTGCTGATGGCCTCTACCCTCTCGGGATCAATCATGACACCATCCTTGGATACAATGTGACCAATAAAATTTTCCTTTTACACTCCGAAATGGAAATTCTTTGGATTGAGTGAAATGCCATACTCTCTGCATCTTATCAGCATCTTTTCTAAATTTCATAGGTGATCACTTCTTCTCCTGGAGAAAATTGTCACATAATGTTGATACACAGTAATGAAATCATTTATATATCCTGAGAATGCTACATCCATTTCTCTATGAAAAGTAGCTCTAGCATTCATTAGGCCAAACAACATCCTCACATACACATAGGTACCCCATGGAGTAGTGAAAGTAGTTTTGATTCTCTTTGATTACTTCACAACTATCTGGTTATACCCAAAGAAACCATTCAAAGTAGATAACAACTCAAAGCCCGTAAATAATTGCAAAATTTTATCCATGTTTGGTAAAGGATAATTAGCCTTCATTGATGCTCTGTTCAGATTTCTAAAATCCATGGACAACCTGATATCATCCATTCTTTTTTCTAACTGGCACTAAGTTTGCAACACAATAAGAATACCTTGTTGGCTGAATAATCCCTCAGTTTCTTTATCTCTTCTTACATATTCATAGAGAGGAGTGGATTAATTGGCCTCTACTTTATTTTAAATGGTTTTGCATTAGATTCCAAAGCAATTTCATGATGAAACAAATCCTCCCTGTATGCTTTTAAGTCTGAATAAGACCAAGCTAAGTAGTCCTGATATTTCTTTAACAACTGGACATACGATTGTTTTCCATCCTTGTTCAGATTGCTTCCCAACCAGATCTTCCTTGGTTTCTCCTCTGTTCCTAGGTCATGCTCTTCAACATCCCTTGAGGCCGTTATATGCCTATTGATAATGCAATCAGCATTATCAAAGTTTGATTCAAGAGCAACAAGTCCTCTAGGAATGGTATTAGTTTTCACTTGGATGATGTCTTTACCAAAAAAAGTTTCTTTACCTTTTGCTACACACACCATTGGCTCTCAATCAATACACTGATCAGAAAACTCCCCTTTGTTCTATAGAAATCTTTTGACCTGAGAATCATCATAAAAAATTTGCCAATGTTTAATGTTGTCAGGGATAAATGGCCTTGTTAACACTTCAACATCATATTCACAATATGGGGATTTTACACAATTATCAAACCCAGATCCCAATACTGTAAGCTTGTCTACCATAACATTGAACTTCCTATCATGATGCATAATTTTAAATGAATCAAACATTTCAATCAAATCCCATACTGCATTCTTGTACTGTTTCATTCTCTGAATCTTAATAGCATACAATTTTCTGATTTGTTTAACAATTAGTTCTGAATCTCCCTTAACATTGATGTCTTTAACATAGTATTTCCAAGAAATTCTCAAACCTAACAATAATGCTTCATACTCAGCAATGTTTTTGGTACACTCAAAGTTAAGTTTGAAAAAAAAAACAAACTCTTCCAAGCTTGGAGAAATCAGAACTACACCAGCCCCATTTCCAAATTTTGAGCAAGCTCCATCAAACAAAAAATTCCATAGAGAGCCTACTTGTTCAAGACTCTTACATTTATCCATTTTTCTCTCTTTCCCATCAGCAAATCCAATAAAGTTATCGACATCAACACTTGTGCACAACACTTCATAAGATGCAATGTTGGGATTTTCAATGAGGTGCAACATCTTCTTTTCTCCATACAACTTGACAAGGATGCCCTTAATTAGGATGGTGACATATGACATATCCATTTGAACACTCCCACCAACACTTGCAGCCCATTTTCTTGACAACAACATACCCCACTTGGTTGGGCTATCAACAATAACAACATCAAGTTTCAAGTTCCTACCTGGATAAGTTGCAAGTTGTACCACCAAACGTTTGACACATCCCACCACTGGAACCTCTTTGGAATCCATGGTAGTGCACTTCACATATACTATTATTACTTTGATATCCATTTCATTCATGACTTCTAGAGGCATAACATTGCATGATGCCCCCGAACTAAACATACAATTGTGTAGCAATATGTCATTAATGATCAAAGTGGTGAAGAATGGATCTACATTTAGCTGAGACTCTACCACAGATGTTCTCAAATAAACCTCAGGAGGTTCACCTAGTTCTTCCAAAGATGGTGGTGTTTCTAGCTCTTCAATGATTGGAGGAGTCTCCATAATGTTTACATTTCTGCCTGGAGCAATCTTCTCTTCTTTGAATCCCAAATACTAAAATGCCCTCTTCTTGTGCTCAGGAATCCTAAGAAGCTCAATAAATGGAACCATAACTTTTATTTGACTCAAAACATGGGCAATGTCATATGGAACACACTTTGGCAAGGCAACATTAGAAGGGAGATTAACACATTCATCACATGGTATGGGATTTTTGACAGATTAAGCATGAGGGTAAGTATGTATCTTGTTTGGGATAGCAAGGCCTTTGGAAGGTGTATCTTTCTTAGGAGCCTCTTTAGGAATATTTGAAAGCAACAGAGCTTTAGGTTTGGCTTGAGTCCCTACTCCTTTGACAACTCTATTCCTAGTATTATAATCCATTTCTTAAGCAACAACCACGTTCATCAATAACTACCTATCCTCCTCAGATGGGATTCCTCCATCATACTTCTTTATCATTAAAGCTCTCAAATATTCAAATTCATTATTGGGAAATTCAAAATCTTGTACAATATTTATTTCTAAAGTATGAGAGGGAGGAAGAAGAGGTACCCGGTGAATGCAATCCCAAAAATCAGTAGTAGTTCTAGCACTTATTACCTCTGTTGAAGTTGCTCCCTACTGTGAGCTAATAGAGCACTCCATCATGCATGCATCATCATCAATGTTATCATCATCATCTTCCTCTTCTACTTGCTAATCTACTTTTCATGGAGCATGGGGCATGAAACATCTGTCACACCAATCGATTACATATGTTTCTTCAATAACAACTCTAGAAGCTAAAGGATCAGGCACCATTCTATTTTCCCAAGCTTTTGAATTTCTATTTGCAGATCCCATGGGTCCCTTGCCTCCATCATCTGATCTTTTGTCATTTCGAGGATGGTTAGAAAATTTGTCTTGACCTTGTTGCTTATGTTGGCTTTGTGAACTCTTCCCAATTCCTTTCTCTTCTCGTGCTAATTTTTATGAGATTTATTTGATAGCTCCTGTCAAAGTTTTCGCAACTTCCTCCAAATCAGTAGCCTTACTTGTTTGAGGTCTTTCTAGGTTAACTTGTTTCACACCTTCCCTCTTAGGAGGTTTTCCAATTGCTTTGATGTTATTCTCAATTTAGAGAGCCATGGTAAAGGCCTACCTCAAATTGGTAGGGTTTTTGTCCCTCAAGTAGTAAGCAGCTTTCTTATCAAATACATTTGAATACTTTATAAGAAAAGAATCATCACATGGCCTTAATCTCACAGGAAATATCCTCAATGTCTTACTAAATCTAGTATTGAAGTCATGCACTGACTCATTACGATTCTTTTTAATATTCTCAAATTTTGACAAAAGAAACCTAGGATCTATTTTTTCACCATATTACAGTTTGAATGCATTATTCATTTCAGTCCAAGAATCAATGGAATTATCTAGCAAATCTTTATACTAGTCTCGTGCATCTTCTTCCAAAGTATGGATAAACAATTTGATATATATATATATATATATCTTCAAATTCAATCTCAAAGTCTTCCATCATGTTGATGAAAAGCTTTAAGTGTTGATCACTAGTTATAGCATTATTTCCTTAGAACTTTGGTAGTGTATTTCTTACATCTTGGGAAAATGCATTTGGATAACCAACCATCCCTCTAAAATTTATAGGACCAAAATTATTTACAACAAATGGAGGTATGGGTGGGGGATGGACCATGTTGTTTTCAAGAGTTGACCTTGGAGGAGAATCAAACTAATAAGGGACAAGGGATCTTTGAAACACAGGAGTATAACTTCCAAAATGGATATCTCCCAAAGGCTATTTTTCTTGGAAAAACCTATCAACTTTGGAAAACATAGGGGAAGAATGAAAAACAAACTTTTCAAATTCAAATGAAGGCCCCTCTCTAGATGGAGAATTTAATTCCAAAAAAATACTACCTGATTCAAAAGGACTTGAATGGAAATCTTCAATGATAGGCTAATAAATTTCATCAATGGAGACCTCTTTTCTTGACTGCTGATCTCCAAGAACTCTCTAGGATTTTCTTCCTTCTGAATTTGTTTTTCCTAGCTCTGGAAATAATGTCCTAGTAGGATCCCTAGCTACGAAAGATCTTCTTCCTTCCAGCTTTGCAAAGATTAGTAACAAATTTCACTTAACAGAGGTTAAGACACTAGTATTTATCAAAAAAATTGATCAACACAGAGTCACCACTTAGGATTTCCACCTTAGTTGTGTAAATGCACTAAAAATATGATCTATCATATGTTTGTCAACACTAGAAACTAGAAATGGAAAAATCTGACCTTCCTTTACCCAGATTTATCAATGAAACTTAGTGCAATAACTATAGAAACTAGAAATATTACACAAGCCCAAACATAGGCTGATGTTGAAACAATGTACTCACACTTAGAGCATATAAGAAATGATTACCAGGGCTTTTGTATGACCTGAAATCACAATGTCCTTGGCAATGGTGCCAAAATGATGCTGGTACCCAAATAGATTCTCCCTCAAAATATGAGTAGCATCACAATTTTGGCAGGAAGCTTCAAGACAAGCAGACCATGTTGTCTGTCATTTTGTAGCCAGGGAAGAAATGTAGCTTGCTCTTTGTCACTCAGATGTGGAGAAATGGGTAGCACCCTTAAGAGGATTTAATCTATCCTCACTACTTTATGGTTGTGTCTTGCAACTAGGGTGATAGGACCCTTTTGTAACATGTTGTTTGTGGAGAAGATGAATATTTCCTTCTTTGAAAATTTGTTAAGAAGACCTTGAAGAAAGCATGATCAATACAACAAAATCTAACTCTCACAGGTTATCACCCTAGATAATGGAGATATTTTCTGAGCAAGGTTCAGGCTATTAAAGACAATGAAAACCTGATTTCTTCTATATGTTTTGGTAACATAGATTATGAATTTGTACACACATGGGAAAATAGGGGTAGTATGGGTAGGATTGGTTGTTTTTAAATGAATTTTGGTGGGAGGTGAGGAAAAGTGGATTTTGACTCGCCAGATCTTTGAGATTTGTTACAAAAATGGAAGGCTTGACTAATAGAATGCTTCAGAATAGCTAGAATGTTCCTTTAACCAGAAGGTTTTCTTCAATGGAGGCCCAGATTAGCACATTTTCACACAAAATTTAAGAATCTAAAATGAAGCGTCAAATTGGGAAAACTTAACTGAACATTATCAACCTTTGTTTTATCACGCCTAAGATACCCTCAAAGGCTAACAAACAATATTAATCATCATGCTAGGAGTAAAGTGATTTTAAATTTGTTTATTTCACTATCAAAAGGAATCTCTTCTGATAAATGAAATTAGAAATGCCACAAAACTATCACAAAGCTAAGATCTTATGTGATTCACAAAGATTTCAATGTAAGATTACAATGGGAACAAGGAGAACTATTTGCAAACATTTAGAGATGAAGCAGACACAACTTTTCTCAAAGTCAACATAGATTAACTGAAATTTGATTAAATTCATCAGTAGGGGAAAGTTTCTAGAACAAACTCAAAGCTTATCAATGGCTGTTCACTCACAACCACCTTGACATGATCAAATTTAACACAAAAATAAATAAACAGGTTCCTCAGATAATGTCTCAAGAAAGATGGGCTCTGTCAAAATTTTCTCTCAAGAATTATCTTCCAACCTCTAACACTCCAACCATTTTCATGAAAAATTCGTGCAATTTATAACATTTCATTTATAATAGAGTTTTTCCCCCAAAACCAAAACATTCAAAGCACCGTGTTACGACTTTGATCATGACTCTCAAAATCAGATTTGCAAAAAATTTGTAAGGTGCACAGAGGGAAAATCTCTCTAAATATTTCAAGCATTCAATTTTTCACCTGGTAAGTTGTTAGTCATCTCACGCGCCAACTACTTCCTCCTCCAATCTGTCAAATATGGTTCTTTACATGCCAAGGAAGGAAAGACTAGAAAATCAAATTGAACCTGATAGTCAGATCACATCTTAATGGTAAAAGATGTTTTCAAATTTCTCCTACCAAACCAAGATATCAACTAGTTTCTTGTGTTCCAAGGAAAGAAATATCAGATCGAATCTGACAGTCAAATTACATCTTTAATGGTAAAAGACATTTTCAGACCTTCCTCACCAAACCAAGGTATCAAATTAATGTTCCTCTTCATTTGGCATGTAGGAGACTCCAAGAAATGATAAAAAACCATAAAAATTCACATCCCCAGGATCTTTGGAGAAAAATGGTGGACAGTCATATATAAATGCACAGTTGTCTTTGATTTCCCTTTTGAATTTAAACCATTCATGTGGGAGATCCGAGTTAAGATGGGCCCGAAGGTTCCTTTTTACTTTTTATACCCTTTGGAAAAAATGCAAAATTTCTCAATTTTCTCCAACCCTCTACCTTTGAAAAATGGGATTGACACGTGTCCCAATGTGGGCCCCAGAGGAACCACGGTTAAATTCTACTATTTTACCTATTTTTGGAAAAAGGGAAATTTTCCAAATTTTTCCCGAGAGTCGGTCTCCACACCTTTTGACTTTTCAAATTACCACGCATTTCAATTGTGCATCTTGAGATGGTCCCCAAAAGTAGAGACCCTAAACAAGTTTGGGATCAACATGTGTCTCATTTCGGTAGAGTCTGTTAAAAAACTTGAGAGTTCAGTGGAACACGCCATGTGTTAAAGGTCCAAAATAGTCTTCTTCGACCATTGAAAAGTCCAAGAAAAAGATAGAGTGAGCGGAATCCTCCAAGTTTCCTTTTGGCACTTCTTCAAAATAAAAACCCAAGGGTTAGTCCCCAAACATGGGTCGTCCCTCCACGTGTCTTAGGCCCTTTAGGAAGTTTCTTGAAAAGTGTAAGTAAAGGAAGGCCTGGCAGAAACCTCCATGTGTCTTTATGGTGCAACTTCAAGATGGTCCCCAAAATTGGAGACCCTGAATGAGCGTGGGCTCACCACATGTCCCAGGCCTTAGAAAATTTCTTTTATTAGTTTAAGTTCCTAGTGGAGCTGGCGGAACCCTCCACCTATCCCTCTGTCACATTTGTTAAGATGGGACCCTGAAGCAGATCTTCAAATGAGCGCTAGCCCACCACGTGTTTATGGCATACCAAAATTGTACCAGTTGCATGAATTTTTTTTAAGTTCAGGAAAAGCAATGGATTCCTCCACGTGTCCCCCCGGCACAACACCGAGGCCAAACAAAAAGGTGTGTTTTCAAACGAGTGTCATTCCTCCATGTGGACAAGTTTTGGGTTAAAACAATCCAATAAGTTTTTAGAGTGCCCCACCAAGCCACATCCAACCAAAAAGGGCCACATTTCCACTAATGCATAGATTTAAATTTGATAGGAGAAACACACCCATCAAGCTGTAAAATGTAGGGAAACCATTGTTTGAGCTCGGAGATGAAATTTTCTTCAAGGATGGAGAATTTGGAAATATTTTAAGTTTAAAAACATGATCCTCTAAGCCATTCAATCATGTTTCCTTAGGTACCTGGGACAAAAAAATGGCAGGGACAACAACACACAACTGCGGAAAATGGAAGGGAAGGAACAACCTAAGTTTTATGCCCAATTGAAAGACACCTTCAGATGGACAAAGGAACGAATAAAAAAATGCTAGGTTTTCAAGTGATCTTTGACCAAGGAGGGGAATAATCATGGAAACTAATAAAGGACAGAGTCTTCAAGCACCAACATGGGGAGATAAAAATGTGATAGAGGCCACAAACTGAGGGATTTTAATGGAAAAAGGGGTGAGACTAATTTGAGCACCAACAGAGTATTCCTAATGTTTATTTTGTACCTGGATAAAAGAATAATCTCCTAAGTATGGGACAACTTATTCAAAAGGGTTATAGAGTTTTCTTTAAGGATAATGTTTACACAATATGTTATATTTATCCAAGTAACATGTTGATTGCAAAATTTGAAATGACAAATAACTTAATGTTCCCACTTCACATAAAAAGTAAAATGATGGAAGAGAATGGATCAAGTTTCAAGGCATCAAGTCAAGATCAAGCATATGTATGGCATTTAAGGTATGATCATCTAAACTTCAAATGATTTTGTTGCAGAAAAGGGAAATGGTCAGAGCTTTACCTCGTATTGAAACACCATTGAGTCTATGTGAAAGTTGTATTTTGGCCAAGAAACATAGAGATAGTTTTTGAAATGGAATGTCATATACATCTTAGGCACCATTAGAAATTGTGTATACAGATATATGTGGTCCAATGAAAACACCATCATTAGGGGGATAATTTATTTTCTAACATTCATTAATGATTATAGTAGAAAAAAATGGGTTTATTTTCTCAAATATAAATCTGACGCATTTGGAAAGTTCAAGGAGTTCAAAGCATTGGTTGAGAAACAAAGAAAGAAATCCATCAAGGTATTGATTCCAAATAGAGGAGAAGAATACAAGTCAATTGATTTTTTGGATTACTTCAGGTATCATAGAATAAAGAAGTAGTTCAGTACAAGGTACACACCTCAACATAATGGTGTTGCAAAAAGAAAGAATCGTATAATCATGGAGATGGCAAGGAGCATGTTGAAAGGAAAGAATCTATTAAATGAATATTGGGCTGAAGCAGTAGCTTGTTCAGTTTATATATTGAACAAAATTCCAAAAAAGATTGTGATGTACATGATTCCACAACAAGCATGGAGTGGTAAGTGTCGTAGTGTTTCTCATTTTAGAATATTTGGTTGTATTACATATGCACGTCCTCCTAAAGAAATGAGGAGTAAAAATATGCACCATGATAAAGTTGCACTCTAAAGGAAATGTAATAGCTCCAAAATTATCACAAGGAATAATCAATCAATCAACTAAAGAACTTGCATAACAGAACAAAGCTTTCACATGTAGAGAAAGACAATGGAGTGTCTTGGCATACTCATAAATATCAAATGAAGGGATACATATAGGGTGTTGAGTAACCCTAGTGCATGACACACAAGAAACCCTAAACCTAACCCATGTGAGATGACCCTCCATATGTGTGTAAAGGACATATAGGATCCCACACACCAAAACCCCCCTTCATCAAAGTTGGGGTAGCGGCTATGATGAGTCAGACAAAAAAATAAGACACTCCTAAACAACTAAGAAAGATGTGTCAATGGGGCCCGACAACTAAAGGTCTGATAAGATTCCCATGTACAAACAACATATTCCTAGAAGAAGAAGAAGAGGAGGAGGACTATATAGCCTGAAGAAGATGAGCAGCTGTATAAGACCTCACCCTAAGAAGAGACCGCAAGTGAAGAAACTTCACCTCAGTGAAGGGCTTGGTGAATATATCTACAATCTAATCAGCTATCTGAATGTATTGAATGTCGTTGATACCATCATGAATAAGCTATCGTATGAAGTGCATATGGATCTCAATGTGCTTCATCCACTGATGCTGAACTAGATTTATGCAAATTGAGATAGTGCTCATGTTATCACAATAGATAATGGTAGGCCACCAAAAGTGGATGCCAAACTCTATCAGAATACCCTGTAGCCAAACAACCTCTGTGGCAGCATTAATTGCTCCTCTGTATTCTACCTCTATAGATGATATCGCAATTTCATTTTTCTTCTTATTATACCAACTAATAGTACCTAAACCAAGAGAGAAATTATAACCAGAGGTACATTTCCAATGATCTAAGTCACTGGCCTAATCAAAATATATGAACCTAATCAAGTCAATATCCACTCCTCCAAAATAGTGAATGCCATCAGTATAGGTTCCATGAACATACAGAAGGATCCTCTTAGCTTCTTTCAAATGCAACTCATGTTGCTCCTGCATGAATCAGGACACTATCCCAACAACATAAGATAAATCTGGTCAAGTGTGAGTTAATTAAATCAAGATCTCCACCAGTTGTCGATAATGGGTACCATCAATCAAGGGAGTAGAGCAATCAGAAACCAACTTAACCTCGGAAAGAAATAGAGCAGGAGAAGACTTGCAATCATACATCTAAAAATGATTAAGCAAGTCAAGAGCATACTTAGGTTGTGAAATAAAAATTCCTGAGTCTGATTGTGAAATCTGGATCCCAAGAAAGTAATGAAGCAGACCTAAGTCAATCATGGAAAATGTGTCGGCCAAGATGGTCTTCACAGAATCAATGATAGAGGAAGAGCTTTCTGTGATCAGCAAGTCATCAACATAGAGAATAAGAATGAGTATAGAGTCATATTTCCATAGAATATAAACATTTGGATCAAAGTGAAACCTAGTAAACCCTAATGTAAGTAAAAAGGAGTCCATCTTGGCATACCAAGCCCAAGGGGCTTGTTTAAGGCCATAAAGAGACTTCTTTACCTTACAAATGAGGGAGGGATCATGGATATTTCCTGGAGGTTGTTCCATGTAGATCTCTTCCTCTAGGTCACCATGAAGGAAGGAACTCTTAACGTCCATTTGATGGACTTTCCAGTTGTTTACTACGGAAAAGGCTAGAGTCAGTTTAATAGAACTCATCTTCACAACCAGAGCAAAGGTTTTAGTATAATCAACCCCAACTATCTAGGAGAAACCCTTAGCTACTAATCACACTTTAAACTTTTCGACGTCTCCATCTACTCCATACTTTTTTTGGAACACCCACTTACACCAAACAATTTTTCTTCCTTTCGAAAGAGGGGTGAGATCCCAAGTATCATTCTTCATGAGAGAGGAATACTCCTCATCCATGATAGAATCCCACTCAATAATACCGGAAGCCTCCCAGAAAGACTGTGGATCAAAGGCAGAGGCAAAGAAAGAGTGAGGTCTAATAAAATTTGAGTGAGTACGTCTCATGTCCAAAGTATCTCCTACTAAATCTCTAGCACTTTATAGAGTTTTCCTAGCCCAAAGATGACTAGGAGGTTCGGTCTCTGAGTCAAAAGATTTATCACTCGAGTGAGAAGGGACATAGTCCTTGTCATCACTACTCTCAGAATTGGAAGACTCAAGGGTATGATGGTTGGGAGAATCAGGGAGAGGAGCACGCTCAACAACATCATCATCTGATGAGTTTAAAATCTAAATTAGCAAGCTAAAGAACCTCAACAGGTAGAGAAGTATAAGTCTAAGAAGACTCATCAAACTTAACACTTCTCTCAATACAAAGCTCATGAGAAGTATGATCCAAAAATTGATATCCCTTCACGCCATCAGGATACCCTACAAAGATACAAGGTTTGGATTGTGGTTCTAATGCCTTGCATTTCTTCTTGTGAATCTGAGCTATAGCCTTGGATCAGAAGACTCAAAAGTGATCAACATCAGGCTTGCGTCAAAACAAGGCTTCAAATGGTGTCATCCCTCTTACTACCTAATGTCGAACACAATTCTAAAAGTAATTAGCATAATTCACAACTTCATCCCAATATTGTGGAGGAAGAGACTTCAAGTGAATCATACAAGTGGCCATCTCTTTAAGAGTATGGTTCTTTCTTTCTGCTACTCCATTCTACAAAGGGTTGTATGCAACTATATGCTGCAAGGAGATCCCTTCAAAAGTACAGAAATCCATGAACCTATTGTTTACATATTCACCTCCATTGTCGGTTTGAAGAACCTTAATAGACCATTCTACGTGTTTCTCAGAAAGAGCCTTAAAGTCCTAAAAATGTTCAAAGACTTCATACTTAAGCTTAAGAAAATATACCCAAGTATATCGTGAATAGTCATTAATTAAGGTTAGCACATTAAGATCTCTAGTAAATGAAGGAGATGGAAATGGACCAGAAATATCATTGTGAACAAGATCCAAAGGACGAGTAGCTCTCCAAGATTTTCCTTTGTCAAAGTTCTTTTCAATATGATTTCTAAGGGTACAACCCTCACAAAGACCCTTATAAAACTTGACACGGGGTAACCTGTTGACCATTTCATTTTGGCTCAATTTTTCAAGGTAGTGATAATTTAGATGTCTAAAACACTCATGCCATAGCTTACTAACCTCATTTGCATGAGTGAGCAAGGCAGTGGGTGTAGAATCAGAAGTAAAGTGGAAAAAGGTATACAATTATGAACGGTGATCCACCTTTCCCTCAACCACTGTAGTGTCATCATTAAGCTCACGAATAATCACCAAGTTATGACCAAATTCCACTCGCATTCCTTCACCAAGGTGAGTAATTTGGTAAACTGAAAGGAGATTGGTAGAGAGATCAGGAACACTCGACACTTTATTGAATGTTACCCCCATCCATCTCTACTAATCCACTACCACAAACCGACACTGTCATGTCATTACCCATCATGATTTAGGACATACCACAAGGCTCGATGTTGGAGAACTCAACATACGAAGAATCCATGTGGTGCAAGGCACCAGAATCTATAATCCACATCGATAAAGGAGAAACTTTAGAAATAAGGGCCTTTCCTTTCTTCTTATCATATTTATAACCTTTTGTAGTAGAAGAATCGACCTTCAAAGCATTTTGTTTGATATACTTAGGAACACCTATTTGATTTTTCTCAAGTAAATGAGTAAGGTGATCAATTTTTTTTCTCATACATGTATGCTCTTTATGACCAGGCTTCTTATAATAGGAGCACAAATACCTGTCTTTCTGTGCTCTAGGCTCAGAAGTCAAAGTGTTTGTGTTAATTTTAGTTTCGGTATTGGTTTGCTTCTTAGGTTGATCCATTTTTTCTTTCTTCTTTTCAGTCTTATTTTCCTTACTAATACTTACTGCAAGGGCGTGATATTTGGACATGAGAGACCCCATTTGAATTAGTTTTTCATGTTATCGAATGAGCTAGGATGAAAAAATAGTCAAAGGAGGGCATATTCCAATCCTTACCCAAGACAACTTTTGTAGCGTAAAAAGTTGACCCAAAGACAAAATATTTAGGACCTAACTTAGAGACAATCAACAAGATCAATTGAGAATCTTTCTTCTCTACTTGACATTACTTTAACAACAATATAGCGTGGACAAATTTATAGAAGAATGCTTGTAGGTTTTCAAAATCACTAGGATTTAACCCTAGTGATTCATTTTCCAACTTATGCTCTCTCATGTCATCTTGTTGTCCAAACATCCCCTCTAACGCTGTCCACATAGAATTAGGTGTTTTTGATGACTCAACGTGGAAGAGCAAGTCAAGAGAAATGGACATGCAAAGAAGACGTAAAGCTTCATCACTACGGTTTAAACACTTAAATTTTTTAGGCTTGTCATCTAGTTCAGTCTAAGTTCCCATGGTGATGCGGAATAACCCTTTACCCGTTAGTTTCATAATTATTTTCAATATCCATTCGAAGAAGTTGAACGGTGTAAGAAAAGGAATTGAAAGTGCATCTATATTAAAAGGAGAGAGAAGGAATGCAGAAAAGAAACACAACCACCCAGGACAATATAATAACCCCCTAGTTTCGGCACTTTATAGTTTAGTTTGTTAAATACAATCGGGTCTAAGTGTGTGTCTAGAAACACTACCTCACCTTGCAATTAGTGTAATAACGTGTAAGAGAGGAGACCACAATCGTGTGTCGTGGAGCGCAGCAAAGTGACATCGTACACAAGCACAATTGCAAAAAACTAGGAAAGAGAGAAAATCTAATCCTGGTTGTGAGAAAAAGCATCTCGCGTCATAAAGGATACCCCCTTGCTGTAAACTATGGCGGATGCACTCACTAGTCACAAGCAATAATAAGGGTAAAATATAATGTTTTGAACTGAAGATGAATCTAGATTATCTTCAAAATGCCAGAAAGGCACACAGAAGACAAAGAGGTGCTCACAGTGATACTGCACACTTGAGTGCACAATTAGTAAAAAATTTTTGACAATAACGCTTTAAAAAGTTACTGTTTTGAAACATCTGATTTAGCTAATTTTAGAGCTTTTGGAGTTTTAAAAAATGATTAAAAAACGTTAAAATAAAGAGGATTTGAAAAAAATAGAGTAATCATTTTATTTAGTTCTAATTGTAAAGGAGAAATTGTAATTAATACAAATAGATTTAATAAAATCTAATTAGTTACAAAACATGAATTAAGATCTAATAAAAAATTTAAATCCTAATTAATTACAAAAAAATAATAATTAAGATCTAATAAAAAAATTAAATCCTAATTAATTACAAAAAAAAACTAATTAATATCTAATAATAAAAATAAATGATAAATAAAATTTAAGATATACTCCCCCTTTTTTTTTAAAAAATCCACTTTTTAAAAAAAAAAATTGAATATTTTTAAAACTTACCATTTATAAAAAAGATACTTGCCTTAAATAATTTTTAGAAAACTTACTAAAAAAATTTACGGTTGTAAAAGCACCCACTAAAAAATTTTACTAAACAAAACTTACCAATAACGCGAGTTTTTTTGTTTGTTTGGCAGAGTTTCTAGTTATTTTTTACATGGAGGCTCGGCAAATAGGCATAAATCCTCAGTGGTAGGTGTTGGGAGGAGCCTGTGGTGGCGTTGGGAGGAGCCGCAGGGTGTAGCCGTTGGGAGGAGCTGTAGGGAGGTAGGGAGCAAGGTAGGCCAGAAGCCAAGGGCGGCCACAGCTGGTAGAGAAGGGATCGACGATGGTAGAGCACGCAGGAAGCAGATGGCCACGACAAAAAAATGGCCATGAAAAGTTTGGCATGGTAGGCAGGGCCTACCAAAAACACAACAAAAAAAATTATTTGCCAAAAAAAATGCAGATCAAGGAATTTGTAATCCAAACATACAAATGGTGATGTAGCTTGCAGGCAAAACCAAAATACCAATTTGAAACTAGGATCTCTGCAAAATAAAACACCATACAAACACAAAAAGACCAAAAAAGGATCTAAAAAAATTTCCAATTTAATAAAAAAATATTTTTTTAAAACCAAAATAAAGAAGCTCCTCTTTTTTTGCTAATCTGCTAATTTTATTTGCAGCTAGCTAAATGAAGCTACAAAACCCCTGAAAACGCAAGGAGATCTGCACATGCACAAAGAACACAACAAAACCAAACAACTTTCAAAGAGCAAATTGTTAAGAATGTTAGCAATAAATTTCCAAAATATAATGATCGAAAAACTTGCACGAGGAGTAAAAAAATGAAACCAAGAGTAATCACAACTCAACTAACAAATGCACATTTACTCGATCTCAGCTCTGATACCATGAAAGAGTTAGCGAGAATCATATCAAAAATAGTGCACCACAATAAATGTACACTATGAAAAAAACGTAATAGCTCCAACGTAATCACAAGGAAGAATCGACCAATCAACTGAATAACTTGCATAACAGAACAAAGCTTACACGTGTAGAGAAAGCCAGCAGAGCATCTTGGCATACTCATAAATGTCAAATGAAGGGATACATATAGGGTGCTGAGTAACCCTAGTGTATGACACACAAGAAACCCTAAACCTAACCCATGTGAGATGACCCTCCATATGTGTGTGGAGGACATATAGGATCCCACACACCAATAATAGCAAGGAGCATGTTAAAAGGAAAGAATCTATCAAATGATTACTGGGTTGAAGCAGTAGCTTGTGCAATTTATATATTGAACAGAAGTCTAACAAAGATTGTGATGAACATGATTCCACAACAAGCATGGAGTGGTAAGTGTTATAGTGTTTCTCATTTTATAATATTTGGCTGTATTGCATATGCACACATGTCTAGAGAAACAAGGAGTAAATTGGATGATAAAAGTGAAAAATGTATATTTATTGGTTATGATGAAAACTCTAAGGCATATAAGTTGTTTAATCCTATAACCAAGGAGGTTATTGTAAGTAGAGATGTTGTATTCAAAGAAGAAGAATCTTTGGATGGCAATATAGACAAAATAATTTCACGTACAATGACAATGCCATATGAATATCAAAAATAAAAAGGTCAAGGAGACCAAGAGGAACAAGGAGAACAATTTAATCAGTAAGTAGGAACATCACAAGGAGAAAACTCACAAAGTTGAGGTAAGCAAGAAGAATCATCAAGTCCACAAGTAAGTAATGACTCAAATCCTACACTTACAACATTGAGACCAAGAGTAAAAGACAAAAAGACTAAAAGCCTTCAAGAAATATATGATCAAGGAGATATGATAGATTTATAGTCTAATTTTTCTTTATTTTCTCAAGATACTATATATTTTGAGGATGTAATTAAGGAAGAACACTGGATTAATGCAATGAATGATGAAATAGGATCAATAGATAAAAATGAAACATGGGATCTAGTTGACTTACCCAAGGATAAAAAATCCATAGGCGTGAAATGGATTTATAAAACCAAATATAAGGAAAATGGAGATGTTGAAAAATATAAGGCAAGGTTAGTAGCTAAGGGATTTGCACAAGAATATGGAGTTGATTACAATGAAACATTTTCTCATGTGGCAAGACTTGATACTGTTAGAATGGTACTAGAAATTGCAGCTCAAAACAAATGGAAGGTTTCTCAAATGGATGTGAAATCAAATTTCTTGAATGCTTATTTGGAAGAAGAAGTTTATGTGCACTAGCCACCAGGATATGAAGGCAAAGGATATGAAGACAAGGTTTGCAGGTTGAAGAAGGCACTTTATGGATTAAAGAAAGCACCAAGAGAATGGTATAGTAGGATAGATTCATACATGCTACAAAATGGATTCAGCAGAAGTACTAATGAGCCTACACTATACACCAAAGTCAAGGAGCAAGGTCAAATTTTAATTGTTTGTTTATATGTTGATGATTTGATCTTTATAGGAAATATTTTTATAGATGTGTTTGAATCATAAATGACAAAAGAACTTGAGATGATAGATTTGGGATTGATGAAATATTTTCTTGGCATTGAAGTCATATAAAATGATAATGGGATTTTCATTTGTCAAAGTAAATATGCAATTGATGTATTGAGGAGATTTAGAATGATAAATTGCAGTCCATTTTCTACTCCTGTGGCAGTAAGAACAAAACTAAGTAGAGAAGACAATGAGAAAGATTTTGATTCAACTGTATTTAGAAAATTGGTAGGGAGTTTGAGGTATCTCATAATGATACATTTATGAGATAATTAAGGAAACTTACAACTACAATCTGTTACACCTATTTTGTCTTTTTCCACATATCCTCATACTACTGTGCCAGATATAATGTATGGAGTCAGTTTGATTTCAAGATTCATGTCTACACCAAAAAAATAACATTGGTAAGTAGGAAAAAAGTTGTTAAGGTATATTGCAGGAACTATGAATTATGGTATAAAATATTCTACATCGGATGTTTTTTAGTTGATTAGATATATGGATAGTGACTTTGCAGGAAACATTGATAATAGGAAAACTACATCTGGATATGAATTTCATCTTCAAACAGGTATTGTAGCATGGGCATCAATGAAACAACCAATAGTGACAATTTCATCAGCAGAAGCAGAATATGTAGCAGGTACATCAGCAACATGTCAATCAGTTTGGATGCGAAGAATCTTGAAGGATCTAATGCATGAGCAAGAGGAGCCTACAACAATCTATTGTGACAACCAGTCCACTATTACACTATCAAAGAATCATGTTTTCCACAAAAGGACAAAGCACATTAACATCAGATATCATTTCATCAGAGAATTGGTCAACAATGGAGAACTCATTCTACAACATTATAGATAAAAGGAGCAACTTACAGACATATTCACAAAGATATTACCATAAGAACAATTTGAGTATCTAAGAGAAACTTTGGGCATTGTAAACATTGATCTAATTAGTTGTTAATAGTAGAAATTAGCGGGGAGTGTTAGAATTATCTGGTAATTTCTAGAATGTTCCAGAATGTTCTCATAATTTATACCAGTCAAACTCACTAGAATGTTCTAGAATGTTCCAATAATTCCTACTAGTCAAACTCACTAGAATGTTCCGGTAATTTCTACCAGTCAACATGTCCAGAATATTCTTATTTCTTATAGATTTGTTTGTGAGGAAGATGTATTCTTAATGTGGAAGAAAGAGGATTCTAGAGAGTTCTGTATTCTTCCAAAGACCTCTATAAAATGGAGGTGAATGTAATTTTTTGTAAGAAGAACAAAACACGAAGCAAGTAGGAAATAAAATTGGATTTTTCCGTAGCACAACAACATCTGGTTTTTGTATGTATTTTATTTATTTTTGTCTCTACCCAAATCAATGGTTGGGTGATAAAAAGGAAAACCGATGCAATCTAAAATAATTGGGACATATCATGAGGATTGATGTGGAAATCCTATTCATTGCTTTTTGAAAATCATTAACTATCCCGCTTTTATTTAATTAACATGGTTAACCGAGACGGTGAAAAATCAACTGGAAAATAACGTTATAGCATGTCTTCAGATAGATCCAGAATTATCATGGGACAGTAAATTCTCAAACAACCCAAGTATATTTGGTGGAGGAAAAAAATTATACGGGTCCATTTACGAAGTGCGAAAACGGAAATGTAATCTTTGGGGAAGGTCAACATTTCATTCGAGGGCAACGATGGATGCCCTAGAGTTGAAAAGAAAACACCACGTACCTTTTGTCATCCCATCATGATTAGGAGTCACAACTCCAATATGAAATTTTAGATGCCTTTTCAAGGTATGTTTCTTGATGAATTATTTCATTTTTCTTATTGGTTTTGTTATCATGCAAATTTGCAACAGGGAAATTGACAATTTCCAAGCACGACAATGATACCCCCGTACCAAAGTTTTCAGTTCCTATATTCCAAAACACCCTAGGTATGCCTAGTTAGTCCAATAACCTCCCAATATGTGTTAATTAATTCCCCTAGGTGATTTAGGAAATTCAAATCAACCTCCCCTAGGTGATTTTAGGATTTCATCAAAAGTTGCAAGCTACATGCAGTTGTGGGAAGGGCTATCACTAGCCTTCCAAGGACTAGAACAACTCCATAGAGCATAGAAGAAAAGTCAAAATGGACATGGAAATGATTGAAAGGCATGTGAACATCATGAAGGTGATTTTTGAAGGTTCAGGGAATATTTGGAAGAGTTGTGGCAGTTTCATCAAAGTTTGGGGATTCACAGGCCTAGGCAGTGCACATGCCAAAACAACTGTTGAGCTTTGGAAGGTTATTCTGAGAGCTCCAGATGGAGTTAGGAGGAAAAAAATATCAACAGAAAGATAACTGTAAGACTTACAAGATGATAAAATCATATTTTTCACAACACTTTGGTGCATCAGGCCTGCAGGCAGTTTTTCTCAATCACATGTGGAGTACCAAATATAAAATCTAATTTTTCAGGGATAAAAAAGAATAATAAAGACATGTTAAAAAGCTACTAGATTCCAAAGGCCATTTCCAATTAGAATCATATAGAAATTTTCAAAAAACGTCCATTAGGAGCTCAAGTTATCATCATCGTAAGTTGTCCTCTCTGAGAAAGTGCAGGACTTAGCCAAATTTTTGGAGGAGACATGTCAGCTGCAAGATCCTGGTGGGATTTTATGTCTGTGACGTCCCTAAGGGTCAGGTACATCAAACCTTGAAAAATGTGTCCAGCCCCCATTTTTCCTCTTGAGCCCCATACGACCATCAACATTTTCAGTCCAGCCCCCTGGGTGTAATTTAGAGCTGAAATTCCCTGCCATCAGATCAACACCACGTGTTAGCTCTAAAACCGCCCTGAAATTTTATGTCCCTCATAGTTTAGGGACATCATACCTTGAAAAATTCACCCATCCCTCTAGGAGATATTTTTTGTCACCCATGTTATCCACTTCCAGTGCCTCAGTGCTTTAAAGCTACTTTTTGAGCACTCACTCCCTATCGGCGGATCAATGCCACATGTAGGCTCCTTGTTTACTGAGGAAATTAATGTCCCTCATGTCCCTTTGAGGTGAGGGATGTCATGGAAAATAAAATGCACCCTTCCCTCTCTCAACATGATTTAAACAATTTAAATATTTACTTGTTTCCCTGCTTCTAACTGCTTCCACTCCCATGCACAGCTATACCTCCATTATTCCTTTGCAACCTCCCTACCATCACTCCACCATTATTGAACCTCAAACTAGACTTGTCACAAAAATATTATCCTTCATTCAATTAAATCATACAAGTCTCAGAATGAATCTTGAGAAAACAAAGAAGGAGAAACGAAGAACAATGAAGAGAACCATATAAAATCTCCATAGCCAAAAAATGGAGATTCACAAAAAATTTGCAAACCTTGGCACAAATGAACGAACTGTTTTTTGGTTTTTTTTCCTCTTTCCAATACCATCAAAAAATTACTTTGAAACTCTCCTCTCATGTAATAGATCATTCACAATAAATAAATCACCTTTCCATCTCTAAGAAGAAAGAAGTGGGATTTCCTGTCAAATTGGCTGTCGAATTGAAGTGAAATTACACGTGAAGCACCAGAAAAAAATCCATGACAAAAACATAATGTTTATTGCAAATTCAAAAGAAAAGGAAACCTAAAATTTTTGAGCTCCATTAATGGCCACCATGACAAAGTAATGGAAAAAATTAAAGAGCTACCTCTCTATTTCTCAGGGTTCCAGTGGGAAAAATCGCTCGAAAATTGGAGGAAATGATCATCGAAAAATCTAGTTTCCCATGAACTATTTTTTGCACCATGAAACCCCTATTTTTTAGGGATATGAAGGGCTATGTTTTTTTTTTTTATGCTTCCCTATCAAATGAATAACATCTATGAAAAATTCAACGAGCTACCTCTTCACTTCTCATGGTTCTAGTGGGCAAAACCACGTGAAAATTGGAGGGAATTATCCTTGAAAAATCTAGTTTCGCGTGAACTAGTTTTTGCATCATGAAGCCCCCAATTTTTTAGGGATATGGAGGGTTGTTTTTTTTGTAAATATTCTACCCATACCATGAAAATATCATTCTCCCACTTGTTCAGATGAAAGATTTACTCAAACACAGAGCGTGGAACCCCGGAATAAAACCCAAAATTTCAAGACTTGTTTTGTTGCAATCTGACATTCGTGGTGTACTTACTAAAAATATCATGTCTTCCTACATAGGATTCTGTTACTTTAGATAATCCACCATTTAAAGAGGCTAAAAATAAGGTGGTAAACACAGAGGGAGTATCATAGGAAAAGTCATAAAAAATGTCATTTCGGCTCACAATTCACACTTACTAAAGATAGTAAGATACACTCAAAGAGCAGTTTTGGCACAATGAGATGTACAAGGATAATCATTCAGGGGGAAATCATTTTTCGGGATCATCCTATGAATGTTTTACATATTATTCTAGATCCATTTTAGTTCATTCAACTTGACAAGAGTTTGTGAGCTAATTTGAAGAAGTTTCTCAGTGTGCAAAAAGTTCAAAGATTCATAATTTTACTACATTTGGAGCTTTCCATCAACAAGGATCAATAGAATTCATTAGGAACAACATCTCCTCTTCTTCTTCTCTCTCTCTCTCTCTCATCTTCCCCCAACTTTCTCTCACTTTCCAATATTCTAATTTCACGTTGGGGTTGCACTTTTTCATATGTCCTAATGTTCCTAATGTAATAAGTCACCTTTATGTTATAAAAAGGGACTTAATATTCTCCTAGGAAGTTGAAAATTTCTAAGTTGCAAAAGGACATATGAAAATCCATTGGGGGAGTAGATGATAAATCACCTCTCATTCTATAAATTTTAAAGCCATTCCCATTTCAAAGAGTTGGAAATTGATCTTGTAAACTCAAGAGTGCATTGTACTTAGAGAAAGCCAAGGAGATAGCCATTTTATTCCACTTTCCTCCACTCAAAAATTCCTTCCATTCCCACACTATGTATAACTTTTGTTTAATCAATCAATACAAGAAGAATGATTTTCTATCTTTCTTCGACTAAGGGGTTTCTTTATACTTTGTGATCAATAAATTCTATTTGGTCTTGTTGTTATTTGTAGAGTTGTTTCTTCTCATGAATGCATGTGATGAAGTTTCTAACTAGTGTGTTTAGGAATCTATTTTTCTACCTGCAACATTAGTTTTCCTACCTCATATTCTCACTCCATTTCCCACTTCCATACAAATTCTTCCCTAGCAAGAGATTTTTATCTTTATTCCAGGGTTAGTGGAGTGCCCCTGTTGGATCCCCAGTCATAAGGCCATCCGCAGAAATCTACCTTTTCTCGAGCATGTATATACAACAGTTGCACCAGTTAAGTAGAGGGACTTAGATTCCCTAAGTGTTGGCAAGAAATCTACAATTTTGTTCACCCAAAAAAAATTCTCACCAACAATTTTTCGTGCCCACTGTGGGGCAGAATGCATAGCATCTGCACCCAAAATACGACTGCAAGGTCCAAAAATTCAAAAAAATCAAAAATTGAAAAAACCAAAAAAAAATCATGAAAATCCATTGCTAAAAAGTACACTGTAAATTCCTACACATGAACTTTCATATTCCATAGTGTCTTTTCATATTCCCACTTCAAGAATTTCCAGAAGCTAGTAGAAGGAAGATACACCAAGTTGAACTAGTTAAGGGGTGGTTTCGATTCTAATTTCAAGGTTTTGCAAATTCAGCAAGAACGAATTAGAGACAATCCATACTTCTTCTCTCAAGTCTCCTCTTCATCTAGATCTTTAATAACTTCACCTAGAAATCCTATCAAAACTCATGTTGATACTCCCCCTTTAAATTCTCCTATTTTCAACCAGCATTGTGCATTAAGTTCCTAGAAGAAAAAGAATTTGATGAGAAATTTTCTAAAGTAAATGTTGAAGCGGAAACAATGGCAGAAGAAGCAGAAAGACATCAACCCATTTTTCCATGGTGAATAAATACAGGCCCATTTGCTCTTGAACCCCCTCTTCATAATCTACCAACGGGTTCTTGCAAGAAATTTCAAAATTTCAAAGGTGACAACACACAACATCCCTAAAGAACACATAGCGACCTTCACGACATCATGTGGAATTCTTGGTGTCCAACATGAAGATTTCATTGTGAGACTGTTCGTGGAGTCCCTCCAAGAAAAACTAATGGAATGGTTTTACCTCCTACCTGCCCCATCCATCACCTGAGTTGGAATGACATCAAAAGGATGCCTTCAAGGAAAGATTTAAATCAATTGAGGACTTTTCAGGACCTCTTGGTGTAAGTTGGCACAAATAAAGAAAGGAGAAAGTGAAACTATGAGAGACTTCATGGCTTGTTTCAACTAGTTACTTCACAGGATACCTGAAGAAGATTCACCATCCGAAAATAATATCAAGAGATTCTTCATCAATGCTCTAATCACTAGAGGTAGGATTTCTCCTACAAAGAGTTCAACCAAGAAACATCATAGAAGCACAAAGGATGGCCATTGAAATTCGATGACTGATCTCATCCTCTCTGGAAAGATCAAGAATCCATCAAAGGGAAAGAACCAACATCCTGGAGACGAGATAACCAATCCATCATTTTAAAAATTGGCAAATGAAATGGCATCATTGAGGAGGGAAATATTTGAATGAGTTTCTTCTCAAAGAAGCAACAAAAATCAAATTGCAGGATCACCCCAAAGGCTTTCTTTAGAGGCCCCACATGTGAACGTAAATTGTAGATTTTAAGAAAGTGAAGAAGAGAGTTGAACCAAAAATCTAAGGTGGTAACTTCCTAGAGATCGATGAACTTGAGAAGGATAGATAAATCAGATTTTGTGAGTATTTCAGAGGTGATGAATAAGATGAAGAGGATGCACCCAGTTTCTCATGTGTGGTATTCACTCATTCTCAGTCTGAGAAAAGAGCATCTCCCTCCACTGCTACAAAGGAAAATTAGGTTGATGATCCTCCTCTGGCGACTCCGCAAAACAAAATAATCAGTCGAGGATCCCCACTTCCATCTTCCATGAAGTCCGCATTGTTAAAACCTAGACCCTGTAGCAAGTAAGAAGAATCCTGCTATTCCAAGTAAGTTTTCCAATTCCTCTTCCATTTCTAAATCTAAATCTGCTCCTACAAAATCTAATACGTTGAAAGCTCCTAGTGTTTTATTCAAAATACTCATCCATTCCTAAAACATCAAATCCTTCTCCCAATCCTATCAAGACTCCAAAATCAGTCCCTTCACCCCCCTTGTCTCACATCTGCACTCTCTTTGAATTCATAGAATATGCAAAAAAATCCAAAGTGCAGATTACCAAAACCAAATATTTGCAGACCCATCCTGAACAGTTCGAGAGGTTTATTCAATACATCAGGAATGGTAGTCTAACACCCAATAATGTAGCTCCTCATCCTAAAGGAATACTACCAAACCCACCTACACCTCCCTCACATAACATGCTTTCTCTGAGTGCATATCAAAGACTGATAAGGTTGAACCTTTCTATGTCTCCCTTCTTGTTGGAGAATATGTATTAAACAATTGCATAATAGATTCTAGGTGCCTTAGATAATGTCATGCCTTTGAAGGTTTCCAAAGCTCTCAAACTCACCATGACTCCACCCAGTGGCTCTTATTACTCTTTGGAGTCAAAAGAGGTCCCACTTGTAGGGAAGGTCAAAGATGCATAGGTGGTTCTCACCAAATTTCTAGACAAGAAACGTTTCAGTGATGATTTTGGTAACAGATATCCCAGCCTCATTCGAAATGTTATTGTGTAGAAGTTTCTGCCAAGACTTGGGAGGTAAAATTCAGATGAATTGGTCATCTACAACAATACCAGTGAAGGGAGACATGGAGAAATTACTTCCCGAGAAGAAGATGAGGTACACGGTACAAAAGTCCTGGAATCCCAAAAGCTAACATTTTATACCAAGATAGCAGGTGGATGAATCACTTTGTGAAAATTGAGGAGGAAGAGGATATTCCCATCTTGATAGGGCCAGACATGCCTTCCCAGAGAGATTTGGAATTGGAAGAAGCATTGAGGAGATTCAAGTTACAAGAGGGCAGCCCTAAATTACAAGACGATGCAAACCATGAGGAAGAGGAGATGGTTCTTGATGATTTTCAAGAAGAAAAATCATCTTATATGCTTATCCAAGATGAGGAATTATTCTCATTCCCATTTGGGGATGAAGATAATCTCATTCAGGCCATCTATGGAGAGACAAAATCATCTTGTGATGAGCCCGTGAAAGGCTTGAAATAAATTTATCCATACAAGAACTATTGAAAGCCAGAAGAAACTAAGGACCCCGAGCTTGGTCTTGAACTCCTGATGCAAGCCATGAGTATGTGAGACAAGCGTGAAGCTTATTTGTAAGTCTTAACCAATGTGAAGGTTGGCCATATTGAGATAAGGCAAGATGAAAAATATGATGCCACTCTTGAGCTAATGGTTGATGGATGCAATAAAGAAATGGAGATATTTTCTTTCCCATTTGAAGATGAAGACTCTTTCCATGATGAAGAAATTGAAGCAAGGATTTTCGAGACTTTTTAAAGATGAAGTTATTTTTTATGAAGGATCGGTAGAGTGCAGCGATTCCCAAAATGATGAGGTAATCCCTCTAGATAGTTTCCTTGAGTTGCATTCTTCAAAGGTGTATAAATGATGAGTTGCAAAAAACAACAAAGCACTAACTCTGTAAGAAATCTTGGATGTAGTAGGAGTTTCGGAAGATCTTGAGTTGATTCTTGATCTCTTAACTCATGCCACGGACTATACAAGAAACATATGAGTTTTCCTCATATTCTCCTGCCAATACTCAAATGTCTCATAGTGGAATAGAGATAAAGGATGAATCTAATGTTTCTCATGGAGAAGATGTCAATGAGCATAGACCCGGGAAAGAAAGTAACTCATAATATTGAAGAAATTTGAACAAAAATCAGCTTTGGGGTAGTGATGAGATGCCCGATGGAGAATCAACTATATGGATAAACATGGAAGGCAACTGTCATGATGAAACTGATTTTGAAGAACATGAAGGCAGTGGAATTTTCAAGCAAAGACCTGAGCATCAAGAAGCTCACATGGACTCACTCCTACAAATTAAAAGGACAATCATGGAAGCACCTGGCTTCTATAAACAATTCAAGGAAAGGAGGTTACTTTCTCGAACCAGTCAATGGCTTCGCAGAAAAACATCACTCAGTGTTTCCCACTCACAGGTAACTTTTACGAAACATGGAAAATTCTTCAGTGAAAGTGGGTTGTCCCCCGCCCTATACCATAGGTGATTGCTAGGTGTGTTTCCCTTTTTGTGTTGTTTCCTTTTTCTGTCTATGTTTCCTTTTCTGTCGTGGTGTTCTCTCTCTCTCATAAGTTGTACGTGACTCCGTAGGGCTCAATGGATAAGGCACTGATAAATGGATTATATGGTCTAAAGTTGAGATTCTAGGATTCTTCATGCCATGTATTCACTGCGCTCAGTCCATGTCATGTCCCCAAGCTAGAGTCAGCTATTGTCATGCAAATGTGCAACAAGGAAATTGACAATTTCCAAGCATGACAACGATACCCCTGTACCAAGTTTTTCAAGTCCTATCATTCCAAGACACCCCAGGTCTGCCCAGTCAGTCCAGTAACCTACCAATCAGTGTTAATTCATTCCCTTAGGTGATTTAGGAAAGTCAAATCAAACCCCTTAGGTGATTTTAGGAGTTCATCAAAAGTTGTAACGCTACAAGGAGTTGTGGGAAGGGCTATCACTAGCCTTCCTAGGACTAGAGCAACTCCATGGAGCATAAAAGAAAATATAAAATTGATGTGGAAGCAATTGAAAGAAATTTTGAACATCATGAAGGTGATTTTGGAAGGTTCAAGGAAGATTTGGAGAAGTTGTGGTAGTTTCATCAAAGTTGGGGATTCACAGGCCTAAGTAGTGCACATGCCAAAAAAATAATTGAGCTTCAGAAGGTGATTCCAGGAGATCCAGATGGAGTTAGGAGTAAAAAAAATTATCTCTGGAAATATAATTCCAACCCCTACAAGATGGTGCAATCAGATTTTTCACAACACTTTGGTACATTAGGTTTATAGGCAGCTTTTCTCAGGAACAAGTGGAGTACCAAATAGAAATCTATGATTTTTCAGGGATCAAATGGAAGTAAGAAATACATGAGACCACCACCATTGAATTCAAAATTCCATTTCCATTCATAATCATATACAATATTTCCAAAAAATTCCATCGGGAGCTCAAGTTATCATTGTCCCAAGTTGTCCTCTTGGAGCAAGTGTCAGGACTTAGCCAAATTTTTTGAAGGACACGTGTTAGCTCTAGGAGCTTGGTGGTATTTTATGTCCCTAACATCCCTTAGGGTCAGGTACACTAGACCTTGAAAAATGTTCCCATCCCCCATGTGACCTCTGGAACCCCATACGACCATCAACATTGTCCAGTTCAGGCCCCGGGTGTAATTTGGAGCTCAAATTCCTTGTCGTCAGATCAAGACCACGTGTCAACTCCAGGACCATTGTGAATTTGATGTCCCTCATGTCCCTCATAGGTCAGGGACATCATACCTTGAAAAATTCACCTAGCCCTTCTAGGAGAGATTTTTTGGTCACCCACGTGACCCAGCTTCCAACCACTCAGTACTTTAAAGCTGATTTTTGAGCACTCACTCCCTGCCGTCGGATCAACGCCACATGCCAGCTCCTTGCTTACCATGGAAATTGATTTCCCTCATAACCCTTTGAGATGAGGGACAAAAGAAAATTCACCCAGCCCTCTCTCAACATGATTTTAAAAATTTAAATATTTACCTGTTTCCCTGGTTTTAACTGCTTCCACTCATGTACACAGCTATACCTCCATTCTTCCTTTGCAACCTCCCTTCCATCACTCCACCATTTTTGAACCTCAGACTGGATCTGTCACATCAATATTCTCCTTCATTCCATTAAATCATACAGTTCGAGTAAGTGCAACGAAGTTAGGGGGCCAAAAAGTGGACAAAAACCTAAAAAAAAAGAAAAACACATAGCGCGTTCTATTATAACGTGATCGTGCTTTAAATTATTAGGTTTTGGATTTACCAAATCATAATGTGTATGTGTTATGTATGCTATAAACCAAAAAAGAGGCCCGAGCCTCTATCATTTTATCTCCCCTCAAACGTGAGTTTCAGAGCTTAATCGTGCCCTCGTGGTTTTTCATTCAATTGGATCTCAAGCTCAAAGGATCATTTCTAGATCACCGGGGAAGATCTGAATTGACAATGGCACCATGGAGAAGAGGTAGGGAAAATTATTATTTGAAAATTGAATTGAAATATGATAATTATAGATTAAAATTTGAATTGAATACATTTTTTTATTGTTACAGTTGGAGGTCAAGGGAATGAACCACAACCAAACCCTACTATTCCTGTCATCCCTCCCAACACTCCCTACAATTGCTCAACATTCCCTAGGTAGTCAAGAATATTTAGTAGCCCACATAGTTGAAAACAAAAGAAATTTAGGATTTAATCAAAAGAATGAGGGATTCACAATTTACAAACCCCCATTGCGCCTCTCTTGAAAACATATTGGAGACATTACTTTCTCAAGTTGACGCGGAAATAAGGAAAATTGATCGTTGGGAAAACTTTACAGAGAGGGTTGTAGGGTTTATTATTTCAACAAAATGTCATATGTGGATGTAAAGAAAAATTAATACAAAAGACCTCATATTCACCTTATTCATGGACCCCCGTACTAATTTTCATTTTTTGTTGTCATGTAAACAGTTTCCCATCTATTGGTGCAATAATAATTTGATTAAAAATAATTTTTAGGACAGATGGTGGACGGTGTTTTATTTTCCATCTTGTAATAACAACAAGTTGCCACTATAATTTCTAAGGAAACTCTATTGCGAGTTTATCCTCAATAAGATCCCAAATTATTTTGATTTCTGAGATTTCCATAGAGGAGGAAAAGGATTTGCATAGGATTGACCAACTGTGTACACCGTGCACCTATTCAGCATGGTAGATTCCCTACACAGAAGCCCACTCACCCTAAGATTGTCTCTCAAGCAGTGAAGGAGACAATATATATTGATACACTCGACATACTTCAGGGGCTATATGCGACCCTTGTTTGACATACGAGGGATATTTTTGAGCCAGATGCTCACAGAGGTACACAAAGTATTCCCTCAGGGAGTACTAGCATGAGGCCACATCTTTGCTCATCATGTGGTAGCATATGTTTAGGGCCCCAGGAGGATGATACTTTCATGCGTACTGATTTTGGTGGAGTTGTTTATAGGGGTGCACATGATAATGTCACTATGTTAGATTTCCTTTTGAGCGAGACATTTGGATTATAGTCATTGGCGTCACCTTTGTAGTTATTTGTTATGTTTTATTATGTCTGTTACAAAAAGTTTAGAGTACTTGATTCACTTATATATGTTAAATATTTGGAATAATTGTATTTGTTCATGTACATGCCATTGAAATTACATCACACGGGAGGTTCATCTTTAACCCGACAAATAGGCGGTGAGCACCATGCCTACACATACATTCACAGAGTTAATTTAGAATGTTATTGATTGTAAAATTTTCACATACAAGCTATATATATATATATTAGTTTTGAATTCAAATGTATGTATGTTCTTGTATGTCCATCTAACTCACATGTTACATGTTTGATACAAATGTTGACTTCAGTAAACACCCCCACCATTCTCTGCGACAAGTAGAGAAAGGGTGTTGCCACTGCAATTTCATCTGTGCAACAACTCACTGAGGTATTCAAACAACATGTAAATTTTGTTAAATTTCACTCATGTAATTCATATTATGTTAAATTACATGTTATTAATGTCTTTCATTATAGAATTATTAAATTAAGTTAATAATGTCCTTTATTGTGTATATGCAGGAGTAACCTGTGACAGGTACGATCCCTATTCATTTGATTCACAGGTGTGGTGGGGTAAAAAAAATAGTTTTATATTGATAAAATTAGTTAAAATATTGTCATTATGTACATACATGTACTTAGTTCTATTTTCGCTAATTCTGATGTTAGATTTTTCTGATCTTATGTGTATGAAGGGTACTCTCAACCCCCTCCATTTTAACTTGCGAGGACACGGACTCCTCCATCTCGTCATATTTGTACCCTCTTTCATACTCCAAGAGCTCTCAATGACTCATCTAAGTGTGAGATGCAAATTCGGCATGATCGATAACTTGCAGTAAGTTTGTGTTATTTATGTAAATAATTTATTCTAGCATGGTCTTAAATACATGTTGAAAAACTTATATAAATTAATTTTTGACAAAATAACATTGTTTACATTTACAAGCTCATCGACAGGCGAGTATTCAGTGGAAGAGGACTCGTGTCCTGGGCATGGATGATTCCATAAGCCATCTCATAGATCTCCATCTTCATCTAAGGGAGGGCCTTCTTCGAGAAAGGCCAAGAGAGGGATATATTTTGATGATTAGGAAATATATATGTCTTATTGTATACCTATGTGCATGGCATTGTATGTACACCTATATGGTATTTGAACTGGATGGTATATGACCTATTTGAGCATTTTTATATTTATTACGCACATTAAAATAATATTTGAAACTTGATATTTTTGTATGAGACCTTACATTTCTGAGATTATTTTTGCATGAAAACTAATATGATGTGCACTTGACAATATTTAAGACATTGTGGATTATTTTTCATTTATTGGTGATGTACATGTACTAGCATTTTCAATGTATAATATGCATCAAACTTTGGAAATCAATATTTATATAATGTATTTATATAAAGATTTACCTAATCTGAGTAATTATTCATTCAATTTATCAATGTGTATATGAGTATTTACTTTACTTTTGCTTCTTTTTTCTCATGGTCTCTTTGTATTGGTTCCTATATTATAATGCACTTACTAAATTCTTCTATGCTTCTTAGTCTTCTCTTCTGTTAAAACACCTAAGAGTCTTCTATACATTACTCTAATGTTTGAGAATATCTCTAGATGCAATGACATTCTATTTCAGACACTCAATGATTATTGATTGTCTAATCTTGTCTAATTTATTTTATTACCTTTAAATTTGTAGGCATTTCAAGTTATTTGCAAATCACATCACACCCTTCACTAGGCTTGATGACTACACCTATCCTTTTAAAGGAGCTTTTGAAAGCATCCATGGGTTTATCATAACATAAATTATCAATGAATGTAAGGTCACTAGGCTATAGGCCACCTGACTCCCATTCAAAACTAAACAAGAAAGATTTAGTAGGTGATTGATAACTCACGTGTGTTATTAGACATTCCCCTATCAAATTCATTCTTAAGCCAATCTAGTCATTTAGGGCTCTTAAGGGACTATGCCCGGACGAGGTAGCACGAAAACATGAGGAGTATAGGAAAGAAAACAAAGCCTCCCCTACTGTTTACCTAGCCACCCTAACGTGTTGGCGTAGTTGGTTCGACGCCAAGAGATTTTGTTTGTTAAGTATTGCATCTGGTAGCCTTACATTGACTCATACTACACTATTTCACATGTTTGCAAATAATAGAACAGTGAGAGAATCAAATGGAGATGGAAAAAACCATGAAAGGATTTCATAGAGGGCTTTGACATAGAGGTTTTGGATCTGATGAGACGTCTCTATGTGCCACAGATTCTGAGAAATCACTCGTCGAAGATATAACGTATTTTGGTCTTAGGGCTCTTAAGAGACTACACCCGAATGAGGTAGCCCAAAAGTATGGGGAGTGCAGGGAACAAAAAAAATCCTCCAATAGCATTCACCAGGCAATATAGACATGTTGGTAAGGATGGTTTGGTCTCACGAGTAACGGTTTACAAAATATAGTGTCTGGTAGCCTTTCACTAACTCATACTACACTATTTCTCACATTTGCAAACAATAGGACAACGAGATAACCGAATGGATATGTATAAAACTGTGATAGGATTTCGTAGAGGGCCCCGACATGGACGTTTTAGATTGAACGAGACATCTCTAAGTGTCACGAAGTCCAAGAAAATCACCTGTCGAAGATATAGTATGTTTTGGTCTCAAGGCTCTTAAGGGACTATGCTTGGATGACGTATCCCAAAAGCATGGGGAGTGTAGCAAACCAAAAAAAATCCTCCCTTAGAGTTTACTTGGCCACCCCGACGTGTTGACGTAGTTGGTTTGGTGCCAAGAGCTTTTGTTTACAAAGTATTGCGTCTGGAAGCCTTACACTTACTCAGACTACACTATTTCGTGCGTTTGTAAACAATAGGACAGCGAGAGAACTAAATGTAGATGAAAAAAACAACAAGAGGATTTCGTAGAGGGATTTTAAATGGAGATTTCAGATCTGACAAGACATCTTTAGGTACAACTAATTTCGAGAAATCACCTGTCGAAGATTTAACGTGTTTTAGTCTCAGGGATCTTAAGAGACTACGCCCGAGAGAGGTAGCCCGAAAGCACAGGGAGTATAGGGAACTAAAAAAATACTCCACTAGCATTCACCAAGAAATCCAGACATGTTGGCCCAGACAGTTTAGTCCCACAAGCTACTGTTTGCAAAATATAGCATCTGACATCCTTACACTGACTTAGACTACACTATTTCACGAATTTTGCAAACAATAGGACAACGAGATAACCAAATGGATATGGATAAAACCACTATAGTATTTTGTACAGGGCCCTGACATGGAGGTTTTGGATCTGACAAGATGTCTCTAGGTGCCACGGAGTCCAAGAAATCACCCATCGAAGATATAACATGTTTTGGTCTCAGGGATCTTAAGGGACTACGCTCAGACGATGTAGCCCGAAAGCATGGGGAGTGTAGGGGAAAAAAAAATCCTCCCCTAGCAATTACCTAGCCACCCCAACATGTTGGCGTAGTTGGTTTGGCACCAAGAATTTTTTTTACAAAGTATTGCATCTAGAAGCCTTACACTGACTCAGACTGCACTATTTCGTGCATTTATAAACAGTAGGAAAACGAGGGAACCAAATGGAGATGGAAAAAACCACGAGATGATTTCATATAGGGATTTGACATCGAGGTTTAAAATTTGACGAGACGTCTTTAAGTGCCACGGAGTCTTCAAAATCACTCATCGAAGATATAATGTGTTTTGGTCTTAGTGCTCTTAAGAGACTACACCCGAATGAGGTATCCCGAAAGCATGGGAGCTTAGGGAAATAAAATCAAAGCCTCCAGTAGC
The DNA here is from genome assembly GCA_019776745.2 of Taxus chinensis. Taxonomy (NCBI): domain Eukaryota; kingdom Viridiplantae; phylum Streptophyta; class Pinopsida; order Cupressales; family Taxaceae; genus Taxus; species Taxus chinensis. Next base: position 667,393,861 of record CM034150.1, read on the forward strand.
ATTCACCAGGAAATCTAGATGTGCTGGCTCAGACAGTTTTGTCCCATGAGCTACCGTTTGTAAAATATAGCGTCTCACAGCCTTACACTAACTCATATTATAGTATTTCACGCATTTGCAAACAATATGACAATGAGAGAACCAAATGAAGATGGATAAAACCATGAGATGGTTTCATAGAGGGCCTCGAGATGGAGGTTTCATATCTAACAAGATGTCTCTAGGTGCCACAGAGTCCAAAGAAACACTAGTCGAAGATATAACGTGTTTTGTTTTCAGGGCTCTTAAGGGACTACGTTCAGACGAGGTAGCCCAAAAATATGGGGAGTGTAGGGAACCCAAAAAAATCCTCCCCTAGAATTTATCTAGCCACCCGAACATGTTCACATAGTTGGTTTGGGGCCAAGAGCTTCCATTTGCAAAGTATTGTGTCTGACAGCCTTACACTGACTCAGACTACACTATTTTACGTGTTTCTGAACAATAGGACATCGAGAGAACTTAATCGATATGGAAAAAAAATGTGATATTATTTAATAGAGGGCTTAGACATGGAGGTTTTGGATTTGAAGAGACGTCTCTAGGTGCTATGGAGTCCTAGAAATCACTCGTCAAAGATATAGTGTTTTTTTGTCTTAGGGCTCTTAAGGGACTACTCCCGAACGAGGTAGCCCGAAATCACGGGGAGTGTCGGGAACCAAAAAAAAGCCTCCAATAGCATTCATTAGGAAATACAGATGTGTTGGCCCAGATGATTTGGTCCCACGAGCAACCATTTACAAAATACAGTGTCTGGCAGCCTTACACTGACTAAGACTACACTATTTCAAACATTTGCAAACAATAGGACAGTGAGATAACCGAATGGATATGGATAAAACCACAAAAGAATTTTGTAGATGGCCCTAACGTGGAGATTTCTTATTTCACGAGACATCTCTAGGTGCCACTGAGTCCAAGAAATCACTTGTCGAAGATATAGCGTGTTTTGGTCTCAGGGTGTTTTGGCCTCAGGGCTCTTAAGGGACTACACCTGAACGAGGTCGCCCGAAAGAATGGGGAGTGAAGGGAACCAAAAAAAATCCTCCCTTAGCATTTACTTGTCCACCCTGAAATTTTTGTGTAGCTGGTTCAGTGCCAAGAGCTTTAATTTGCAAAGTTGAGGGAAGAGGAGAGAGAAAGCAAGAGAGAAGAAGAAGAGGAGATGTCGTTTCCAATGAAGTCTGTTGATCCTTGTTGATGTAAAGCTCTAAATGTAGTGAGATTTTGAATCTTCGAACTCCTTGCACACTAATAAAATCCTTCAAATTAGCTCACGAATGCTCACCAAGTTGAATGAACTAAGATGGATCTCGAATGCTCTTTGAAAAATTCTGTGTTTGAGTAACTCCTTCATTTGAACAAGTGGGAGAATGAGAATTTTAAGTTGTGGGAAGAATAGTGACAAAAAACATATCCCTCCATATCCCTAAAGAATAAGGGCTTCATGACGCAAAAACTAGTTCATGTGAAAGTATATTTTTCAAAGATCATTCCCTCCAATTTTCACGTGGTTTTTCCCATTGGAACCCTTAGAAGTGAAGAGGTAGATCGGTGCCTTTTTCATAGATGTTCTTCATTTGACAGGGCAGCGTACTAACAAAAAAAAAGAGGTTTTATCATGTTGATCATAAGATGTTGAGGGGGCTAGATGCAATCAGTTTGGGATTAGATCACAGTAATAAAAAAAATATGGACTATTAAACATATTTATCAACCATAAAATCAATGATAAGCCCTAGCATCTTGTGCTTTTCAAATTTATCTTTAGACTCCTTCATTTTTTTGTAAGGTTTTCAGCATGAAATGGTGTATTTCATGTTGTGTTGTTTCTTTTATTCACAATTACATTAACTTTTTCTAATATGTCAATGACCTAGACTGCAATGCTCAATGCTTTAGAAGTTGAAATAGATATGTAGAATAAAGCACTTACAACTCATGAATATAAGTCTATATAAGGTGCATAGAATGTGAGCATCAATCTCTAAATTGCTTTGAAGTGGTATGTTATGCTTATATTAATAGCAGGAGAATGTTTGGCTGACTCTTCTTCAATCGGAATGTAATCCAATTTCTCCTTCACTACCTATAGCCAATCAGTACAGTTTTTCCATGTTAGTACTGAAGAGCTTTGAACTTTTGACCCCTTCATTACAACATTTTCATCTCTTCTTTCAAGAACACATAATTATTGCATCTTATTGGATGTTTAAGATCATTTATTGTGTATGTAATCATCTCATGATTCATTATATGAGCAAATATGAATAATTAGAGTTTCAATCCTCCATATCACACCAAAATGCTCAGTCACATTACAAGGAATCAAAGTTACCAAGTTAATAGAAATCCCATAAAAAGATGTCATATGTGGCCACCTACATCAAGCCATAAATTTCCTATCATGACCACAACAAACAACAGTTCATCCTCCCTCTACTCTTATACTTCTACAGCTATCAAATACATAAATATACCTAGTAGTACATATATGCCATAGTCACAAGTATGAATTCCAAGAAAAATGTAGCCAATCCTTTTTTTAAAAATTGAGCTAGCGAGGCTCATAGTTGAATCACACACATCATGTTTTTTGCATTCGTCCATGTTACTGCTCAAAGCTACCATCAAATTTGGTGATCCTTCATGTGTGTTTATGCATTTTTTTTAAGGATAAAGGAGTATTTCCTTTCATCTCCCATTTCTACGAAAGATATCAAGATAACTCCATAATTTACACAGTCTCAATTGCTCATGTTGTTCATATTTACAACAACTTTCATTGAACACATACACAAATCTAACCTAAATAGTCAGAGTAGATTGATTAACAGGTGTTGGCCTTGTGGTAGCATGAATCTTGTGGAGTTTGATATGCATATCTGTGATGCAAACACTGCATGTAAAAGTTACCACTATTAGTTGATGCCATTTTCCCTGCCTATACCAAAAGTAACTCATTCCTTTGATAAATATCCAATGCAAAACTTGGCAAGATTTTTTACTTGGCCATATACATGGTATGTAAAAACATTAGGCTTCTTTGTAAAAAAATTTAGCTAAAGACATTTTGATGTTGTCATCTACATTGTGTTAAAAAACACTAGCCCTCTCTTCAAAAAACTGATAGATATTTAACTGCAAAATGGATAAACCAAAAGCACCTCTCTGGAGATGGCATGTTTACTACCTTACAATTCCTTAACCACTACATATAAAAAAAGTGGAACTAACATCATCTATTTAGGAGACCATTCATTGGATATCACAATGGCAGTGACTATTGTATTTACTGCCAGTTAGAGTAATAGACTAAATGAACATCCTATTTCTCACATATCAAATGAATTTCTTCTTTCAAAAAAGAAATGATGGGTGAATGCTCAATCAAAAAATAAAGTACAATTCTAAATGCATTTCAAGCTCAATTATCAATACTTCATTGTAGTTTTTCTTGCCAGTTTGTTGCTTTTGGAATTGCCTGGTTTGATTTGTAAAGTTGAAGCAGCTGGGATTAATAAAAATAATCAACTTGGCATGTTGTCCTTAAGATTATCTATGATTCTATCGACAACATCACATAAATATTCCATTCCAGTTAAGTTGTGATCCTTCCACGCTTCCCATTTTTTCTTTTCTTTTGCTATTATCTTCTATTTAAGTTCTTCCAGATGTTTTTGGGTAATCAGAATTGATTATAGATGACTTTCAGGAGGAATTTCTTCTAAAATCATAGTGACATCTTCACCTAATTATTTTTCTTCACGATGTTCATTGTCATATAAAGATGAAGACTGCAAATTTATATGGCCTTCGACTTCTTTTTGGGCACAAACAACCTTTTGTAATATCCAAAAAAAATTAGGCTCTTCATTATCTGTTTGATTGAAGATATTCATTCTTTCAAAATGAATAGCTAGAACATTGGTGGTCTCCCCAACAAAACTAATTTCATTAGTTGCATCCCGAGGCAAAATCATTGAGGATAACAAGATTGCATAAGATGAAAAAAGAATCATAAAAGTTTGCAAGCTCTCCTTTTTCTCCCACCCCACCTAAATAGTGTAGTCTGAGTCATTGTAAGGTTGTCCATTGCCAATCACCTAAATAATATAGGTGGTTCATACAATATAGGTGCTGAAATGAGAATTTTAATAAGATATTTTTACAATATAGGTGGTGAAATGAGAATTTTTGTTTGTTGTTCCTTTCTAATATTTAATTTCTCTTAGCTTTACTTGGATTTGAGAATAATAAATTCTCTACTGACCGTGCCAACCACCTGAATTGGTATTCTTCGTAAAATGGATGGATGTGTTCTTAGAGGTGAAGATTCGTTTACAAGGTTACTTTCTTCATTTAGTGTTTTCATACAAATTTCGGGGTTAACATTTGGATTCTCAGGTAAGAGTTCAACAATTGGATTCATATCAATTTTTACATCCATACCAACATTATCATTCAATTCAATATCATTATTCATTGGAAAATTATTATTCATTGCAATATCATTATTCTCTACATTTTCATTATGTATTTCATCCCCATTTTCAAATACATTAGCTACATTTGATATAGCAGATGTACCTTGCCCTACACAAAGTTTTTGCATTCTCTTTAATTTCTTTATTTTCATATCTTTCAATTGCTTTGGTGTTTTGTTCTTGACTTTCCACTTTTCCTTAGCTCGAATTTTATCGCCCATGATTAGAAAAAATCAACTAGTGGAGTAGGGGACAAAATGAACTACTAAAAAATCGTGCAAGAATGTAGAGAAAATTGCAGACCAAACAGAATGTATGCAAAATTCCCGTGAAAGAGATGAAAGGAATGTTGGGGGGCCACAATATATAAAGAAAGCATAATGCGTACGTGTTATAACACATACATGTTATGTTTTTTACCTTTTCCAGCTCATGCCTCAAGGCTTGGAATCTAGTTTAGATCCTCAACCCTGAGGCATGGACTTTCACAAATACAACAAACAACATGTTTTTGCAGGAAAATGTAAAAATGCCACTTCCTCTATGATAAATAAAAATTAAATAATCGATCCTTTTTAAAAAATTATACCATGACGTAGAGCAGAGTTTCTTTTTTCTAAAAATATAAATTTTCAAATTTTCTGACTGATATAAGGTTTTCATATTATTTATTTTCTAACTATGCCTTTTTTAGCTATTTTTTGAAGTTTAAATATATCTATCTTTCATCATGTATATTTTTTTGGGTCATCAAATTGAAAAAACATTATACTAGCACAAACCAGGCATAATTCTATACATATTCAAAAAAAAATTCTAATTTTTGATATTTTTTGAGGTAGTTAGGGAGCGCACGGTCGGAGCTCCACTATTTTTCAAAACATAAAATTTATGTACTAAAAAATCCATAAATAAATAAAAACTAGTTAAAAAATAAAATAAAAATCTAACACAAACTAGATGCTCATAGCTATCTTTCTACCAAATATTTTTCAAAAATACTCAATGGTGCTCAAAAAATGGTCGGGGGCACAAAAGTCACTCTATTATGTTTTTAACAAAAACACAAGAACTTGTTGGTATTTTAGTTGTTTGACCCACTTAAACTTATCCGTTTTCAATAAAATTAGTATCTTAGAAACTAGACTCAAAATTCTACGATTTATATTTCTACAACATCTTCCAATTTTGTGTGTAACTATTTCGAAAAACTCGTACAAGTTGAAGTTTTTTATTTTTCAGAAAAATACGTCCACTTAAGACCCCCTTTTGGCCCCCTAACTTGGTGCACTTACCCCTCAAAAGGATGCTTGAACAAACAAAAAAGGAGAAACAAAGAACAATGAAGAGAATAGTAGAAAATCTCCATAGCCAAAAAATGAAGATTCACAAAAAATTTGCAAACCATTGCATGAGTCAAGGAACCATTTTTTATTGTTTTTTCCTTTTTCCAAGACCATCAAAAACATACTTTGAAACTCTCCTCTCATGCAACAGAGCATTCACAACGAAAAAATCTCCTTTTTCGGCTCAAAGAAGAAAGAAGTGGGATTTCCCGTCAAACCGGTTGTCAAACTGAAGCAAAATTGCACGTGAAGCAACAGAAGAAAAAATCCATAGCAAAAATATATTATTTATTACAAATGGAGAAGAAAAAGAAACCTACAATGTTTGACCTCCATTAATGGCCGCCATGACACAGTAATGAAAAAAATTAGTGAGCTACCTCTCGCTTCTCTGCTTATCAGGGTTTCATGAAACGATCGGCGAAAAATCTAGTTTCCCGTGAACTAGTTTTTGCGTCGTGAAACCCCTATTTTCTAAGGATATGAAGGGTTTTGTTTTTTGTTAGTACGTTGCCCTGTCACAGGAAGAACATCTATGAAAAACGCACCGAGCTACCTCTTCGCTTCTAAGGGTTCGAATGGGCAAAACCACTTGAAAATTGGAGGGAATGATCTTTGAAAAATCTACTTTCACATGAACTAGTTTTTACGTCATGAAGCCCCTATTTTTAGGGATATGGAGGGATATGTTTTTTGTCACTATTCTTCCCACAACTTGAAAATCTCATTCTCCCACTTGTTCAGATGAAGGAGTTACTCAAACATAGAATTTTTCAAAGAGCATTCGAGATCCATCTTAGTTCATTCAACTTGGTGAGCGTTCATGAACTAATTTGAAGGAGTTTCTCAGTGTGCAAGGAGTTCGAAGATTCAGAATCTCACTGCATTTGGAGCTTTCCATCAACAAGGATCAGCAGACTTCATTGGGAACGACATCTCCTCTTCTTCTTCTCTCTCGCTTTCTCTCTCCTCTTCCCCCAACTTTCTCTCACTTTCTAATATTCTAATTTCATGTTGGGGTTGCACTTTTTCATATGTCGTAATGTTCCTAATGTAATAAGTCACATTTATGTTATAAAAAGGGACTTAATATTCTCCTAAGAAGTTGAAAAGTTTTAAGTTGCACAAGGACATATGAAAAGCCATTGAGGGGTAGATAATAAGTCACCTGTCATTCTATAAATTGTAAAGCCATTCCCGTTTCAAAGGGTTGGCAATTGATCTTGTAAACTCAACAGTGCATTGTACTTAGAAAAAGCAAAAAAGATAGCCATTTTCTTCTACTTTCCTCCGCTCTCAAATTTCTTCCATTCCCACACTATGTACAACTTTTGTTTAAGCAATCAATACAAGAAGAAGGAGTTTCTAGCTTTCTTTGACTAAGGGGTTTCTTTATACTTTGTATAAATAAATTCTATTTGGTCTTGTTGTTATTTGTAGAGTTGTTTCTTCTCATGAATGCATGTGATGAAGTTTCTAACTAGTGTGTCTAGGAATCTGATTTTCTACTTGCAGCATTAGTTTTCCTACCTCATATTCTGACTCCCTTTCCCACTTCCAGACAAAGTCTTTCCTAGCAAGAGATTGTTATTTTTGTTGAAGGGGTCAGTGGAGTGCCCCTATTGGATACCCGGCTATAAGGCCTTCCGCAGAAATCCACATTTTCTCGCGCATGTATATACAGCAGCAATACCGGTTAAGTAGAGGGACTTAGATTCCCTAAGCGTAGGCAAGAAATCCACAAGTCTGCCCATTCGAAAAAAATTCCAGCCAATAGGTTTTTACTGGTTTTACACCACTCCTAGACTAGTCTTTTATGTTGTACTGATTCTTGTTTTTTGAAATTTTCATCACTATATCCAGATAATAAATCCGTATTGTAATGGGGAAAGGACCCAAAACCCTCCTTTTACCAATTATTGAAAAAAATATTTTTTAAATACTTAAAAGTGGTTAAGTGTAGTGATTCCAAATACTAAGGGGGCCCATAATGGAGTACACAACTGGTGGCTACAACTTGAATTATATGCAGATATCATGTGCGGTCAAGCTATTCATTTGTTTGTGTCTAATTGGAGAACACTATCTTGATGATTATCATGACGATGTGCTGTTTTGAAAAAGTACTTGAATTTAAATCTTTTAAAAAACCATCAATACGGCACTGATGTTTATATTTCTGTAAACAATAAATTGTCTCTGGTAGACGGAATTAGAGTACTCTTACGTGGAAAAAGGCAGAATATGTTGAAATGGCCGTCCCAAGTGTCACTTCCTTGGTCGCTTAAAATCTCTTTGGTATTAATGCGTTATTAATAGTAGTTAGTTCTGCACCACTGGAATCATAACCATGTCACTAGAATGTACTCTTGATTTTGATGAGATAATTCTTAATCTTGAGGAAGATGATGTAACCAATTCTCTTGTATACCCAAAAATGAAAGAAAAGAAAGTTCTGCATCATAGCAGCCGGCGAGGATTGTGATCTGTATGGTCACTTTAGTCCACATATTCTTTTGTATTTTCTTTCTTTCTTGTCAAATCTTCTTTCATGGGCTCTGTACATCATCGTCTACTTCTTCTTCTCCTCCACTCAAACTGTACTGGATTGATCTCGTTGTCAATGGACTGTGGTTTTAAGTTGATGAACTTTAAGAGTCATTTCTTTGTAATAGTTTCTTCTTTTGTTGGTTGTCAAAAGCTATCTGTGTTATGGGGTCCAGTTTTTAATGTCGGTCGAAGACTTGGAATGATTTTCGTAAGCCTTTTTCAACAAAGTTTATTGTCGAAATCAGCGATGGGAAAAATGTCAGTCACTCGCATCAGCGTTATATCACACTATTTCTAACACTTTTGTGCAAATTTTTTACCATAACGTCAAAGTTTCGGATAAGATCATATTCTTTACATACAAATTTATTGTTGTAATTGTACTGAATTCAAATTGGCAGTGAAGGAAACGCTTAATCCAGTGCGATCGCGTACGAATCCAGGCAGCGGGATCGAAATCATAATTCTGCTATCAGTCGTGGTCAGTTTGATAACATTCTCATTTGAACATTCCGGTGCGGCCAAGGACAGGAGGATTGCCCATTTCCATAGCTGGTTGTTAATCATAATGGTTCGAGGAAGAGTGAACACAGAAGAAACGCTGCTGCTTAATCCAGTGCGATCGCTTACGACTCATGACAGCGGGATCGCAATCATAATTCTGTTATCAATTGTGGTGGGTTTTATAACATTCTTCGGGGATCTGAATCAGCATTCCGGTGTGGCCGAGGACAGGAGGATTGCCCATTTCCATCGCTGGTTTGTTAACGCAGGAAGCAATGTCACAATTGCCACACATCTCAGGGAGCTCACCCGACACCCACATGTAGCAGGCACGTCCCAAGACATGCAGACTGCCAAGTATGTACAAGATTTCTTTCAACAATATGGCCTGCCCGCACACTCAGTAGATTACAACGTTCTGCTGTCTTATCCGGTGTCGAGATCCCTTTCCTTTCTGTCACCCGCTACTGGATTACAGCACTATGTAACTTTGGATGAATGCCACAATAACGAATCGGTATTACTACCATTCCATGCCTGGGCGCCCTCTGGAACTGTGTCCGGCGAGGTGGTATACGTCAACTATGGAGGGGAAGAGGATTATAGAACACTTGCAGAGATGGGAGTGGATGTAAGCGGGGCCATTGTGATTGCCAGATATGGAAGTATGTACAGAGGAACAGTCGTCAAAATTGCCGCTAAATATGGTGCAATTGCTGCTGTTTTGTACAGCGATCCTCAGCAATTTGGTGGGAATGGGACGCAAGGTTATTTCCCAAATTCAAAGTGGATGCCGCCACATGTATCACAAATGGGAAGCGTGATGGAGGGAATGGGCGATCCCTCTACTCCAGAATGGCCCAGCACTGATAAGAGCGAAAGAGTATCCAGCGTTGCACACAGATTCCCAAGCATACCCTCCTTACCAATCTCTGCAAAGGAAGCTCAGCATATTCTCATGTCGCTTTCAGGGCCTACTGTCCCTCCAACTTGGAGGGGATCTCTAGTCTTCCATGGGATGGGGAGAGGGCCCGGAATTCTCAATTTCACCTATATGGTAAGCCACACTATTCATGCTTTACCCCTAAAAAAAATCATTTTATGGTATGCACATAGCCTACCATAAACTGAATTAGGGTTCGGTACAATATAATAATGGTTAACTCTTTCTAGAGCACACATGGTTTCCGTATGGTTCACGGATCCTTAAATTTTCAATGGCTAGTGGCCCATTCTCTGAAATTTGGTCTCCAGTACGTTCCGATATAACTAAACTTCAATGGCTAGTGGCTAGGTTTGAGAAATTTTAGCACATAAATTAGTGGTGACAATTACAAGTAACGTTTATAACATAGGTTCCGCCAGACCTAATGTTGACCGGCTAATGAAAATACACAAACCAAAATATACTAAAAAATTTCCCATGGGTTGATCAACATTAGATTCATGATAATAGAAGTACTGCTATTCATGTCAGAAATCGACTAAGAATCTCTCCGTTTTCCACCATTTTCTGTATAAATCATTTTCGGTATGGGATATCAATCATTTTGCTTGGATTCTAACAAGATGCGCCGACGTTTTGTATGCAGGAGAACCAGACACTGTCCCCTATTCGAAACGTGTTTGCTGTGATACAGGGTTGCGAAGAACCTGACAGGCATGTCCTTTTTCCCTTCTCTTACAAGGCTAAAATTGAAATTCCAATAGCTAACATCGATGCATGTTGGTGGTGGATGAGCAGGTATGTTATTCTTGGAAACCATAGGGATGCTTGGACTTATGGAGCAGTCGATCCTAATAGTGGTACAGCTGCTCTTTTGGAGGTATCCTATATATTAACTCCTCCATGATAATCTACCACCAGAATTGAAGGTGTGTTTCATGTGGGTGGTTTTTATTTGTTCAGATAGCTAGAAAATTTGGGGCTCTACTTGGGAAGGGATGGCAACCACGGAGAAGTATTATTCTTTGCAGTTGGGATGCAGAAGAGTATGGAATGGTATGTTATGCTTTTCTCTTCTTTCCGATGTTCTTCGTAAAACAAAGACAGGTTTAACTAATCACAAATATTGATGGGCTGTTTGGGAGGTTTATACAAAAAATAAAAACAGCCAAATTTCTTAAGCTCGTTGTTATTCTCGGAGAATTTCTTGTGCAATGTGATTGTGGTGTAGATAGGATCAACGGAGTGGGTGGAGCAGAATTTGGGCAATTTAGGTGCAAAAGCAGTGGCTTACCTGAATGTCGACTGTGCAGTTCAAGGGCCTGGATTCTTCGCAGGTGCTACCCCACAGCTTGATGATCTTCTCATTCAAGTTACCAAACAGGTACGTAGAAAACCATTTAATAAAAGCCCATCAACATATGATTTGACTGCCAAGGGTGAACCTTAAACTATTTTATGGTTCGATTTAACAAGATCTGCATACATGCCTGATTATGTTCCAACTTCCCATTATCCCTAGGATACAGTAGGAAGAATTAATAAGTTTGTGTGTTAAATATTATTGGATTATAGGTCTATGTGTTCTTTGAGTTCCATGGAGGACGATTTCCATGATTAAGGAAGATCGTATTCTTGAGATGCTAGGATAACAAGTGCCACGAAGTGGCTTCTTGTATAACATATTGTAGCTGAAATTAAAAATGTTTAATTTTATATTTTAGATTTTAATTAATACCAATAATTGCTGTAGGAAATTTGATATTTTTTTTTAATATATAAAAAATATCTTGTATTTTTATATATAATTTTATATATCCTACTAACTATAAACTATTATTACATTTAATTGCATTTAAGACATGTTATGTTACCGAGTATAATTCAATTAGTAAAAATAATATTTTTAATATGAAACATTTTTTATATTAAAAAAATGTATATTAGGAAGAATGTGTTTAAATATAGAGTATTATTATATAAGGGGAAATTAATCAATGTTTGTCACTTCATGACATTTTTCTTGAGAAAGTGAAAATATTCTAGCATTTGTTTGGAAGTATATTTAGAAAATTAATACAAATATGTTAAATACATTTATCTAAAATATGTTTAGAGATATCAAAAATCTCGAGGTGCATATCTAACTATGCTTGATATTACTCTTTTTTTATAGTTGTCCTCAAGAAAAAAGGAAAAACTAAAACATACAAGTGGCAATCTAACGGAAGTTAAATTCATGGATGGATTGTCACGTGACAGTTAAATGGACGTAAAATTTAATGTTGAGAATAAAAGTAAATAAACCACTCTATTATAGCCTTGGTTGCCATTGTAGAAACGCCTCTTTAAGTGTAATAAATATGGTGAGTTATTATGTTTGTAGACTAAACACTTAAAATTAGTACGAGATTAGTTAATTGTTATGCTATTAGTATATTTTGATATCTATTATTCATTAATTAATGATAATGATTCAGTTAACTGCTAAGTTACTAGTATATTTGTTTGTTTTTATTTTTGGTACGAGTTGTGTTTCCCTATTATATAGTTTTAACATGACAAATAGAATATTTATAATAAAGATAACTTTCAAAAATATTGGCTGATGTGATGGATAAACAACATAATGCAAAATATTTGTATTGTACCAGTCAAGGTATTTAATATTCTTTTATTATTGCTTTGATTTTACTTAAACAATTAGATGTCAATGTTGACTTCATGTATATTTTTTATACTAATAAAAAGATAATTTTTGGATGAGTATAGTCTACCATGATAACATAGAATTGAGGGAAAATTATCTTAACTTAGCTACACTACTATATTAGGCATGAACAAATCTTTTTGAATTATATGACATATATATTACAATCTTTCCTCTAAAAATAAAAGAATCTAAATGATGGTTAAATGGACATCAAATTTAGCTTACAAATGTCATGTGATGGTCAAATAGTCATTAAGTTTAAGACTAGGTATTAATTCTTAGTAACTTGCAACGTTTTAGTTTGACCCCTTGTTTCCATTGAAATGGTTATCAACCAATCAAACATTATATTAGTAAGAGGGCTACTCCTATTGACACATCCATGCTATTTATAGAAGAATCATAATATGTAGAGTTCATATATTTTGATGGAATGAGCATATAATATGATGATTACATTCTTCTACATCATCATTATAGGATTAAGAAGAAAGACATCTAATAATTAGTTGAATGATAAAATATCTTTCTCAGAAATTAAGTGCATAATATTTGAATACTTTTGTAAGGTTGCTTATATGAAAATTTTAAAATAAGAAAGAAAGGAGTGAAGGCCCAAATTTGTCACATTTCTATTCTAGTTTATGTATTTTTCAATTCAAGTTTCACATGTCCAATTCTAATGATATATCTTTCCACGTGCATGTCACCCTCACTTGCACTTACAGAAGCAATTGATAGTTCTAATTAAAAAAAATATGGTTTATGTGATGGATCCAACAAATATTAATAATAAACATAAAGTTGTAGGCATGCACTAGTTAATCACTATAGTGCTAGTTTATTTGTGTGTTTGTTTTATAAATTTTGTAATAAAGTTTTAACATAATAAATCAAAAATATTTAGGAATAAGACTTCAAGTAATATAATTTGAGAATTACAAAAGCATATATAAATACTTACATCTAATGGATAACATACGTACGTGTTGAACAGGAACTTAAAAAATGAAGAATAATATTTTCATACTAATTCTAGATAGATAAATACAATTTAACCATGAGGTATTTGCATATTATAATATTAAATACAATTATTTTTTAATAACTATATCTATGACCAGGATGATATAATTTACACACTATAAATCACACCTCAGAGGTTTGATAGAAATACTAACAGGGAAGGCTTGAAGGAGTAAAAGTGGAAGGAATCAAGGTCAAACATTGGAGGGGAAAGAGTCGTGATGAAGAAGGGACATTGGAGGAGGATAACTGTTGGCTTGGGGAATCTATTTTAGGGAACATATGTGATCCTCTTCTTTATTATTATAAGTCACATATGGACCACATGTTACTTTTACAAATTGATCAAAGGAGATATTCATGTAATGTGTTGATTTTTTGACAAAGCAGAGGATAGTGTTGAGTTACACCCCTTTTAGGGAAACAACAAGACGTGGAGATTCCTTCTCAGAAGATAACCGAAGGAATTTATATAGATCCGCGAGATCTTGTGTAATGGGAAGCTAGTGGAAAACATTACAACAATCAGAACACACAAAACTAAACGATGGAGATCAGGGTGAGATCCTTCTGGGGGAAATATAAAGTCCCAAGTAAAATGTGGAAAATATCATGCTAATTCCCCAAAAGTCCACACTCTCCCTTCCCTCAAAGGCTATGTAGATCTTCCTTCACCATTTCCTGAATATAGGACGCTTCCATATGCTGAATACCTCATGCTTCTTCCCTTTCCCCTCTTGCCATCATCACACAAATATGCCACCACGATGCCATGCTCTATTTCCACTGACACATCATCCTCACTCTGCATGTTGAATCAATCGAACATTGAGTCATTTCCTATCTCCACTACCTTCTGCAATTTTCTACCACTACCCTCATGATGCGTGAATTTGTCTACCAAATGTCGGTCTCCCAAAATGAACCTTTATGCTAAAAATTATGTGGGAAAATATTTAATCTGTGTCATGTGAAATCCACTGCATTTTGACTATTGTGTGGTGTCCACCAAAACACACGATTTGTTGTACCCGAGAAGTGCAATTGAGATGTGGATATGGAGGAAAATAAAAAAAATAAGTTGAAGGAGTGAAGTTGAAATATTGTAAGAGGAAGAGGGATGATGGAAGATAATTTTAGGGGTGGCAAAACTGTTGGAGGAGGGACATAAACTCTCAACATAACCAATGCATATTGTAGAAGAGAAAATGCTTTATAAAATTGAATCTTCAATATTGTTCAAATATTCATAAGGAAAAACATGTGTACACATAAATCATTGACCCTTGAGTATATGTAAGTATTGTTGTAGATATACTTTCATTAAAGAGATATAAATGCATTCATTCCTAGTGCTAAAAAAATGTAAAACAAAGGATGACACTAATTAAGTATCGAATTGGCACCCGTACAAGGGGAAAAAAATGAAGCAAATATGCAATCTCACAAGAGTTCTTGAGAACCTCATACACATCCTTGCATAAGGGGGAAAATCTCAAGTTGTTTCCCCTAATGTCTAAATTATCATTTCTCTAAGAGGAAAGAGGAACCTCTCTTCTCGAAGTTTGAAATTACTCAATAAAATTCCAATTTTATAGGTCTTGTGTAATTAATCTTGTCTTGACCACATGTACCCTTGTTGGCCATAGTTAAACATGTGTAGATGTGGATGAGTTATGTGGTTTTCAAGCTCGAATGATATGCTATCAACGTAAGCATTGAAGTTCCCAACATATAGATGCTAGAGTCAATTGATGCACCCTAGCTTCGGCAAGGTGGAAATGGGAGAGGTTCACAATTTCAGCGGGCATTAAATCCTTACTCAAGAAATGGCTTTTACAAAAGAGAAATTTCTTGACAAAAATGAATCTTCAATGTTTCTCAAAGATATAAAAGGAAAAATATGTGTACACATCATCGCCACCCCTAAACGATTACATAAATATTGTTTAAAACAAACATTAATAAGAGAGATATGCATTCTTCCTGAACTACTAATAAAAACGTAAAAAACATATTAATGCTAACTAAATTTATTAATGGTATGTTACGCAGAAAACAACATGAAGCAAATATGTCATCTAACAAAAGAGTTTGAAGACCTTTTGTAGATCCTTGCATTAGGGGCAATCCTAAATCTATAGCCCCTGATCTCAACAATCTCATCATCCACATAGGAAAAAAGAATCTCCGTACTCGAAATTTGAAATATGCAGGGTTTGCATAATTAACAACATGTTAAATACATATAACTCTATAGGCCACAGTAAAATATGTGAAGATAGAAGATTTTTGTGAAGTTATCAAGCTCTAACAATATGCCAATTATAATGTAAGCATTGAAATTCCCGACATGGAAATGTTAGGGTTGGCAGACTCATCCAAGGTCAACAAGGTGGAGATGGTAGAGGCTCACAATTTTCAGCACATGTTGCAAACCACTATGCATATCTCTGACGCAAGTTCACAGTCAACGTGAACCTATGCAAAATATTGACTGTCCCAGTCAATCCTTGCACCCGCCAGTCTCAAACCCACGCCCCATTTTTCATGCCCCACAATTCTGCTGCGGCAGTCATGTATGAAATAATACGGCGACTATTATTTTTAAAAAACCGCAAACAACAACTTAATGGAATAGGTAACAACGTATTATGTTGTTACCGTATATAGAGGTAACAATATAATGTGTTGCTACCTATATAAAGATAACAACTTAATTTGTTGTTACCTATTCCTGTCAGAACTAACAGCTGACACGACAGAAAAAAAATTTTCGCCTATTATGTGAACGTGGGTAAAAGATAGGCTCTTCCTTAGCAGACAAGCGGTGGTTTTTTTCTCACTCCCGACTATGCAATAATGAAATGGGATGCAAAAAGTTTTAAAATAACCCTATTACTGTGCCACGTGGATATTTTCAAAGTATTTGAAGCTCGACATGCAGGAAATCTATGCGACACTTCCATCTGAAGCCTTCCATGCCACCAGAAATCTAGTCACCGGTGTTCCTGAATAGAGGGATAGATGGAATTTATTTTTATCAAACTGTTCTAATCTATGGATGCTTGGAAGCAGAGGTTTAGCTCACACGTGTAGACCAGTGAGTCCTATACAATGCCGAACAGTTGATGGACGTGAAAAAGGAATACCATGAATGCCGTGTGAGCATATAGCGAAATCGATGAAGACGGGAGACAGGTAGCCGAGATCAAACTCGTGAGAAAGCAGACAATATCTATATATGAAACCTGATGTGAAAGCATAGATGAACATGGGTCACATTCATCAAAGGCTCTTGTTAGAAGCACCATCCAACCCAGGCGGAAGGCGAGTCACATTGCACGTCTACGGTTGAAGTTGAGCTCAAACAAGAAGATCTGAACTGGTGAAAAGCCTGAGCTGTTGAACACAAAATGAGGTGGAACGTAAATGTACGGGATATCACTGAGCGGAGCTGCTGCACCAGGGGGATAGAATGCCTCAAAAATGTATCTCATGCTGGAGGGGGAGAAGAAAAATACAGTAAAACAGAAAAAAGACTGTATTAAATCTGCGAAAACAGAGTATTCTATTTTATAGAGCAAGAACTACAAGAAATACAGATTTTGTATTTCTATTATGCCATGGTAAAACATACACAGTTAGAGCTGCTGTGCACTTGTTTTTCACGCCTTTTCCATAAACAGAGCTCTATATATTCATGTCCCTTTTATTCATACATAAAACAGGGTAACATAAACTTTCTTTACATAAGATAGATGTCGGGAGAAGTCCTCCAGATACACGCCAAAAATAGAAGTTTCTGGATGGAAAAAGAAAAGAATGAAGGAGAGTTAAATGTGGTGGTTGGAGTAGTTGGGGTGATGTGGCAGAGAAGATTAGTTGGAGATCCATGTCCGCCAACACTCCCTCTTAATCTTCACTGCCATATATGTATGCTATTCCAATTCCTTCCTGGAGATGCTCAAAGACATGCTTTGCAAGTGGTTTTGTGAAGATGTCTGCTAGTTGCTCTTTGGACCTGCAAAACTCAAGATGAATGTCACCATTGTTCACCAATTCTCGAATAAGATGATATCTTGTGTCAATATGCTTGCTGCATTTATGGAAGACATGATTTTTAGATAAAGCAATTGCAGAATTATTATCACAATAAATTTCTGTAGCTTCTTCTTGTGGATGCTACAAATCTGAAAGAACTCTTCTCATCCATACTGCTTGGCAAGTTGTCTGATGTGGTTGCAACATATTCCACTTCAGTTGATGAGAGTGTCACAATTGGTTGTTTCTTTGATGCCCAAGAGATAGCACCTGATCCAAGATGGAAAATGTAACCGTAAGTACTCTTCCTATCATCCAAGCTACCTCCCCAAACACTATCCGTATATCCAATAAGCGTGTAGTCATCTGAAGATGTATACAAAATTCCAAAGTTCTTTGTTTCAGCTATATACCTTAAAAAAAAATTTCCAGCCTTCAAATATGATTCCTTAGGTTTGTCCATGAATCTAGAAATAAGACTAACCCCATACATGATATTTGGTCTTGTGGTGGTTATATAAGGCTGCCAACTAATCTTTTAAATAAAGTTGCATCAACACTAGGACTTTTGTCGTCCTTACTAAGTTTTAAACCCAGTGCAACTGGTGTAGGGGCTGCATTCACATTTGTCATCTTGAATCTTTTCAACAAGTCACTAGCATATTTGCTTTGACATATAAAAATGCCTTGATCACTTTGACTTACCTCTATTCCAAGAAAGTATCTCATGATCCCCAAATCAGTCATATTAAATTCACTTTCCATGGCTGCCTTGAATGATTTAATTGACATGTTACCTGTGAATATCAAATCATCTACATACAAGCAAACTATCAAAATTTCTCCTTCATCATTCACTTTGACATATAAAGTTGGTTCATTGCCACTCTTGCTAAACCCATTGTTCACAAAGTAAGAGTCTATCCTGCAGTACCAAGCTCTAGGAGCTTGCTTCAAACCATATAGTGCCTTTTTCAGTTTGTATACCTTATGTTCTTCTCCCAAAACTTGATAACTAGGTGGTTGTTTTATATACACTTCTTCTTCTAAAATGCCATTCAAGAATGCTGATTTGACGTCCATTTGGTAAACCTTCCAATTATTTTGAGTTGCTATGGATAAAACCATCCTAATGGTATCCAATCTTACCACTAGTGCGAATGTTTCATTGTAGTCTATGCCAAGTAGTTGTGTGAAGCCTTTAGCTACTAGTCTTGCCTTGTGTTTCTCTACTTTTCCATCAGCATTATACTTTGTCTTGTAAACCCACTTAATTCCAATCACATCCTTGCCTTTAGGAAGCTCTACTAGATCCCAAGTTTTATGTTTTTCAATTGATTGAATTTCTTCATTCATGGTTGCAATCCAATTATCATCTTTACTGGCATCCTCAAAATAAATTGGATCAGCTTGTGTTAAGAATGCAAAATTAGAGCATAAATCATCATTTTCAGCCTCTTGTATTTCATCATAAATCTCTCTTAGACTACATGACTTCTTTGAAGTGTTTATAGACCTTGATCTTAGTGATGCAAGTGTTGGATTAGAAGATTCGTTGTTGTTATTACTTGCTGGAGTAGTTGGATTTGGAGTGGTGGGTGCCTTAGAAGGCGTTGAAGGAACATTTGCTTGAGTAGTAGGAATCAAAACTTGAGTTTCATTCTCCTCATTCTCTTGTGGAACACTAGCTGCAATTGTAGTTGCTTTGTCTATACTACCGTCCCACGCTTATTCTTCAACAAAATTAACATCATGGCTTATTATGACCTTCTTTGTGATAGGATTATATAACTTATATGCCTTCAATTGTTCACTATATCCCACAAATATGCACTTCTCTCCTCTATCATCTAGTTTCTTTCTCAACTCTTGAGGTATCAAGGAGTATGCTACACATCCAAAGACTCTCAAATGTGCTATATCATGCTTCCTTTTGCTCCAAGCTTCTTCTGGAGTTTTATTTATCACTGCTTTTGTTGGACATCTATTTAATATGTATACCAAACATGCAACTGCTTCAGCCCAATACTCATTTGGTAGGTGTTTTTCTTTTATCATACTTCGTGCCATTTCCATAATTGTTCTATTTTTTCTCTCAGCTACTCCAATTTGTTGAGGAGTATACCTTGTTGTAAGTTGTTTCTTTATGCCATTTTCCTTACAAAAATTCTGAAAATCATTTGACATATATTCACCACCTCTATCGGTTCTCAATACTTTGATATAATGTCCACTTTCCTTTTCAACTTTTGCCTTGAACTCTTTAAAAACAGAAAATGCATGTGATTTGTCTTTTAAGAAATAAACCCAAACTTTCCTACTGAAGTCATCAATAAATGTCAAGAAATAAAGACTTCCACTTATGGATGGTGTTTGCATCACTCCACAAAGATCTGAATACACTATCTCAAGTGGATGCTTTGCCCTATAAGACTCCCCAACTGGAAATTTATGTCTATGTTGCTTTTCCAATATGCAACTCTCACATGTTGTTTTAAGTGGTTCTATTGGTGGCAACCCATATACCATTCTTTTCTTATATAACAGCTGTAATACTTTGAAATTTAAATGCCTAAATCTTAAATGCCATAGCCAAGATTCATTTTTGTAAGAAGCTTTGAAGGCTAATTCAGCAACCTTTTGCAATTTGTGTGGCTCTAGGAATAGTTCACTTTGGATTCTAAGTGGAAACATCCTATTTTTTGTCATTCAACTTTTGCAATCAGCCTATTGCTTGGTTTCTTGTCTAGAATCACACATTCACCATTTTCAAAGTATATTCTATATCATTTTTGCACTAGTTGCCAATGCTTATGAGATTGTGTTGTAATCTGAGAACATAGTATACATCAGGGATATGCTTCTTCTCACCTTGCTTGGTTCCTATATTAATTGATCCTTTTCCCATGACTGATACTTGGTGATCATTCCCCAATTTTACCTCTGATTTTACCGATTCATCAATTGTTGCAAACATCTCCTTACTCCCACTCATGTGATTGCTACATCCACTATCTAGGAACCATACCTCTTTGAAACTCTCTTGTGCTACATTGCATGTTATAAACATGGTGTTTTGCTCACTAGTGTTGGGCTGGTTCTCATTTGTGAAATGTGCCTTTTGCTTATTCATGTCATATTGTCTTTTTCTACATTCAGATGCAAAATGCCCAAATCTATTACAATAATGACATTGAATGTTGGATTTATCATACCTTTCTCCTTGATGATGGCTATGAGAGTGGTTGCCACCTCCTCCTCTTGTTGGTGTAGAATGGGTATGTGGGTTTGATACTGGTCTTCTTCTTTCAAGTTTTGTATTTTCTCTTCCTCCTCTTGGTGTAAAACGTCCTCTACCTCTGCTGTAATTTGATCTCCCTCTTGTTCTGCCAAATGGAAGCTGAGATTTGAATGCATTCTCCAATGATGATGCCCCTGACCGATTTAATATTTACTCATGTGCTAAGAGTGATCCCATTAATTCATCTATTGATAGTTGTGTAAAATCCTTGGATTCCTTAATGGCTACTACAACTGAATCAAATTTTATAGGCAAGCTTCTAAGCATTTTCTCTACAATTTTTTGATCTTCAAGAGTTTCTCCATAAGATCTAATTTGATTAACTATTGTCATTGCATGAGTGAAGAATGAATCTATTGAATCTAAATCCTTCATTTGCAGATTTTCGAAATCCCTTCTAAGCATTTGTAATTTCACTGCTTTTACCGTGCTTGTGCCTTGGTATGATGTTTGCAGACTATCCCATGCTTGTTTGATCTTGTGGCAGCTGCTACTCTTGGAAAGATTGATTCCTCCATTGCTTGTTGAATGAAGAATGATGCCTTTGCATCTTTCTTTTTGTTTTCCTTCAATAAGTCCTTCTCTGCTTGTGAAAGAGCTTGATATGCTTGTTGGTCAGCTGGTTCATTAAAGCCATTCTCAACCAAGTCCCAAACATCCTGGGAGCAAAACAGGGTTTTCATTTTTATGCTCCAAAAATCATAATTTTTGCCATTGAATGTTGGTATTTGAGGTTGTCCGATATTTCCACTCATGCTTCCCATTCCTCCAAAGCTTTGTCTTTGTTAACTGTTGTTCTAGTACTTCTTGCTCTGATACCAGTTTGCTGGAGGGGGAGAAGAAAAATACAGTAAAACAGAAAAAAAGAGTGTATTAAATTTTCCAAAATAGAGTATTCTATTTTATAGATCCACAGCAAGCAAGAACTACAAGAAATATAGATTTTGTATTTGTATTATGCCTTGGTAAAACATACATAGTTAGAGCTGCTGTGCACTTGTTTTTCACGTCTTTTCCAGAAACAGAGCTCTATATATTCATGCCCTTTTTTCATACATAAAACATGGTAACATAAACTTTCTTTACATAAGATAGATGTCGGGAGAAGCCTCCAGATACACGCCAAAAATAGAAGTTTTTAGATGGAAATAGAAAAGAATGAAGGAGAGTTAAATGTGGTGGTTGGAGTAGTTGGGGTGATGTGGCGGAGAAGATTAGTTGGAGATCCACGTCCACCAACATCTCAAAGACAAGTGGAGGACTATGTGATGTTGTGAATGGGGAACTTCTTGAAAAAGATGTAGCGATTTGTCTACCCAAAACTAAATGTATTCTATCATACGCGTCTTGTACATTCTCAACTCCTCGATTGAATGTGCCTTATCAATATAGTGTCTTGTACATTCACATGATGTTATGGATGAGGAAGCTAGTGGAAATGGATGTAGTAGTTTGGCTACCTAAAACTAAATGTGACCTATCATACGTGTCTTGTACATTCTCAACTCCTCATTAAATGTGCTATCATATGTGTCTTACATATTCATGAGATGTTGTGAATGAGAATCTAGTAGAAATGACCTAGCAATTTGGCTACACAAAACTAAATGTGCCCCATCATACTTGTCTTGTACATTCTCAACTTCTCAACTAAATGTGCCCTAAAATACATTTCTTGTACATAAAATTCACAGGGATGCAATGGATGGGGAAGCTTATAATGGAAACACTCTAGCAGTTTGGATACCCAAAACTAAATGTGCCTAGCATACATGTTAATTTGTACATTCTCAATTCCTCCCCTTAAATAACATTTTACCTTTATCAAGTCGTTAATGTAAAACTAATCAATTTTGCAAACACTTCTAATCATTTACAAGGTGATCCCCGGTTCGATCCCTCTGTAAATTCAATTTTAAATCAAGATAACAACACTCTAACACCATGAACAACATTATCAAAATCAAGAGTAGCAACCCTCCTAGATCACCAAAAATGTTAGTAGTAGTATGTTCAAGACACACACATTTACAATTGTGATCCATTTATCTATGCCCAAAATACCTTTAATTGGCAAACAATATTACATTATAATCCATTTGGAGTGTTGAATGCATGGTAGAACATACAGAAACGATGGCTTGCACTCTTGTGATGTTGAATATTTCATATATGGTATTCATTTTCTTGTTGGAGGATAACCACTGGCAGCAATGAAAATCTCCGTTTTGCAACAAATTATCACTATAAAAGGTAATGTTGAATTAAAACCAATTGAACATGCAAATGTTAGTTGTCCTGTCAGTGAAAATTATTAGCACTCTTAAACAGAACACATAAGTGCAACTGCAGGTTTTGATCTATTTCTTATTCTTATTTGCTTGTGCTCTGCTAAATCAAAGAATACAATCTTTATAGAATAACAGTAAACAGAGTCTTATTCAAACTCAAACTCAAACTACCCTAATCTCTACTCTTCATCCTACAGATGGACAACATATGCCAGCACGTACACATATCATCTAATGTGCTATCAATTAAAAAATAACTTCCCTAAATGCTAGCTACAGAATCCTAAATGCTAACTACAGAATCCCTAAATATTAGGCTATAATTTATGCATGTCTAACACTCCCACTTAGCTAAATATTTGTCAACCAACTTGTATCACATTGAATCCTTCTTTGCAAAACTCAAACTTATTTCTTGGTAATGCCTTTGTCAATGCATTCGCCACCATCATCTCAGTTGCACAGTATTCCATTTTGATAGTGTTGTTCTTGATTTGTTCACAGATGAAATGGTACTGTATCCCTATATGTTTAACTCTCCCATGATACTTCAAATTCTTCGTCATGGCTATGCAACTCTGGCTGTCACAATTTAATATTGTTGGTTGGGATTGAGTAACCTCAATGTCCTTGCAACAATCTTCTCAACCAAATCAATTCTTTTGCAGCTTGACATGCTGCTATATATTTTGCTTCTGCACTGGAGAGAGAAACAGTAAGTTGTATTTTTCAGTTGCCCACGAAACTACACCTCCACTAAGGATAAAACAGAACCCTGGAGTTGATCTCTTACTATCAACGTCCCCTACCCAATCTGCATCAAATTACCCAGTAAGTTGCAGTAGATTTTTCTGAACTCCCACTGAATCTTATTCTATGTTTAGTTGTTCCTTGAAGATATCTAAAAATTCTTTTAACTGCTGCCCAATGTTGTGGTCCAGGATTGCTGGAATATTGGCTCACAATACTTACAACATGTGCAATATCAGGTCTGCTAGAAACCATTGCATACATTAGGCTCCCAACAACATTTTGATATGGAACCATACTCATATAACTTTCTTCTTCTTGTGTTTTGGGACACATGTCTAGTGAAAGTTTGTTTCCTACTTCCATTGGAGTACTGACTGGCTTGAAATTTTCCATCCCAAATTTCTTTAGAATGTTCTTAATGTACCTCTCTTGGCTAAGATGGATTTTCCTCTTCTCCCTATCTCTTAAAATTTGAATGCCCAAGCAATAATGAATCTCACCATGATCAGTCATCTCAAATTCTGCAGCTAATTGAGACTTAAAAAATCCTAACATCTTAAAATCATTGCTCATAATGATGGTGTCATCAACATATAAGGCTAAGATGACTAGAGACTCACCAATATGCTTTATGTAGAAATTTGAATCAGCATTGCAACTTACATATCCTTCATTTTGGAGAAACCCATCAATACGCTTATACCATGCTCTTGAAGACTGTTTCAGTCCATACAATGTTTTCTGAAGCTTGCATACTAACTACTCCTTTTCTTCTTGTATGTAGCCTTCTGGTTGTTCCATATAAACTTCTTCCTTTAAGAATCCATTTAAAAATGTAGTTTTTATATCTAGCTGATGTACATGAAGATCCAAGGTTGCTGCCACTGCTAACATAATTCTGATGGATGTTATCTTGACTACAAGAGAAAAGGTGTCATGATAATCCAAACCTGTAATTTGGGTGTATCCTTTTGCCACCAATCGAGCCTTGTAGCGGTCTATCGACCCATCAGAATTGTACTTTTGTTTGAATAACCACTTGCATCTAACCACTCTCCTTCCAGGTGGAAGAATTGTGAGTTCCCATGTCTGATTTTTATGAGCGATTCATATTCAGCATTTATTACTTGCCTCCAATCTGCTGCATAAATACTTTGAAGTGCTTCTTGAACACTGAGTGGTTCATCAACCTCTACACTAAGTGCATATGATTCAGATGCCTTTTGAGTGGGTTTTCGTAGTCTTGTTGATATACGAAGCTGCTGCTCTCCTTGTGCATCTCCTATGGGTTGTGTGGCTGCAACTTGTAATGGTCTTGCTGGAGTAGAATTCTCATGCTCATATTCTTCATTAGATCCGAGATCATAAGGCCTTGTTTCTGAATCATTAGCATTTTCCATCTCTGCTAATTTGTGCAAAACTGAATTTTCATCAAAAATGACGTCTCTTCTGACTAGAATCTCATGTGTTATAGGATCATAAATTTGATATCCCTTCGAATTCAAATTGTATCCAACCATTATACACTTCTTGTTTTTGTCATCTAGCTTCTTTCTCTCTTCATCTGGTATATGTGCATATGCTATGCTACCAAAAATTCTTAAATCATTGACACTTGGCTTGCTTCCATGCTATGCCTCATAAGGCATCTTCTTATGCAATGCAGCAGTTGGCAACCTATTTCGTATATATGTTGCACTAGCAACTGCTTCAGCCCAAAAAACATTAGATAATCCACTACTCTTAAGCATGCATCTAGCACTTACAATAAGAGTCATATTCCTTCTTTCAGCGACACCATTCTGTTGTGGTCAATAAGGAACAATATACTCAAGTTTGATACCTTCTTTTGAACATAAACTTTTGAAAACATTTGAGGTATATTCACCCCCATTATCACATCTGAGTCGTTTCAAAGGTTTTCCTGAATGCTTCTCACCAAATGCTTTAAAAACCTTAAACATCTCTAATGCACATGATTTATTTTTTTATAAAATAAACAAAGGTCATTCTAGAGGAATCATCAATAAAGGTAATAAAATACCTTGCCCCATTGTGTGACATTGTTTGCATTGCACCGCAAATAACTGAATGTACAAGTTCCATTTTCTCCTTAGCTCGTGTTGCTCCTTTCTTTGGGAAGGAGAATCTATGTTGCTTTCTTAAACAACAACCTCCACACACTCCCAACTCAACTGGTAGACGCAAATTAAAATCTTTCACAAGCTGCTCTAATTTTAATATTCGAAAGAGAATGAGGATTTGCATGTCCGAATCTATGATGCCAAAGAATTGAATCAGATATTTCATTATTTGTTGTTGTTAACACCACATTAGGTACTGTTGCACATAACTTGTATAGATTGCCATCTCTGATTCCTGTAGCAACAATTACTCCTTCAACATCCTTTAGGACACATTCCTTGCTGTCAAACTGTACAATTATGCCAGCATCGGTAATTTTTCTCACTGATAAAAAGACTTTTTACTAGAGCAAGTACATATCATACATTCTATATTTTCTTGTATCCACCATCTGACATTTACAATGGAATATCTTCAATTCCGATCATCTCACATTTGCTATCATCTCCAAGATTGACAGTCTTACTCTTGGGTGCTTCTGTATATGCCATAAACCAACTTCTCTCAAGTGTCATATGCTGAGTTGCTCCTGAATCTAAATACCAACAACTAGAAACATTAGAACTTGGGGTTGTGACAACCACAAACAATTTTTCTTGGTCATTGCTTGAGGTCATGTTAGCTTCAGCAGCCTTCCTTTTCTTTACCTCTTCTATCCATGCTAACCACTTTCGACATTGTTTCTTAAAATGCCCAGGAGCTCCACAATGAAAGAAATTTCCCTTATTTTTCTCCTCCTTTGTGTCTTTACCATTCTTTGAGACATTGGACTGGGAGGGATGGGATTTGTTGTCACTCTTCCTGTTTGCTTTGCCCTTATATCCTGCTGAAAACAGTGCTGTAGGATTCTCATCATTCAGGCCCCCATCGTTCCTTTTGATTTCTTCTTGTAGTAGTGTTGCTATTACTTTTGTCAAATCCAAATTAGCTTGGGTCCTTAGTACTACCACCAGTCCAGAATAGGATTATGGCAAACTCCCAATAAGTGACATAACAACATCTTCTTTTGCAATCACTGATCTACATGCTGCCAATTGATTTTTAAGAGATTTAAACTGATTTGTGAAATCTGATGTTTTTTTGTGTTTCCTGCATCTTTAACTGAAAAAATCTTCTTCTAAGATATAATCTTGTGCTAACATCATTTGATTCATATAACTTGATCAATTGATCCCAAGCTTCCTTTGCTGATTTTGCCTCACTTACATGTAAAAGCACATTATCACTCAAACTTAAAAGTATACAAGAATGAGCCCTACCTTCCTTTGACTCCCACTTACTGATCAGATCTGTATCCTGGGTGGGTTTCGTCTCAGTCCCTTAAACTATATTGAGTAGATCCTTGTTCAGCAGCAACATCTTCATTCTGAGCGTCCAGAGATTAAATCCAACGCCATCAAATCGTTCTCCTGCAACAAATGTGGCCATATCTCTGTCTTTAAACCTCTGACACTTCTCTGCAGCAGCACTTCACCAACATTGCTCTGATACCATGAAAATTATTAGCACTCTTAAACAGAACACATAAATGCAACTACAGGTTTTGATCTATTTCTTATTCTTATTTGCTTGTGCTCTTCTAAATCAGAGAATACAATCTTTATAGAATAAAAGTAAACAGAGTCTTATTCAAACTCAAACTCAAACTACTCTATCTCTACTCTGCATCCTACAGATGGACAACATATGCCAGCACATACACATATCATATAATGTGTTGTCAATTACAAAATAACTTCCCTAAATGCTAGCTACAGAATCCTAAATGCTAACCACAGAATCCCTAAATATTAGGATATAATTTCTGCATGTCTAACAGTTAGACTTTCATGAAGCATCGATGGGTTTCTTAGAACTATATTCAATACAAATACTGCATATTTTCATGCCATAACTGAGCGTAAACAAGACGTATAAACTGTGTGGTCGACTTCCTGAAGTTGAGAGCCGAAGAATTATTTTTTTAGTATGTTTTTTTGTTGGGATTCAACACTGGGAGATGCCTGTTTGAACTACAATGTCCCCACCACTCCACCTGTGCACATTATATGGAACCATATCGAATGTGGTTTGTTTTAAACTAATGTTCATCGTTTGCTCCCTGAAGATGTTTGTTGTTTTTGCCCAGCCAACACAGGAAGTATTTTGTGAATGTTGCATGATAAGGCATTCAGGCTGAGCCTAAACAACACCCACAAATTACCATAGAGACTCTTCATTCAATAAAAGGGAACGCCTACAACATAAGTAGTACATTCATCTTAATTTAAATTTAGGATACATCTCAAAGAAGTCAAAAGATTATAATGCAGCTAGCTTAAATAAAAGATCCATTCTTTATTGACTATATAAATGTGTTGGTTATTTAATATCTTTTGAAGATGTTTTAGATAAATCGTATGGTGCATTCAACAAAATGTACAAATTCTTTACACCAAAACAATGGAGGGTGCCAATTTACCTATTCTTATATTTGTATTGTAATAATCAATTCTTTAATATGTATATACTTGTGTTATTAAAAAAATTATATAATTTTTCAATCTATTTTTTCCTGTAAAAAAGCTTGATCTATAGCATTTATGATATGTATCATAATTATTCTTATTTTATGTAATTTATTTTATTACTGTTAAGATCCACATGTCTATAACTAAGGTGGTCGTCAATGTTTCCCACACAAATATGTATCTATCTACCCACATCAAAATTCCAAATTGATGTGGGGAGTATTATCCACAATGATTCGCATGACACAGTCAATTTATTTTATAATGTCTAGGCACAACGCTTACAGTCCATAAAATTCCCACAATCTACAGTGCCATTGTTGGGCGGAAGAGCCTAAGTCTCACGTAAGTTAGTAAAGGAGTGGAACAGAATCAAACTCGCGACCTCCTGTCTACCAGCCACCTACCCAACCACTGCAGTTGAATATATTGTAAACTGGTAAGTTGTGTGAGAGATAGGCTGCTTGGTTTTTGGGCTGTATAAAAAGGGCCTCGAAGTTAATAATGCTGGTTACGACGGCACAATCTTGTGTGGAATTTCTCTTGAGAAGAATTGTGTAATGAAAAATTTACCTCGTGATGCAGGTTGCTTGCCAACATTAGGCCAGAGAGATGAGCAAAGTTAAATTGAAAAGATTAAGATATATTCGCATATTTGTAGCTCCTACAAATCTAATTTATGTTCATTGCAAATGCCAGTTTTAAGATCCTCTGGCATATTAGAGACATAAGAACCCTCCCATATTTTAAGACCATAATTATTGGTATCCTCCCGGCTATTAGCCAAGGTCTTTACGAAGCCATTATCTTCCGGATATTTTGAAATTCATCATCTGGTATGAGAGTTTGTTCCAAAATTATGTTTAGTAATTTTTAGTTCGGACAACTCATTTTACGAGTCGGGGAAGTGTTAGGGAAACCTATGAAATAGAACAAGATTCTTCTTTTCATCTACTGAAAATCCTATGAGTTTTTTAATTTTCGAAATAAATACCGAAGGCATTTTCATAGCATTTACAATAAGTGAAATAATTGGTTAATATAGCATTTACAATAAGGGAGATTGCAGTAACGAAAATGACACTTTATATAGCCGGTCCAACTGTACTTTCCAGATCAGACTTCCTTTGCCTAGTATATTCATGGATTCAAAAACGAGGCTGCAAACTTAGGCTAATCTAGACTTATTCCCAAGGTTGTGATCAATTTGTTCCTCGACACATTCGAATGGTAATTTTTTTGAAAAATGATTCTGCCTCCATCTGCAATCATGACATGAAAATTTGGAGTTGGGTAAATAATGAAGCTAAAACATATCACAAACTTATTGTTAATAAAGTTTTGCGTCTATTAACACTCTCAATTTAAGTTTCTTTGGAAAAGCAATAAATTTAAGGGTTGTGGAATTCTAATCCCTGAAAGTGCTTGACATGAAATGGTTAGGTGGGAGTCTTTTGAGTCTTCCTCAGTATCTTCCTCGAATTCACACACAATTATTCCATCTTTGCTTGACATGAAATGGTTAGGTGGGAGTCTTTTGAGTCTTCCTTAGTATCTTCTTCGAATTCACCTACAACTACTCCATCTTTTGCTTTTTCTTCGACATATTCAATGTAGAAAAATTTCTTATCAACACTTTTATTTTTCTTTCTATACGAGTTATCACAAATGAAACTCAACCCTTTTGACCTTTTCTTTTTGATAAATGTTTAAAAGTCAGTCTAGTATGCTAAGTCGAAATAAAGGGACTAGAGTACTATGCTCCTTGCTAGTGTTGAATATTTATCGTTTAACCAAATATCTTTCTTCTACTTTACAAGAAGATAAGTTATGGACTCTAACAATAAAATCGAACTAAACATGCAAACATCGATATTGATGTTATACTTGAACCCACCCAAAAGATGCAAACATCGATATTGATGTTATACTTGAGCCCACCCGAAAGCAGGTCATTGATGTTATCCTCTCAAAAACCTCCACTCATAAGGATATTTTTTTAAACCATTCAATATACTCTTTGGCATGCCATGCTTTTTGTAGTTTTTCTAGCTAGATGAAGTAGTTCTCTATCACATTATTGTAGTATTTTATTAGTCAACACTAACCTTATGATTATCAAGAAATTCTTCTTCTTTTAAGTACATAGGGTGGGCATCTATACCAAACAAAATCATTTCATTATAGATAGAAAGGTGTCATTATTACCTTCTATACACAAGGGATTTGATGCAAATCAAAGAAATCATTTATTTGATTGATCCATGTGACCGGATCCTTCCCATCAAACTTGTAGATATTAAACTTTGGTAACAATAGTGAACCCCTATATTTACAGTAAGACGGTTTTAAGCCAATGATGGTGTTGGATTGGGGTTTCTTAAAGATCATGTCTGAAGGTAATGCAATTTTCATCCTATATAATTGTTGTAAAAGTAGATAGGGTTGTACTGATAGCTATAAAATATTCCAAAAAATATCCCTGCTTTGTGCTCAAGTTGTCATGGACTACATTTGTATCATATTTTTCACCATGTTTTGAAATTATTCTTGGAATTGAGACATTGTTATTGAAGCCTCTGAATCATGAGACTAAAAATCCAGATTCTTCTTGTATGGTGTACATAGTGAAGGAGTCTTGTCCTAGGGATTTAGTCTACCCCCCTATCATGTTCTAGGGTTGTAGGGTTCATATTCGAGGGTTGGGTTTATCTTTCAATGTGTAGGGTTCGCAGTTTAGGGTTTAGGGTTGAGGATGCAGTTTTATATGTTAAGGGTTTAGGGTTGTGGTATTTAGGGATCAAAATTTGTATTAAGAGTAAATTATATAGTTGTGATAACCTCCTCGAGAGGAGTCCAAAGATTATTGTTGTGAAAATAAAATTTGCCAAATAAAATTATCAATATGTAGTACCACATTGATCATCTCACCAAGACAAATCCAATGACTAATATTTTTCCCAAGGGTAAAAATAAATTTGAGACTCCTTTATTGGTTCTTTTTTAAACTTCATTTTTAGAAAGAAAACGTCAAGGAATATTGTGGTGATGGAAACTCAAAATCGTTCTAAATCACTAGCTATTTATCCACTCATGTGGCACTTAGATTCTATGCCCCAAACATAATTGTAGCGCATTAAAACCTTACCCAAATCAAATCGTTGATACCATATATAATGAAATCATTTCGATCGATTCAACAACTGATCACAGAGTAGGAAAAATAGAACAACAATAGTAATTTATAATTAAAATAGCAAAATAGAACATGCATTCAATAATTGATACAAAATATAACATATATTTGACTTGGTCCTTTCGTAGGGGCAACCTCCACAATTTTAAAATATAATGATATAAGGATTAACTACTACTTCCTATATAAACCCAACTTAAGCTACCGTTACTCCATAGACCAACCTTTATAATAATAGGCAAACATAAGGAAATGTGATATGACAAGTTAAGAGATTAAATTAGCCACAAGTCATCCATATATATCTAAATACATATTATAGGTTAAGGGCATACCAATATGTCCCTCCCAACTAACTCAAAAATAACTAGAATTTTTTTATTTTTTTTTAAATATGTAAAATAACTCCTATTTTTAGATATAGATGAACGAAATTAAGAGAGATACATATACCTATGTGGATGATACACATACTTTTACATAATTTAATGTCATAAAGGATATGAATAAAAACCAATAAAGATAAAATAAACTCAAACTAGTTAAAAACAAAATGAGAAGAAAGAAAAAGAAAGACAAAACTATAGTTTAAAAAAATTCACCTCCACATTGTAATCATATGCTTACGAAATACCTCCCTATAAAACATGGTATACATGATGTAATATTGAATTTAATTCAATTGGTATTAAAAATTAGATGTTTCCATATGTGCAGGTCCAGGCCTATTGGCTCCGAAAATATAAGCGAATTTGAAACTTTCAGGGTTTTTTTTTCAAAAATTCAAATTTAAGTAACATGTGTACATTACTTTCTATATATAGTCTGACAATATACATTGTGCATTGAACACTATTTGTCTCGAACAAAAACATTCATGGTTGGTGACTAAATATTTCTTTCCTTCCAACACGTGGGACACTTGAATTTGCATAAAGATTGTGTTCGAGTTATTTTGATCAATTTGTTTTTGTATGAGTCTATTGAGTAAATCACTTGATTTTACGGGGAAACTTGATATTTTAGGACCATTATCTTTTTATATTTCGTATCAATTGATTATTATTTCTGTAAATAAAATTTAATTATAGTTTGAATATATTTTATCTATTGATTTTGGGAAACTAATTATATTGGAGTAAAAATTGTTACTGTTTGTTGACTAAAACTACTTGTTTAGCAAATAGATTTGTAGGTAGACAATATTACTATTTTATAATTTAATATATTTTCATAAGAAAATTTGATTGATTTGGGTTAGTTACATGAGATCAAATAGTAGAATAGAGAAAATTGGGATATTTATGGAAATTTTAATTACCTGCACTATTTGTCCTTATTTCATGATTAAATGTCATTAGTTAGACCAAATACCAAATAGGAGAATTTAATGTCAACTAAGGCTAGAGTGGTCTCACTTACATGCTATATTGAACTGATAATGTAATTGATTTAATTTAGTACACAAAGGCAATCGATAATGTAATGTTGAAATTGGGATTTGATTGCCCCTAGTGTATAAGATTGAGCCTTTCATGTGAAATTAGTTTAATTTGAGACAAATTTGGGGTCAATCAAGTTTGAATACACCAAAATGACAATCTAAATTTCTATTGGGGCTCCATCATCCCCAATTGTATACTCGATTGAACCAATAAAGTAATTGGTTAAAACTCTAATATATAACTCGGTGGATAGTCGAGTCATTTGTAACCAAATGGGAGAGTATAATGTCATTAGGCGCTTTATTGTCGCGAATTGGATAAGAAATTAAACCCTTCAATTAAAATTAGTTCAATTTAGTAAATAATCATGGTCAATTTAGCCCAAATGCACAAAAAAATATAATTTGATGTCAATTGGGCTCAATCGGCCCCAATTATGTACCAGATTGAGTAAATTAAGTAAAATAGAAATCTCTTGTATGCAAGTGGGGTGAATTAAGCCTTTGCAACCAAATGGAAGAATCTAATGTGAAAAATTAGATTTATTAGATTTAATTGTGTATGAGAGTGACAAATGGTAGATTACATGTTTGTTCAACAAGGTGAATTGAGATTTATGTCCAAATAATGGAAAATACCAATGACCACTATCATGACGGTCATGAGTTTAGTCAATGATAATCAAATTAGTTATGAAAATGGCATATTATAGTAAGTTTTGAAACTAATGTTGTAAATGTGATCTTCGTGCCCTAATCTTCAAATACATCACTCTCCTTTTCTAGATTCACCAAAAAATTAGGAAACGAAACGTCTTCTCTAAAACCATGATTCAGTTTCTTAGTCTACAAAATATAAGAGGATATCAAGCTTGTTTTGGGGCATATGTTAAACGAAATAAAATCTAACTTTCCTTGATATTTATTATGCCCCTCGATTTGAGAATGAATTGACAATCAACATATAGGCATAAATATGCACTCATTAAGTAGTCACATGCAGTGTAATTTTCCCAACTCTGATCTATGCAATGTGTGCATAAAACTAATAAACTACATATATTTTATATATTTTGTGGTATAATGATTCTTTATAAATGAAAAAAGTTCCTTTTAAACAACTTTGATATGATGCTTCTTTCTATTTTTATTTCCTATATGTATTAATGCACTTATATATTTATAGACTTCTTAAATATGAATTAGAACTATATTAATGAAAAATAAGCCAACATAATTTGATAAATATGGATCAAAACGTTGAGGTATTTAAATCATGAGTGAAAAAGACCTGAAAGATCTAATTCATTTTTATAATAATCATGAAATTGACATGATTAATTACATACTTTACAATATAGTCAAACATACATAACAATAAAGAAAAAAAGAAAAAAAACAGCAAAGAAAAAGAATAGAAAAAAGAAACTCAAATTAAATTATATGAGAGATAGGGCCATATAGGAAATAAGAAAAAATTAATAAGAAGAAACCAAAACCAAAGATACTAAAAACATGAAAAAACAAGTAAAAAATGAGAATTATAAATAAAACAAACCTAACTTGGACCAATGAATAATGAACACAAAATATACTAGCAACATAATAATGAACTCTCTAAAATAATGGAGGCATTGTATTTGTTAAGTCCAAATTAATATCATTAGAAGCCATATTATTTGACCTTAATTATAATCCAACCCGCCTCATATAAGTGATTGATTTGGACTATATTCAAAACTATTTCTGACCCAGTGTAAGATATATTAGGCCTCTTTTTTGCTAAATTTGATATGAAAGAATATGTTAGTGTTAATACAACATAGAAATCAATGGATATTTCAAGAATTTTTATTTGTAAAAAGTATTTATACATCGCCATCAAATGATTGAAAAAAAGTTCTTATGTAATACACTTATATTTTTTTTATTATGGGTAAAACGTTTTATGAAAGGGACTATACCCTTATATAGCAATGCTCAAAAGTCATATTTTACCCCAAAAATCCCAACAACAGAAAATAATCTGCCAAGATTAAAACCAGCAAAAGTAGTGTAGCTGCTAAAAAATAGCTAATAAACAACCACTTAACAACAAGACAGTTGCCCAGCAGCTACACAACAGGCCGATTGCTCAGATGTAGCAATAATAGCACCCAAAAGGAAAATAATCATACCTTGTCCGATATAGTGGGGAATTTTGATTTGGCATTTCCCTCCTTTTTCCTATCCACCACTATCCATTCTTTCTTTCTTGCATCCACTGAAGTCATAAGAACAACTGAAATGGATTTGATAGGGATATGACCCGTAGGAAGGGGGGTCGAAGCATCCTTGATCATTGAATCAACACCCTAAAGAAAAGAATCTGGAGGTAACTTCTCTATATTGTTCTGCGAACCATCCACGATAGGTAAGTCAACTTGCGAGGGGGGCACTAGATCCCTCAACCAAATCTAAGTCAATTGTAAGATGTTCGGGTAGAGAATCCTTCCACCATGCAGTTTTGGTCTTACATTTGGAATGTTCACAATCGTTTGTAATATGACCAATTTGGAAGCAACATTGACATCTGAAGGCAAGTCCCTCATAGTCTATCCTCTTCACCAGAGCCTTTCACCAATTTGGATTGATTTCTGCTGTTAAGGCTTTGGAGGTATCGAGATCGACAAGGATTCAAGCATAAGTAGTATGGGTTTGAATGGAGGTCTTATCATCAACTGATGCACATGAGCATACAGTATTCCCTATAGCAGTGAGACAAGATCTGTTCCAAAGCTGAAGCGGGAGTCCTGACAAGCAAACCCAAATCGGGTAGGTATCAAAAGATTCTTTTAAAGGGTCAAAAGACAGATACCATGGGTTGGACATAAGCCCGGTTCCCCCCAAGCTCAATGTTGGCTAAAAATAAACCCCTATTTTCAGGTGTTTCAAAGACAACAATGAAATAAGCTTTAGGACAAGGATAAAGCTGAATCTTACCTTGTATCTTTTCTCTCCATCTTTGGGCTATCTAGTCATGAAGCTGAGAAAGTTTAGGCCAAATTTGTGAAATCTGCATATGAGACCCAGTTGGGAAAGGTTTTCCTCCTCTTTAAGAACCTTCAGAAGATGATCCTCATCGATTTTCAGTGTCAGGACCTCCTGAGAGGGTTCAAGAACTCTTTTCTGGCATTCTCATTCTATTTGGAGACTATTGAAGCATAAGATCTGGACCTATTAGCGATGTCATGTTTTCCCTGGTTCTGGCCGACCCTTGTTTCTCTATCTCCATCACTAGAACCGCACATAACAGTCTTTGTAGAAGGGGAAGGGGCTTTAATAGCATTTAATGGATCTGGTCCGCCTTGGCCATCCCCATTAGAGGATGTCCCTGATTTGAGAGGAACACGATTTTGATCTCCATTTCCTGCAATCTAGGAGTGTAGAAAATCTACAGTCTTATATAGTAAACAACATATAAGAAAGAAACAGAACAATTAAATAACTTGCATAAACAGAAGAAAATTCGAACCACCACTGTTGTGCGTAATCTCCATTAATAAAAGCTTCATCATACTCAGAGCTTCAACTCTTTACAATCAAACTATGCATGCAGCTGTGTGCTTTCAATGCACATCCTTACTTGTTTGTAAATCAATAACAAACTGCTGCTAATAAATAAGCTTCTACAGCTCTAAAAATAGAGCATTCTAAAATTAAACTCTTGCTTTAAAACAGTTGCATGCTGTGCAATAAAGCAGATTTATTATTTGAATTAATCTAATCCTAAAAATAAGAATTTAACTAAAACAAGACTCATGCTAAACTGAAGCAAATTAAATCTATTTTTAATCCTTCTAAAATAGCTACAGTTGGAATTAACAATGCATGGTGCATACATATTTCCAACAAGGAGATTGGATCTTCGTTTTCCTTGTCTCCACCTTTATTGCCCCCAGATTTCCTACCTGCAACAGGGGATTTATTATTTCTACCAGAGGCTACTGTATGCGCATATCCGATTTTATTATTTTGAATAGGGGAAGTCTCTTGCGACCTGCATTTACTAGCATTGACGCTTCTAATATTACCCTTGAGACCCTGGAGCGAGCTGGAGCTACCTATGCGGGGGCCAACGATCATGGAAGTAAAGCCTCCGCTTTTAAATGCTACAAGAACGTCACTACCATTCTGCAGGCTTGCGTTTCTTATCTTGAAAGAACATGATATAGTTTTAATATAACATAGAATGTAATGGATAATTCAGGAATTTTTATTTGTAAAAAGTACTTACATATCGCCACCAAACGCTTGAAAAATTTCCTCATGTAATACACCTATCTATAATATTCTACAGGCATTTATACATCCTACTATATACATGAAGAGACTCAATAATGCAAACTCAAACCGAATTTCGCGTCTGGCTAAAGAGGATAACCATATGATCTAGTCGCTTTAGAATTTATTTCCCTAACCAATTTTAGTGGCTAAGCCTTAAATACTTCTCGTTCATTGTTCACGATGCTTAAGAATTGTGAAGAGTGAGTCTTAGTCTTAACCATTCCTATTTTCTCTCTCTAATTGTAAGAGCATCCTACATTGGAATATTGTTTTCTCTCTCTAATGGCTGTTTACAGAGAATCATAAACAATTACTTGGACTATTGTTTTCTCAGGTAAAGGATCCAGATTCCATATATAAGACTGTGCATAAGTCTCGGACTACAAGAAGCAATGGAATAAAAGTGAAGGTGAGTAGAGTGGATTCTCTAGGTATGCATCACAATTACATTAAAGAAAATTGTAATTGCATTTCTGAGTATGTTGAAACGACTACATGTTTGGTTTCCATTTTATTGTTCTTTGACAACCAGTATGTTTCTGGTGTAGATTGAAAGACTGGGTGGAGGTGGGTCTGATTTTGTGGCATTTTTGCAGCATGCTGGAGTGCCTTCAGTTGATATGTATTTTGGTGAATGTATGTATGATATGGCTCTATTTGCTGAAAGAATTTAATGGAATATAGAGGAGTAAAATCCACTTCCACCACCATTCACTTAAATTCGAGGCATGTTGTTTTTATAGATTGATGCTCAAGTTCATGACAGTCATGCTTTGGGTTGATATTTTTGTTACTTTGCATGTCCATTGTATTTTTATGCAGCTTCTCCAGTTTACCACACCATCTATGACTGCTTCTCTTGGATGATAAGGTTTGGAGATCCATACTTCCATAGACATGTTGCAGGTCTGTATATACTAGTTGAATTCTTGTAATAACAATGTTAGTAAAACAGTGTACTAAAAATATATTTTCTTTATTTGAACTTGCAGTTTCTGCTATATGGGGGCTGCTTGCCCTTCGACTTGCTGATGACCATGTTCTTGCCTTTGACTATCTTGCATATGCTGATGAGTTGCAGGTATAATGAATCTTGTCAATTCTAAATTGTATGAAGGTCCAACTTATATCAGTTCTTTGATAAAAATTTTAAAATTTTTACTGTGTTTTCAAAACTCTCGGATAAATCCATATAACTATTTCCGTTTGATTTTAACGACGTCTCTTGCAAATTTTGGACAGAGTTATGCAAATATAATTAAAGCAAAAATAGAGATTTCTGAGGGAATAACAATAGAACCCATCACTTCAGCTATAGAGGAGTTTGTTGATGCTGCCAATAATGCTGCACATGATGCTGAGGTGAGGCTTCATACTGATCTTATATTCTATAAAAATGACTCATTTACATGGTACAGATGATTTACACGCACCCAAACGCAACCAATTTGTACATTTTGATCGGTTCAACATCATCTGAAAACAGACAATCTTTGTCTTAGGTATTGAAGAAACACAAGGGAGAGGCCCACTTCATTCTAAGGAGAAGGGCTTTTAATGATCGCTTAATGCTCACTGAGCGAGCTTTTTTAGATTCACAAGGCCTCCAGGGAAGGCCATGGTTCAAACATTTGGTAAGATCCCATGACATACGTTATATCTTTATTTTTTTGCTCTTGTTTTTGTCTCCCATTTCATTATTAATAAGAGTCATCTATTACCTGCCTCAAATTATGGGTTATTTTTGATTTGTTAGGTGTACGGTCCCCGTCAAACCACTGAAAATAGCTTTGCTTCATTTCCTGGGGTGGTGGATGCCATGGCTAACAAAAGAAGTTCATATGGGCAAGGAGGTGGAGAAGTCCAACATGAGATTTGGAGAGTTGCGAGAAAAATCAGTCAAGCAGCAATGGCTCTAGATGGAAATCTATCTTAACATTGGCATTATTTAGGCGATGACATTGTAAATATGTCACACCTCAACCTTTTTAATTATACCATGGAAATAATTTTGAGGACTAAAATTTTATTAAAGATGAAGCGTATAAGTGATTTAAGCTATGTTTGAGAACATCTTGGTAATATCTAAGGTTTAGATCACGTGCTTAAATAAGTAACACTGTTCTCATAAGATGAATTTTTATATGGGGATTTTTTGTATTTTTCATTTTTCATAATTTAAGGAAATTGAGGTTGGTCTTGCGTCCCTTTGTGAGCACTTTTCCTCATGATTTTGATTAATTTGTTAGAAAATGAATTGTGAGATAAAATGTTGTTAAAGTCACAAATAACACTTTAAAATATAGATCTACTTTTTTATTATAGTTTGAATCTTTATTTCTCGACCACAAGAAATTTTTAATCACCTATCTTTGAGTTTCTATATAATGTGTCAATATTTTATTTGGTTATGGGAGTTTTTTGGACCCACTTTTAGATGGAAGGGCTCATCTACTCCTTTCCTCTTTTCTTTTTTCTAACTATTGATGATTGAAATGAAACACTATATTGTCGAATTCAAAATCAAATCTCCCTATTTAATTAGACAAATGAATAAATTTATATGGCAATCAATCAATTATCAAGCACTTTGCATACTCTACCTAGGAATTTAATCTAGAGCACATATTGGTAACATTTAAAAGTTATTGTTGGTATGCACAAAAATTTATTTTTTATTGGGAAAAATATTTTAATGTAGGCCCTCAATTGTTTTCCTTAATACTATAGGTAAAACAATGTTAATGTAACGCCCACAAAAACAACATTCTAGGAACACATCAAAACTTATACACTTATCTTGAAAGCTGCGGCATTTTTTTTAAAAGTTAAAAGGTTATAAGGGTGTCAACTTCTAGTGTACATAAATTAATTTTCACCCGTAGTCTCTTCTTTACAAAGGATGGACTAGGTCTAAGTTAAATGATTAAATATTCTTAGTTTATCTCTAAGGTCGATTAATTAAAATCAATTAGAAAAGTGCCATACTTAATCTTCTTGGTTAATGCTTTTCTCCTCCTTATTTAGCATTCACACCCTAAAAGATTTACCTTATGCTTAGTTACTTTAGTTCTCAAAAATTTAAATAACTTAAATGTCCATTTCAATAATTTTCTAAAACATACTGGGAATTAAATTAATAGATTTACACCCCAAGGTATTGAATGGTCTCATTCACCCATCTACACATACCTTAAAATTTATTTAAAACATTTATAAAATTCATTCCTACTAAGTAAATGTAGGGTTGATCCTCAACCCTTGGATCAATTCAATTGTGGCCACTAGATGCTAGGGTTCCAAACTAACCCTAAAATTTGTTATGAATTCTTATTAAATCTTTTTCTTTACCGCAATCTCCTCATTTGGTAACTTTGCTTTTGTTTAATTTGCATATTGGAGAAAATGGAAGCCATGGGAGCAAGGAAGGAAGAAACCATGGAGGAATTCTCAAAGTCAAGCTTAGTTTAGTCTAGGTTGTAGATTTGTCATTGTATTTCATTCCAAGATGGAAGGGGTTTCCACTCCAAATATGGAGTTATTACAAGTTATTTGTATTTTGAATTCTCTATTTAGGGCAAACCCTACGTCCATTAATATATATGAGTTTTAGCACTTTTAATTATCCATTTGAGGTTTTACTTGTTTAAACAATGAATTTTAACCATTGTTTGTCTGTTGAAGGTTTACTCTTAATTTTACAAGGTTGAATTTTTGCTTTGACCAAGTTAAAATTTGCATAGACACGGATTTACGTTTTCCACAGTTAGTGACATAACCATCGCCCAAAGTAGATTGGTGGTCCTAGGACTGCCGCCCTACCTGGGTGACAATTCACGAACCACTGCCTTACATGAGCGGTGGTTTTGAGAACACCGCCTTGCTCGAGTGGCGGTTACAAGACTGCCGTTTTGCATAGGGCGGCAGTCATATTCCTTAGAAACAAAGCCTTTAAAATAAAGATTTTTCAAAAAACAAAAGTCACTAGGGTGTTTTAAAGGTCATTCTGAACTTAATTTTATGTGCCTGAAATTTTCATTTGTAAGATTTAATTAATCTATTCATTCCATAGTAATATTTACTCATTTTGAGAATTCCTTATTTCAATAGTTACAACTACAAGATCATTTTCATTTTGTTCAACAACTTTCTTTCAAAACCAAGAGTAGAAAAGAACTAAATCTACTTCTAATATTGTTGTTTTTCCTTACTACCAAATGCATCATTTCAACAAAATAGTTTACTTAACATTTATCACATATTTCCATTTCCACTACAACCATTTATTCAAAAATCCATTAACAACTTTGTTCCACATTCAAGGTTTTCAAACATACATTACTAGTATTGTACAACTTCTATATTCTTTCTTTTCTTTTTCACAAAACTATAACTTCAACAATGATAATGAAATTTCTTTTTCCTTGAACATAGCTCATTTCTCTTAATGCAAAGAACTTTTTTCACAATACAACTATAACTAACCCTTCAAAAATGATTTCCATTTTGGTTCATTCCTTTACATACTACAACTTTTGAGGAGAAAGGAAATTATATAACTCCTCAATGAGCTTCCTTCAAATAATAATACAACATACAATGTAACATTTATTTTTACAAAACAATACAATACTACAAGTCTTCCACCCTAAGTGGGAATAACAAGAAGGTTTTCTCACAAGGAAAGATTTCTTATGGACACCAAAAATCCTCCAAGTTTCACATCACCAAAGAGAGCTCCACCATGCTTCACTTTATGCACAACAAAAAAAAGGGGGAGAGGCAACACTCTCCACTCAACCAAAAATCTAATGAGGAGAAGAAGTTATCCTCCTTATTGGCCCACGAGCCTCAACCACAATGTAATAAAATATGGATCCAACTCATGGCAACAAAACAAGCTTCCACATCACAAGACCAAGTTTTCACAACCACACAAAAACAAAAACAACACAACTAGAATCACAAGAACGAAACCAACAAAATATACAAGACTCCAAAATGTAAAGCCAAAGGAGCAAGAATTTATGGAGAGGCCACTTATGCCTCTCAATGGGAAATAGGTGCCCACCTTAAAACCCTCGATTATACATCTCAAACCCCTACTTAACTCTTATGCCTCCCTAAAGATCCCTTTATGCCTCCTACATTCTCTTATGCTTCCCTACTATCTCTTATATCTCCCTCATAAAAAGAAAAGTAAAGAAATGTAAACATTTCTTGTCGAAGGTGGGGCACCCATCCCAACTCCTTCCAAAACATGAAATAAACTCCTATACCTCCCTAAATGTAAGCTCCCCATAGTCCCCTCCTACACCACACTTAGGAAATCTACCCAAACACCCAAAAAGCATACCAAAACACTCAAAAACATGCACATATACACAATATAAAAGAAAACATTTAACAAGAGTATAGCTCCTACCTTTCCATGGTAGAGCTTGATCCAAGAGTCACAGACCAAGCTTCTTCAAGCCCAAACAATCACCAACAAGCTCCAAAAAGATCCACAAGCACTCCAAAATCTTCCAACTCCAAAAATACAAGAGCACAAAAGAAATGAAGTAACCCCCAAACAAGAAAAAGAACTTAAATAAATAGAAAAGGGAGAGAGGAGGGTGAGGTGGATCCATATAGGATGCCACATCATTCCTCTTCAAATCCACCTCACAAGTCAAACCTTAACAACAATGCACAATAAATTAGTGGGTGAGAGGAGTGACAAACGTTTTACACACATAATCCCAAGCCCACACCCCATAAGGACAAACTTTAAGACCGATGTAAGAAAAGTGTAATAAATGTCATTTTTTGACTTACAAAACACATAATGGGGTCTATTTTTACCCCCCAATCCATAGGTAGGGTTGGTATACCAATTTAAGAGGTGTGGGATAAGTTTAACTTGTCCTCCAAGCCTCCAAAATTAGACCTTAAGGCCAAATTTGAATTTCCATGAAGGGGTAGAGTGTACAACACTCAATAACACAAGCACTAAATTTACAACACATAACCCAAAGAGCCATCTAATCTAATAAATGAATTATTTTGTCACATCTATAATTAATTTAGTAACACGATTAATTAACTTAATTAAGACACTTAAACCCATTAATGATTAAGGGGAAAATACACCACAATTTAAATAATTAATACAAGGAAAATACTTCACTATAAAATCACATACTAAAATTAAATAAAAGAAACTAAATAAAAGAACAACACAAAAACCCCTTGGTCACTATTGGAGGTAATCCCCCCCCATGAGGACCCTATAATAACAATTCAAACACACACACACAACAAAATACATGTTGCCATGGTGACCATTGTTGAATTCATCTAGCATTCCAATGTGGTTTGTCTCCAATCCCCCTGTTGTTTGTTGTGAATATGTTTACTTACAAAACACATAATACCTCCTTCAGCCTTGTGGCTGCATCAAAACATCCAAGATAAAATATACAATATAAATCCACAATCATCTACATATGAATCAAATCATCATC
Organism: Taxus chinensis; assembly: GCA_019776745.2. NCBI lineage: Eukaryota > Viridiplantae > Streptophyta > Pinopsida > Cupressales > Taxaceae > Taxus > Taxus chinensis. Next base: position 667,437,991 of record CM034150.1, read on the forward strand.
TAGGCAAGTAACGTTATTATTTACAATTTATAACAACATCTAGATTCTACATTTCATCAATATCAAAAGAATCACAAATTTAGTTCAATTGTTAAGGTCTACTGAATATGACGAAAGATCATATGTTAGAAATATATAACCATGTCAAACACATATCATCATCAATATAAAATGTCACTAATAATCCACACATATCATACTATGAATCGAAATTCAACAAAAGTCTTAGTATCTTTATAATCTAAAATCATGCTAAGTTAAAATGATACAAACTATCCATAAGTATAGTCAACAATATCGAAATAAATAGTAATGAGTGTCGAAGGGAAGTGGGCACTACATCTCCCTTCCCTTAGACTTGAATTCCTCCTGGAAGTCATTGGAACAGGTGTGGAAACTAGACTCACAACAATGTAGCATCCTCCCATGTAGCAATAGTCTCATCATACCTATCCCACTCGAATCGGACCTGGTCAATCTCCGTGCCTTTAAGGACCAGGGTCCCTGCACTCTAGAATTCAGACGGGCTCCACCGTCACCTGTCCCTGATCTTGCACCTGCAATGCAGTCCAATCTAATACGAGAGATGAATCGACAATGTATCTCCTAAGTACAGAAACATGAAACACATTGTGGACATGAGACAAGCTAGGTGGAAATGCTAGATGACAGGCCAAGGGACCAATGCACTTCAAGATCTCAAAGGGAACCGTAACCTTATAAGCAAGCTTAGAAACTTTTCCATAATGGATAGGGTTCTTATGCGGCCTGACACGAAGAAACACCTTCATGCCCACCTCAAAACTACGATATGTCCTATGCTGGTCTGCATACTTCTTCTACTTATCCTGTGCCTCTTGCAATCTCTTGCTGGACATAACAACCTACTGCTCCATGTCTTATAGTAAAGCTAGTCCAAGAGAAACCCTGTCCTCTAACCTGTCCTAACTAAAAGGTGTCCTGCACTCTCTACCATAGAGTGCCTGAAAAGGAGCCATGCCTATCAAACTCTAGAAGCTATTATTGTAGGCAAACTCCACCAGATAAAAACACTCCTCCCATCTCAACTAATGATCCATGACGTAAATCCTAAGCATTTCCTCCAAGATTTGATTCACCCAATCAATCTATCCATCTATCTTCGGGTGATAGGCTGTGCTAAAATTGATTTTCATCCTAACAGCATACTGCATGGTAGTCTAGAAGTGGGAAGTGTACAAAGGATCTTAGTCACAAATGATCTTCCATAGGGTCTAGTGCAATCTTACAATCTCATCAAGATATACCCATGCCACTGCACCAACTGTGTAGGTGGTCTTCACTGGAGTAAAATGAGACACTTTTGTCAATTTATCCACTGTAACCATGATGGATTCATGGTGGTATCTCAGATTCTGTAACCCAAACTATGAATTCCATGGAAATGGTATCCCATTTCCACTTTGGTATAGCGTGAGGAAAGAGAAGGCTAGTTGGATGCTTATGCTCAGCCTTCACCTTCTGACACTCTATACAACATGACACAAACTAAGCCAAATCTTTCTGAAGTCCCCTCCAATGGTACAAACTGTCTCAAAGTGGTGTGCATCTTATTCACCCCAGGATGGGCTAAATAAGGTGCACGATCGACCTATGTCAAAAGATCCTATGTCAAGCCTCCATCTCTAAGAACATATATCCAACCTCTATGCCTGAGAAGACCATTTGTCTATATTGAAAATCCATAAAACTTCCCCTCAAGGGGTCTTTGAGACTCAATCTTTGCTCTGGCCGCAAGGTAGAAGATGTCACGAGGAAGTTGCTGCAAAATCCTACTCCATAAATTTTTTCCCATTGAAGTAGTCGTAACCACATGTCTCTATCTACTCAGGGAATCTTCAACCACGTTCTCCTTCCCCTTCACATGATCTATCTCCATATCATACTCGTAAATCAACTCCATCCAATGCCAATGATGAGTGTTGAGATTGGGTTTCCTGAAGAAGTGGTGAAGACTCAAGTGATCAGTCCTGAGTGTAAATCTCTGACCATGAAGGAAGTGTCTCCACCACACTAAGGTGTGCAAAAATTGTTGTAAGCTCAAGATCATGAGTTGGATGATTGAGCTCATAATATTTGATTTTTCAATACTCGAATGCAACTACTCTATCCTCTTGCATCTACACACCTTTATGTCCTGCCAAAGAAGCATCTCCGAAAATGAAGAACTCACCCTGAGGGTCTGGTACTATAAGAATAGGCATTATCGTGAGGCATTCATTTAGTTTCCTGAAGGCCTGCTCACATCTATCTGACCATAAAAAATTCTTCCGTTTCCACTGAAGGGAAGTGATGGGGTGTGCAACCCAAGAAAAGTCTTGTACAAATCTCCTATAGTATCCTGCCAAACCCATGAAGCTGCACACCTCAATCACACTAGTGGGTGTTGGCCAATCCATAATAGCTCGAATCTTAGAAGGATAGACTGTGATACCTTCCTCAGAAATGATGTGGCCCAAATACTGCACCTCTTTCTAAAAGAACACACACTTTTCCAAGTTCCCATAAAGATGCTGCTCATGAAGACATTGAAGAACCTGACGAAGGTGCCCCTCATGCTCCTCACACATATGTGATTATATCAGAATGTCATCAATGAAGATGAGCATGAAGCGATAAAAAATGTCCTGAAAACCCCATGCAACAAGCTCATAAACACTATGGGGGCATTCGTCAGACCATAAGGTACCACTGTGAACTCGTAGTGGCCATATATTATATGGAAGGCGGTCTTATGAATATCTACCTCCATGATCCTCAGTTGATGATACCCTGACTTAAGATCTATCTTAGAGAATATTCTGGCCCCCTTCATCTAATCAAATAAATCATCAATGCACGGAAGGGGGTAACGATTCTCGATCATTACTTTGTTCAGCTAGCAGTAATCAATAAATAAACACAGGGATCCATCCTTCTTCTTTACAAAAATCACTAGTGCACCCCAAGGGGATACACTAGGACGGATTAGGCCTTTCTCCAGAAGGCACTCAAGCTGCAACTTGAGCTCGCAAAGCTCGGGGGTAGTCATCTGTTAAGGTGCTCGTGAGATAGGCTTTGTGCTTGGAACCAAATCTATGTGAAAATATATCTCACGTGGGGGAGGTAACCTCAGTAGCTCCCCTAGAAAAACATTATCAAACTCTCTCAAGATGTGATGATCATCAAGGGATTGTCCACTAGACCCATCCTTAGATCTTTCACTAACCATCACACTATACACCTGACAACCTTATCGTACACACTACTTAAGCTACATAACGGAGATGATGCAGATGAAAATGGGCCTCCTAACTCATACTATCACTTAATACACTCCTAAATCATCTATACAAGCAATAGTCTTACGGTAACAGTCCACTCTAGCTCTATGTGTAGACAACTAGTCCATGACCAAGATGACTCCATATGAATCCAATGGAAGGATACAAAGATCTAAGGTAGTGGTGAAGGGTCTCAAATACACTACACACTCCTTAACTAAGGAGTCTATAGGAATTTTGCTCTAGAAGCCATCTCAACATCACAACTAAGACCCTACCTAACTGCCACCCAGCATGAAATGCTCTACTAAGGATGGTGCAATAAAAGACTCAGACAAACCAAAATCAAACAAAATAGAGGTAGGAATACCACCAATGCTACTTGTATTCTCTATCACAGTACTTTGGTGCTTAGTCTGGTGGTTCTTGACCCCTGCATAGATCCGATGGATACGTCCAATGTCACCAATAATAGGCTCTGAAATATGCATCTTACCCTTATTACTAGGGTTCTGTGGACACTCTCTCTAATGATGTCCAACAATGCCACAACTATAATAACTGCCTGGTCCTCTCCAGTGAGATACAACTCCAGTCGGTACTCCAGAGGTCTGTGCTGTGGATCCTGATGATCCAATTATGGACTGCTGAGGTATCTACTGACAAGATCCTATTGACTGAGTTATCGGTGTACCCTGTTTCCTAATGGGACCCCTAGGAGGAGGCCCCATACTCAGGCCCCCTCTATGCATAAAATATTTGAGGAGGTCTATAAGGTGGGCGGGTTTGCTACTGAGGTGGATGCTATGGTGGCCTGAATGAAGACTATACTAAACCCTATTGACCATGAGGAGGAGCTGACCCCCTCGATCAGATATCCTACATTTGCTGGATGCGGCTCTGTACTCTGTCCTTAGCTTGCTACATCTTCCCTCGTGTCTCCTCTGTAATATAGGCCTTCTCCATGACCTCTGCTAATGTCTATGGGTAGTGAATATGTACCACACCACCCAAATCCAAATTTAGGCCCTTGATGAACCTATGAATCTGTACCTTCTCATCCTGCATACAGTCGACATACTGGAGTAGGTCTAGAAATTGACTCTCATACTCAACTATAGTCATAGAAGACTGAAGGAGGTCATGAAACTTATCTCTCCTCTGTTGTATAAACCTCCTAGGTAAATACCTCCTCCTAAACCACTCTTCAAAGAGCTCCCAGGTAACTATCTCTGAGTCAATGTGGAGCTTTTTCTCCTTGGTCCTCCGCTAGACACTTGCTACATCCCTCAGAAGATGGATCGCAACACGAGCTTTCATGTTGCTAGTATAAGAGTAGTACTTGAAGCATCCGCTCAAGCTCACCAACTAGGCCTCCGCGTGAAAACCACATGTATCTCTAGAATAGTGAGATGGTCGTAGCTTTAGGATCTCCTTGATATGGTCTGCAACTGATGACTGATGACCCCTAGGTCTCTTTGCATGCTCCTCCATCTTCCTAGGGCTCTAAGATCTATCCCTATATCATGAAATCTTGTCTCCATGTCCCCACTGTGGTGACTCTGCCCTAGCTGAATCCACATGGGAGTTATCTGACTTATGATCCTCACATGTCGAGGAGATTCCTGAGCCTCAACTCATGGTTCCCTATCCTATCTAGCAAGTCGTTCTCCTAAGGACCCTCTGCATAAAGAGGCATTGATGTCCTGAAGCATCTACAAAATTTGAGGTAGAATGGCCGCTATAACTTGATTTGGTGGTGGTAAATATAGATCCACGTGTGAGAACCCCTTATCTGGTCCATGCATCTTGCACCAACCAAGGCGAGAGTTATTTGACTGTTCTAGGTTTTGTTTTAGTCTTCTATGTTTTCTATATCATATAATTATTATACAGAGTGACTTTCTAGGTTTAAAAGAAATTTTTTTTTTGCTAGGTTAAGTGTTCACGTCTTTTGTTTTCTAGTGTGTCCAAGGGTCTAAGCTTTGAAACCATGACTCTGATACCAAATGTAACGCCTGGAAAAATGATGTTCTAGGAACACATCAAAACTTATACACTTATCCTGAAATTTGTAGCAATTTTATTTTTTTTAAGTTAAAAGGTTATAAGGGTGTCAACCCCTAGTGTACTTTGAATTAATTCTCACCAATAGTATTTAGTTTATAAAGGATGGACCAAGTCTAAGTTAAATGATTAAATATTCTTAGTTTATCTCTAAGGTTGATTAATTAAAATAAATTAGGAAGGTGCCATACTTAATCTTCTTAGTTCATGATTTTCTCCTCCTTAATTAACATTCACACCCTAAAAGATTTACCTTATGCTTAATTACTTTAGTTTTCAAAAACCTAAATAACTTAAATGTCCATTTCATTAATTTTCTAAAACATATTAGGAACTAAATTAATAACTTTACAGCCCAAGGTATTGAATGGCCACATTCACCCATCTACATATACCTTAAAATTTATTTAAAAGATTTATTAAATTCATTACTACCAAGCAAATGTAGGGTTGATCCTCAACCCTTGGATCAATTTAATTGTGGCCACTAAATCCTAGGGTTCTAAACTAACTGTAAAATTCCTTATGAATTCTTATTAAATCCTTGTCTTTTCCCTAGTCTCCTCATTTGGTCAATTTACTTTTGTTTAATTTGCATGTTGGAGAAAATAGAAGCCATGGGAGCAAGGAAGGAAGAAACTATGGAGGAATTCTCAAATTCAAGCTTAGTTTAGTTTAGGTTGTAAAATTTGTCATTGTAATTACTTTCATTCCAAGATGGAAGGGGTTTCCACTCCTAATCTAGAGTTATTGATTATCCTTTGGAAACCGAGCAACATCAAAGATTTAGCAGGACACTAAGAGATAAATAGATCATATTATGAGTCGTTTTGTAGCCAGGGAGGAGATTTGTCTGACTCTTTGTCACTCAGACATAAGAGAAATGGATAGTACCTTCATTAAGGATTTGATCTATCCTCACTGCTTTAGGCCGTGCCTTTTGACCAGGGTGAAAGGACCCGTTTTGTAACCTCTTTCATTGAAGGAGAATGAAGATATCCTTCTTTGCAAAAATTAAAAAGGGGACCCTAAGAAAATATGATCAATGCACCATAATTTAACTCTCACGAGTTATCACTTCTAAATAATGGTGATATTTCCTAGACAGGGCTAAAGGTTACTAAAGAGATTATGGAATCCTGATTGCTTCTGTATATTTTGGCAATAAAATTTATACATTTGTGGACACACAGGGAAAATAGGGGTAGTTCAGGATGGATTCGTTGTTTTTGAATAATTTTGGTGGGAGATTAAGCAGGATAAAGTTGATTATACCAAATCTTTGAGAGACCTTCACAACAATTGGAAAGCTAAATGACATAAAGCTTTGGAATAGCTAAAATATACCTTCAACCAGAAGGTGTGTATCAATGGAGGCCCAGATTTACATGGTTTCCACACAATCTCCAATAATTTAAAACATGAAACCTCAAGCTAAAGACTCAGTAAAACATCAAAGACCCTTGGTTCCTCATGCCTAAGATACACTCGAAGGACTTACAAATAATCTTTATCAACAAATGACAGTGAATTGATTTTAAAATTGTTTATCTCATTGCATAGGATGAAGGCTCTTCTTGAAATGAAATTGTAAATTCCACTAAACTGTCACAGGGATGAGATCTTAGTGTGATTCGGAGGGACTTTAACATAAGATTGCAATAGGAATAAGAAAACCTACTTACAGGCATATCTGAAATAAAGCAGACACAAATTGCTTCAAGATTGACACAGATTAACTTGAAATTGATTGGATTCATCAGTAAGTGGAAAGTTTATTTAAACAGTCTCAGAGTTTGTTAATGGTTGTATACTCGTAACCAACTTGATGTGATTGAAATCTAAAACACAGGAAATTAACAGGTTTCTCATATTGGTCTCTCAAGAATATGGGCTCTCTCAAATTTTCTCTTAATAATTCAACCCCCGACCCTTTGCAAGAGTATTCCCATTGAATTTATACATTTCACTTGCTCACTCATCAAAAAATTTCCCCCAAAAAAATAATAATATTTGAGGGACCTTTGCTTATTAGCAATTTGTCTCGAGAAAGTGACGTTTAACAAATTTGCATACCTGAAATTTTCCAGTTGGAAAAATCATGAACTGGTCATGTTTCTCATACCCTCGATTAATGACGAGGATTCCATGCCACAACTTTTTAAAAATCCTTCTAATCATTCTCTTTATTTTGTCGTGTGAGAAATCCCCGTCTTAATCATTTTCTAGAGGCTTTGTACAGCTGGATCTGATAGGTAATCCTTTTCACTCTTGAGGCAACACCTTTTTCATCTTTTGTGCCTGTAACCTCCATCATTTCATGCTTTTCCCATTCTTTCCTCTACAACTCTGCCTCGCATCCATCTTCTCTTAGTAATTCATGTTTTTGCAACTTCCCGAGCAATTCCAATTTCAAAATATCAACCTTAACAATCCTTAGACTCACAAATTAAGTTCAAAATCCATTCAATGGCACTTTGTAGACAAAAACAACAAGGAATTTCATAAAAATGATGAAAAGTAGTGTGTATTCACATCTCTAGGAGTCTTGGAGAAAAAAAGGTAGAAAAACAGGTGAAATGCACATCAACCGTTGATTATGCCCCTTCTCAACCTTAGATTAGAGTCATCCACATGTTTTCTTGGTGAAACTACAAAGGTGAGGTACAGTGGCAAGTTTCCAAACAAGCACGGGCCTTCCACGTGCCCTGGGCCCATGAAAAATGCCTTTACGATTTTTAAAAAGTCTCAGTAAAAAGGAGGTAGTGGAATCCTCTACGTGTCACCTTGGTGCACCTTTGGTATGGTCCTCAAAAGTGGAGACCCTAAACAAGCGCGGGCTCACCATGTGTCTCAATTTGGCAGAGTTGTTGAAAATTTTGAAGGATCAGCGAAAGGTGTCATATGTTTAGGGTCTGAGACAATTTTCCTTGGCCGTTGAAAAGTCCAAGCAAGGGCAGAGTGAGTGGAAGCCTCCAAGCATCCTCCTGGTGCTTCTTCAAAATAAAATATAGGGGCTAGTTTCCAAATAGGTGCAGTCCCTCCACATGTCCCAAGCCTTAGAAAATTTCTTTGAAAATTTTAAGTATAGAGCGGAGCTGGCAGAAGCCTCCACATGTATCCCTAGCGCAACTTTGAGATGGTCCCCAAAAGTGGAGACCCCAAAAAAACGTTGTCTCACCACATGTCCTCTTGGCACAACTACTAGGGTGGGTCCCTGATGCGGATCCTCAAATGAGTGCCAACCCTCCATGTGTCCATGGTCCAACAAAGCTACACCGACCGTATGAAAAAATTTCTAAGTCTGGGCAAGGCAGCGGATACCTCCACATGTCTCCCTGGTGGACTCCAAGGTCAAACCAAAAGGTGAATTTTCATATGAGCATCGGCCCTCGTGGAAAAAAATTTAGTTGAAGCATGCCTTAGAGTTTCAAAGTTCCCCACCAAGCCACGTCCAATCAGAAAGGGCCATGTTTCCACATATGTTGATATATAAATTTGACAGGGAAAAACACACCTATCAAATCATAAAATGCAAGAAAATCACCATTTGCACCTAGAAATAAATATTTCTTCAAGGATAGACAATTTGGAAATGATATAAGGCCCAAATGTGATCCACTAAGCCACATCCAATCAGAAAGGACCAACTTTTGCATAGGTATTGGGACAAAAATTGATAGGGAAAACAAAACGTGACTGTGGAAAACCAGAAGTAAGGGAAAAAACCCAATATTACACCCAAGTTACAAATCCTTCCACATGGATAGAGGAATGGAAGAAAAATTCTAGAAATAAAGTGATCCTTGACCAAAGGAAGGGACTATTCATGGCAACCAAATGGAGGAAAAAAATTTCATGCATCAATACGAGGAGATAGAAAAGATGACATAGCCTCGCAAACTAAAGAATTTCAAGGACAAACGGGGTGATATCAAATTGAGCACCAACATCGGCTCTGACTCAGGGATGGGTACTCCCTGTGAGTTTCAAAAGAACAAATAGAAGACCAAGTTCAAAAAAGAAACCATTGGGAAATGGAGTCAAAGAACAAGCTTTGCATAGCAAGAACAATAATAACCAACCCCCCCAAGGACAAACTGAGAAACCAACAAAATGGCCACCAAGGACTAGAACAAAACAAAATAGAAAAAACACAAAATTAGAAAGAAACCAGAACGACTATACACTACACAATAGAGTATACCTTGATTCTGAGAAATCAATCAAGGAAATGTTTCAAATTCCTGCCATTAACAGGCAATTCAAGCAATTCCCCGTCTAAGTATTTTAAGAATAAAGTATGTTCACCAATTCAAATGTCAATTAAATAAGGGCCCATCCACAATGCATCAAACTTTCCATGTTTTCCCTTATCCCCATGCCTGTTGTCCCACAATAGCACAAGATATCCCACACTGAAAGCTCTTAGAGTCACTTTCTTATCAAACAACTTCTTCAATTTTTCTCTTAATTTCACATGCCTCTGATGGGATGCCCTTATTTTTTCATCTAATTCAGCAATCTGATTTATACGAGCATCATAGGAACTAACCTCTTGATCTTCCATTTGTTGAAGAAATTGAAAAGAATACAATTGCATATGTAAGGGCAACAGAGCTTGAGTTCCATACACCAACTCAAATGGTATTTTTACAGTAGCGTTTTTAACAATGATTCGATCAGCCCAAACAACAAATTTCAAATGCTCACCCCAGTTCCTTTTGTTCAACTCCAAATTTCTTCTAATTATATTTGACATATTTTTATTGCTAGACTCTTCCTGTCCATTTCCTTGGGGATTATAGTTGGAAGCATATGTCAAATTGATCCCATATTCATGGCACATGGCCACCAAAGGTTTAGCTCAAAATTTGATGGCATTATCAACAACTATGTTGGAAGGTACCCCAAATCTGCAAATGATATGATTCAGGATAAAATCCATGATAATTTGGTGAGTTACTTTCTTGGTGGGGATTTCCTCCAACCACTTGGTGAAGTAATATGTGGCCACTAGTATCCACTTATGGCCTGCACTTAAAGGATCATAAATTTCCCCAATGAAATCCATTCTCCATTACATAAATGGGGCTTTAACTAATATAGGCTGCAAAGGAAGGGAGCCTGAAGCTTTCAGTCTTCCAAAAAAGTGTTGACAACTTTCACATATTTTTACCAACAGAGTTGTATCCTTGAAAAGAGTTGGCCACAAATAATCAGCCCTTAAGATTTTATGAGTTGTGAATCTTTCAAAAAAATGCTCTCGACAAAATTCTCCATGGAGAGCATCAATTATTTTAGGGGCTTCATCTTTAGCAATGCATCTGAAGAGAAATCCCTCAGGTTTCTTCCATGCTAACCCAAAATCAGTTTTGACATATTTTTGGGAAGCTAACTTAAGTACTCTTTTCTGATTCTTGCTCAAATGTTCAGGGCATTGTAGATGTTTGAGATAAAAAAGGCTGTCCTTGTACCATTCAAACTTTATAAATTTTTCAAGGGCATTCAACCTTTCCTCTTCAACTTCATTTACCTCAATTATTCTGTAGATTTCTCTCTTGCCATAAGTTTTTCCAGACCCAAACCTCTGACCAATTTTTTTGTTTGGATATCCATATCATACTCTTGAAATTTGTTTACCCATCAACATATTTTTCTTGAAACCTCCCTTTTTGATAGGATATCTTTCACCATGGTGTGGGGAACATAAGAAATGACCTTGGAACTCAAAATATATATCCTGAAGACCTTTTTTGATTTTACCAATGCAAATGTCATTCTTCTCCATGATAGTATATTTTAGCTTAGCTCCCTGTGATGCCTTAATGAAAAAGGAAATTGGTCTTTCAGCACCCTCATCATCCTTCTGCAATAATACAAATCCAATAGTACACTCTGAAGCAAAAGAAAACATTTTGGAAAGCCTTCTTATAATCTAGAGCTGCTAAAACAGGGGCATTCTTTAATGCTTCTTTGATCCCAGCAAAATCTTGAATAGTTGCTTCTTCCCATTTGATACTTTGATCTTTCTTTAGCATGCTAGTGATTGGGATAGTTAGTTCAAAAAAGTTGGAGATAAATATCCTTCTTGGTTCTTGGAATAAGGACTTTGCTGATGGCTTCTACCCTCTCAGGATCAATCATGACCCCTTCCTTTGACACAATATGTCGAACCAACTTTGCTTTCTGAACTCCAAAGTGGCACTTCTTGGGATTTAGTGAAATACCATTCTCCCTGTATATTAACATAATTTTTCCTAAGTGTTGCAGGTGGTCACTCCTTTTTCTGGAGAAAACAGTCACATCATCTTGATATACGGAAATGAAATCATTAATATAGCCAGAGAAAGCTACATCCATTTCTCTTTGGTAAGTGGCTCCAACATTCATTAGACCAAAAGGAATTTTTACATATACATATGTTCCCCAAGGAGTGGTAAAGGAAGTCTTGATTCACTTTGATTCCTTCACAACTACTTGGTCATATCCAGAAAAACCATCCAAGGTGGATAAAAATTCCGAACTAGTAACCAATTATAACATATTGTCCATATTTGGAAGAGGGTAGTTATCCTTCATTGATACTCTATTCATGTTTCTAAAGTCCACACACAACCTTACATCTCCGTTCTTGTTTGTGAAAGGTACCAAGTTTGGAACCCACGATGAGTACCTTGTGGGCTGTATGATTCCTCCATCCCTCAAATTTATCAATTCTTCTTGCATCTTTAGGGAAAGGAGTGGATTAATTGGCCTTTGTTTCTTCGTAAATGGCTTGGTAGAAGCTTCTAAGGGAATTTTGTGATGGAAAAGATCCTCTTTGTATGCTTTCAGTTCAGAATAAGACCATGCTAAGCAGTCCTGGTATTTCTTCAATAATTGGACATATGAATGCTTTTCTTCCCTGTTCAGATTGCTACCTAGACAGATCTTATGTGGTTTATCCTTCGTGCCCATGTCATTCTATTCAACATCCCTTGAGGCTAACATGTCTCTATTGATAATGCAATCAAAATTATCAAAATTTGATTCAAGTGCTACCATACCTCTGGGAATAGTATTAGTCTTCAATTGAATGATGTCTTCTCCAAATAAAGTCTCCTTTCCATCAGCCACACAAAACATTGGCTCCCAATCTATACGTTGATCAACAAATTCTCCTTATTTCTACAAAAAACTTTGCACTTGGGATTTATCCTAGACTGCATGCTTATACTGCTTCATTCTCTGATTTTTTGTTGCATACAGTTTTCTAACCTGTTTGACAATTAGCTCTAAGTCTCCCTTAACAATGATGTCTCTAATACCATATTTCCAAGCAATTCTTAGACCCAAGAGCAGTGCTTCATATTCAGCAATATTGTTAGTGCACTCAAAGTTGAGTTTAAAAGAGAAAAAAAACTCTTCTTGGCTTGGAGATATCAAAGTAATACCAGCACCATTTCCAAATTTAGAGCAAGCTCCATAAAACAAAAAAGTCCAAAGAGAGCCTACTTGATTAAGAGAATGACATTGATAAATTTTTTGCTCTTTACCATCATCAAATCCAAAAAAGTTATTTGCATCAGTGTCAGTGTATAACACTTCATAGGAAGCATTATCGGGATACTTAATGATATGTAGCATCTTCTTTTCACCATACAACTTTACAAGGCTTCCCTCAATAGGTATAGTGGAAAAAGACATGCATTTACACACTACCACCCACACTAGCATCCCATTTTCTTGATAACAACATTCCCCATTTGGCAGGGAAATCAACAATAACAACATCTAGTTTTAAGTTCTTGCCTGGGTAGGCTATAAGTTGCACTATCAAACCTTTGACACATCCAACCACTAGAACCTCTCTAGAATCCATGGAAGTGAACTGCCCATAAGCTGTTGTCACTTTGATATCTAATTCATTCATGACTTCAAGAGGCATAACATTGCATGATGCTCCAGAATCAAACATATAGTTGTGTAACAACCTGGCCCTAATAATTAGAGTAGTGAAAAATGGATCTACATTCATTTGGGACTCAAATAAGGATGTTCCCAAATATACTTTAGGTGGATCACCTAGTTCTTCCAACACTTGGGGTTTTTCCAACTTTGTAATGGTAGGAGGAACCTCAACATTGTTTACATTTTTGCTTTGGCTAATCTTTTCTTCTTTCATTCCCAAATACTCAAATGCCCTTTTCTTGTGCTCAGGAATACTAAGCAGCTCAACACTTGGAACAAAAATCTTGATTTGAATCAAGACTTGGGCAATGTCATAAGGAACGTATTTGGGAAAGGCAAAATTTGGAGGAAGACTGAGAAAATCATCTAACAACAAAGGATTTTTCATGGTCTGAGCATGGGTAGGGATACCAGTTCTTCTTGGGGACATAAGGATTTTTCAAGATGTATCTTTCTTAGGAGTTTCTTTTGATATATTGGTGAGAACTGGAGTTTTTGGTTTGTCCTTAGGCCCTTCCCCTTCGATAACTTTACTCCTAGTTTTATATTCCTTTTCATGGCCAACTACAACATTCATTAACAACTGCCTATCCTCCTGAGAAGGGATTCCTCCATCATACTTTTTAATCATTAATTCCCTTAAGTATTCAAAATCATTACTAGGAAATTCAAAAGCTTGTACCATATCTATTTCAAAATTATGAGAGGGAGGAAGGGGTAATACCCAGTGGATACAATCCCATAAATTTGTAGCAGTTCTGGCACTGATTAATTAAGTCAAAGTTGTTCCTTGCTGTGAGCTTGTAGAGCACCCCATTATGCACACATCATCATCAGTTTCCTCAACTTCTTTGTCTTCATCACATGGGGCATGTGGAAAGAAACATCTATCACACCACTCAATTTCATTGGCTTCTTCCACAATAACAACTCTGGAAGTCAAAGGATCAGGCACCAATTTGTTTTCCCTAGGTTGGGGCTGTCTATTTCCTGATTCCACGAGTCCTTTGCCTCTATCATCAGATCTCTGATCACCCCTAGGATGCTTTGCAAATATTTCTTAACCTTGTGCTTTATGATGACCTTGGGAACCTTGTCCAATCCCCTTTTCTACTCCGTCCAGTTTACAGGATATTTCCTTAATAGCTTCAGCCAAAGTTTTTACAACCTCCTCCAAATCCACAACTTTACTTGACTGAGGCTTCCTTAGATTGATTAGCTTGATGCTTTCTCTCTTAGGAGGTTTACCGATTTCCTTGATGTTATTTTCAATCTGCAAAGCCAAGGTGAAGGCCTACCTCAATGTTGCTAGCTTCTTATCCCTCAAATAATAGGCAGCCTTCTTATCAAAAGCATTAGAGTATTTTATCAAACAAGAAACATCACTTGGCCTCAAGATCACAGGTATCCTATTCAGGGTCTTATTGAAGCTTATATTGAAGTCATGAATAGAATCATTAGGATTCTTTTTTATATTCTCAAATTTTGATAAAAGAAACCTAGGGTCTGTTTAATCTCCATATTGTAATCTAAAGTCATTTTGTCCTCGAATCAATGGAGTTGTCTGGCAAAGATTTATACCAGTCCCGTGCATCCTCTTCTAGAGTATGAATAAACAAATTTATGTACACATCCTCAAATTCTTCCATCATATTGACAAAAATCAATAAGTGCTGATCCCTAGTAATGGAATTATTTCCTTGAAATCTAGGCAGTCTATTTCTAACATCTTGGGGCACAACATTTGGATATCTAGCCATACCTTTGAAATCTATAGGACCAAAAGTGTTCACAACAAATGGAGATCTAGGTGGGAGCAAGGCCATATTGTTTTGGGGAGGTGATCTTACAAGAGAAAAAAAATGATGAGGGGTGAGGGGTCTGTGGGGCACATGAATACAATTCTCAGAATGAATGTTCTCTAAACACTCTGTTTCTTGGAAGATCCTATCAGCTTTGGAGAACATAGGGACAAAATGAGATGCAAATTTTCCAAATACAAAAGAAGGAACCTCTCCAGTTGAAGAATTCATATTTACAAAAAGACTACCTGATTCAGAAGCACTTGAGGAAGTATGGCAATCTTCAATGACAGGCTGATCAGTTTCCACAATTGATAACTTTTTGCTTGATTTCTGATTTTCAACAACTTTCTAGATTCTTCTTCCTTCAAAATTTACCTTTCCCAGCTCTAGAAATAACCTTCTAGTAGGGTCTTTAATGATGAAAGATATTATTCCTTCCAGTTTTACATAGATTAGTGATAAATTTCAATTGACAGAGGTTAAGACATTGACATTTATCAAAATTTAATTCAAGATGGAGTCACCTCTAAGGATTTTCACCTTAGTTGTGTAAATGCACTAA
This sequence comes from Taxus chinensis, assembly GCA_019776745.2. Lineage (NCBI taxonomy): Eukaryota > Viridiplantae > Streptophyta > Pinopsida > Cupressales > Taxaceae > Taxus > Taxus chinensis. The sequence continues at coordinate 667,453,680 of CM034150.1, forward strand.
AATTGGTCTATCAAATGTCTTTCAACATTAAATTCATGCAAAGATTCATAGATCTAACCTTCCTTTACCCGTATTTAACATTGTTGATGTAAAATTAGTGTAAAAAACCACAGAAACTATAAATATTAAACGTAAAACTTGTAAATTTTCTTGAGTCTTACAAATATGGAAACGGGATGATGTTTCAAAAATTTATTTACACTTAGATCATTGTAAGAAGCATTACCAGGGTTGGTATGTGTACACCTTTTTTTCAAATAGTCCCTAGCAATGGCACCATTCTGGTGTTGTTATCCAATTTGATTCTCCTTTGGAAAATGAGTAGCATAAAAGATTTAGTACGACACTGAGAGAGAGAAAAATCATATTATGAGTCATTTTGTAGCTGGGGAGGAGATTTGTCTTACTCTTTATCACTCGGGCATAAGAGAAATGGATAGCACCTTCATTAAGGATTTGATATATCCTCGCTACTTTAGGTCATGCCTTTTGACCAGGGTGAGAGGACCCATTTTGTAACCTCTGTTGGTGAAGGAGAATGAAGATATCCTTCTTTACACAAATTCAAAAGGGGACCCTGAGAAAATATGATCAATGCACCACAATTTAACTCTCACGAGTTGTCACTTCTAAAGAACAGTGATATTTCTTAAACAGGGCTAAAGGTTACTAGAGACATTATGGAATCCTGATTGCTTTTACATATTTTGGTAGTAGAATTTATACATTTGTGGACACACAGGGAAAACAAGGGGTAGTTCAGGATGGATTCATTATTTTTGAATAATTTTGGTGGGAGATTAAGTAGGATAAAATTGATTTATGCCAGATCTTTGAGAACCTTCACAACAATTGGAAAACTAAATGACATAAAGCTTTAGAATAGCTAAAATATTCCTTCAACCAAAAGGTGTGCATCAATGGAGGCCCAGATTTGCATGTTTTCACACAATCTCCAAGAATTTAACATGAAGGCTATCAAGCTAAAGACTCAATTAAACATTAAGACCCCTGGTTCCTCATGCCTAAGATACACTCAAAGGCTTACAGACAATATTATATCAACAAATGACATTAAAGTGATTTTAAATTGTTTATCTAATTACAGGATGAAGGATCTTCTTGAAATGAAATTAAAAATGCCACTAAACTATCACAGGGATGAGATCCTCTATGATTTGGAGGGAATTTAACACAAGATTGCAATAGGAATAAGTAAAAACTACTTGTAGACATTCAGAAATAAAGCAGACAAAAATTGGTCCAAGATTGACAAAAATTAATTCGAAATTGATTAGATTCATCAGGAGGGGAATGTTTCTTTGAACAGTCTCAAAGCTTGTCAATGGTTGTACACTTGCAACCAACTTGGACGTGATTGAAATCTAAAACATAGGAAATTAACAGGTTTCTCGGATTGGTCTCTAAGGAAGACGGGCTCTCTCAAATTTTCTCTTAAGAATTCAACACCTGACAGTTTACAAGAGTATTCTCATTGCATTTATATATTTCACTCGCTCACTCATCCCAAAATTTCCCTCCCAAAAATAATAATATTCAAGGAAACTTTACATGTTACCAATTTTCCTTAGAAAGCGATGTTTAACAAATTCATACCTGAAAGATTCCAGGTGGACAAATTATGAATTGATCACGTTTCTCAGACCCTCAACTAATGACTAGGATGCCATGCCACAAATTTTTGACAATCGTTTTAATCATTCTTATTCTGTCATGTGAGATATGCTCATTTTAGTCATTTTCCAGTGGTCCTATACAACTGGATTTGATAGGAAATCCTTTTCAACCTTAAGGCAACACATTTTTCATCCTTTTCCTGCAACCTTCTTTCCCCCTCCAACTTCTGCCCCGCATCCAACTTCTCTTGTAATTCACATTTTTACAAGTGCCCGAGTAATTCCAACTTCAAAATATCAACCTTTACAATCCTTGGACTCACAAATTAAGTTCTAAATCCATTCAATGGCACTTTGTAGACAAAAATGACAAGGAATTTCATCAAAAAATGATGAAAAACAATGCGTATTCACATCTCCAGGAGTCTTGGAGCAAAAAAGGCCAAAAAACATATGTAATGCACATCAATCACTGATTCTGCCTCTTCTCAACTTTAGATTAGAGTCATCCACATGTTTCCTTGGAACAACTACAAAGGTGAGGTATAGAGGCAAGTTTCCAAACAAGCGTGGGCCTTCCATATGCCCTGGGCCCAAGAAAAACACCTTTTGGCCTTAAAAAAGTCTCAGTATAAAAGGAGCCAGGGGAAGGCTCCACATGTCTTCTTGGTGCACCTTTGGGATGGTCCCAAAAGTGGAGACCCCAAACAAGCATGAGGCTCACCACATGTCTCATTCCGATAGAGTTGTTGAAAATGTTTAAGGACCAGTGGAAGGCACCATGTGTCTAGGGTCTGAGACAGTTTTCCTTGGCTATTGAAAAGTCCAAACAAGGGCAGAGTGAGTAGAAACTTCCTAGTGTCCCTTCGACGCTTCTTCAAAAGTAAAGTATAGGAGCAGGTCCCAAAATAGGCGTAGTCCCTCGACGTGTACAATTTCTGTAGGAAGTTACTTGAAAATTTTAAGGATAGAAAGGAACCAGTGGAAGCATCCACATGTATCCCTAGCGCAACTTTGAGATGGTCTCCAAAAGTGGAGACCCCAAACAAGCGTAAACTCACCACGTGTCTCCTTGACACAACTACTAAGGTAGGACCCAGAGGTGGATCCTCAAATGAGGGTTGGCCCTCCATGTGTCCATGATCTGACAAAGCTGCACCGGCCACATGAAAAAATATATGTAAGTATCTGTAAGGCAGTGGAAACCTCCACGTGTTTCCCTGACGCAACTCCAAAGATCAAACCGAGAGGAAAATTTTTAGATGAGAGCAGGATCTCCACGTGGGTAAAACTTGAGTTGAATCAGGCTTTAGAGTTTCAAAGTGCTCTGTTGAGCCACATCCAATAAAAAAGGGCCATGTTTCCATAGATGCTGAGATATAAATTTGACAGGGAAAACACACCTATCAAACCGTAAAATGTAGGGAAAACACCATTTGTACCTGAAAATGAATCTTTCTTTAAGGACAGAGAATTTGAAAATGATATAAGGCCCAAATGTGATCCACCAACCTGCATCAAATCACAAAGGACCACTTTTCCACTGGTATTGGGACAAAAATTGACATGGAAAATAAAACGCGACTGTGGAAAAATGGAAGGAAGGGAACAAACTCGAGTTTACGAACAAGTTACAAATTCTTTCACATGGAAAGAGCAATGGAAAACCAATTCTAGATTTAAAATTATCCTCAACCAAAGGAAGGGACTAATCATGGTAACCAAATGAAGGACAAAGCTTTCAGGCATCAACACGGGGAGATAGAAAATACAATAGAGCCTGCAAACTGAATAATTTCAAGGAAAAATAGTGAAAGATCAAATTGACTACCAACAAGTACATTTCTAGGTCCTAAATACATACTAGCATTCATATGAATCCTAAGCAAGAAAACTAGTAATTGACGCTTGTTTTTGGCCTCTTGTATTTATTTTTTATTTTCTATATGGTCTTATATACCCTAGATCCCAGTAGATATTTTACTTATTTATATTTAATGGCTCTAAACACAAACTCCTAGCTAGTACAGGAGTGCCGAGGTACCCCTGCCCCCTCTGGGCGCTCCTAACCCTTCTCCACCTTACTCGATTCTTTTAGGTCTCTTTTATCTTTTGGGCCTCTTCTCCACTTATGGGTCAACCTTCCAGTTATCAGTTACGAAATTCAAACTAGGGAATAATATAAATAAATAGCTGTCTTCAAAATTAAGGACTAAACCCTAAGAATTTACTATCATCACCTAATTTTGCATCTAAATGCACCTAAAGCACTATAAAATATCCCTCTAGCTGTCACTCAAGGGACGAGGGATTGCATTTTCTGCATACACAACAAGGGAAATTTCTTTATTCCAAACCACACATTTATCTACATTGTTACATCTAGCTACATCCCACTATCAAGTGCACTTGCACAAGGGCATCCTAGGGAGAAATTCCTACACGCACTCAATAAAAATACATAGATTCTGAGATGTATTAAAACACTTAGTTGTACGTTCACTCTTGGGGTGAATGACGGGGTCATTTTGACTCCCCATTATACATATTTATTTTTTGGAATTGATGCGATTTGTGAGATTTTTCAGGTGATATATGTTTTGCATATTATAGGTACCCTCGATGATCAAAGAGTGACAAACAATAAAACAAAAAAGAATATTTACGACACTTGTGTGACATAGTCAAAACCATATTCTTACTATTTGCGTAGTCACAGGTGTCTAGTAGCGGTCTCTAGTTCCCATGTACCCCTGTCCTTCAGTGGACACCTATGTTCGACCCTTTCCGTGTATTCTATAATTTATCCTGAGCATTGACAACTCTATCCACTCCTTGTTCAATAGTTTTCCCAGTCCATAACACTTTTGGATCAAGCGTTAATTAGATATGTCATTCTTTATACATCTATTGCTTACGGTTTCACAATCACTTTCTCATTTTCTCGCATCATATTGTGGGTAGAACTTGTATATCATTGTTTATATCAGTTACTCTTTAATTATGGTTTTACAAAAATTGATTTTTTTAAAAATCATTTGGTGACCCCATCACTCAAACCAATGTAGGTTCTAGGCATGTTATCATCCTCTTAGCATGCTTGAAATATATGTACCCTTTTCTGATGAAGACCTTTATGATCTCAATGCTCATATTTCAAAAAATGCCACCAATCTAGATGAGATTATCTCTCCCACTTCTAATCCTGCTTATTTTCCTATTGCAACAGAACCTCATTCTTCTACCCTTCCACCCACTTCTATTGTTCATGTTTTTGTCCCTACCCCTATCAACCATTTCACTTCTCCTCTTATTTCACATACTCGAAAATTATCTTCTTCTAGAACACAAGACCTTACTTCTCTATATCAAGACTTACAAGTTCAAATCTGTCAGTTACAACATGTTACTTCACACTCCTCTCGATCCCTTGATTCCTCCTTACTTCTTCACACTCCTTTTGCACCCGTCATTTCTACTTATCCCCTTCCTCTAAACTTTTTTCACCCCTAAGCTACCCATTTTTAATGGCCATGGTTACCCTCAAGATCATCTCAAATATTTTCATGTGGCATGCATAGATTATGTAGATGATCATACATTACTTTGTAAGTTATTCCCTAGGAGTCTTCAAGATTATGCCATGCGTTTATTTTATGATCTACCTTTTCATTTGGTAACTTCTTTCACACATTTAGATGATGTTTATATTGCTCATTTTGCAATCAATATCGGCACTAAGATATCTTATGCGTAACTTTATCAAATTAAACAAAGATATAATGAACATCTAGTGGAATATGTACTATGTTATAAGAATAATTTAGATAAGATGAAAAAAGTATTTTCTGATTTGAAACTTCAAGATATTTTGTTCAAAGTCTCTTACCACCACTATATGAGAGTGTTAGCTTTGATACCTCTCCTTAATTTAATCAATTATGCCATATGCTTAAGATGCGTGAAGTCACACTTATCTCTTTGGGAAAACTCAAATATCATGATTTTCCTTCATCCTCTTCTAATAGGTTTCAATCTATGTCAACATTCAAACCTTCTCCTAACCCCACTGAAGAAAAGGCAACTATTAATCTTGTCTTTCCTCCTAAAATTCTTCAATGGAAACCTCCAAAACATATTTTCACCAAATTTCCATATGTGCCTCAATTTCTATTTCCTCAAATTCTTGAAATAAATCTAATCACTCTTCCACCACTTCTCAATCTTGATCCATCTTGCCTCGTGGCCACAATTATGAATAAAATTATAAATGTGAATATCATCAATGCAATGGACATTTTACTGATCGTTGCTTCAAATGTAGGCATGTCATACAAGATCACACTAGAAATAATTCATTGGAGCTCCTTGTTCCATCTTCTTCTTCTAAACCAGTCAATGATAACAAAAATACCAAAATATTTAATAATCCTATTTCTAGACATGACACTCAAGCTACTGTCAATTTGGAAAATCATACATATCATGTTGTGCCCCCTCCTTCATCGACCCCCCTTGATTTTGCTGTCACTTCTACTGATGCATCACCACAAGATATTTCATTTTCCGAGTATAATGCAACATTTTCTCTTAATTCGCTGCACATCAATGCTTCTATTGGATCATACATTATCAGCAATACCATGATCTATATAGAGGATCCTATCAGTGTCTGCTTTATTGCACTACTTTTGGTTATCAAATGTCCCATTTATGTTATTTCAAATCTAGTTCCTAACTCTTTTAGCTACATTAGGATTCCCATTACAGTTGGGCCTCTTGCTACGATTGTTCCATTCACTGTGGCATATTCAATCAAAGGTTATGACATATTATTAGGTCTAACAATTGGCTTCGCGTTGCTCAAGATATTCCCTCCATGAGTCATATGTGTCCTAAGTTCATTTACAATAAACAAGTTTTCACTATTAAATGCATTCCACCATGTCCATCATTTCCTTTTCCACCTCTTGATGACATTATTCCACCAAATTCAACTTCTAGGTCACCTAGACCTCTCAAATCTAAGGCATTTTCTGCACCAAGTTCTCCTACTTGCAAAGGTCCCTACTCTAAAGAATTGTCATCGTCATAGTTCCACTAGTCCATCTCATCAACATAATCCTCCTACTCAGGAAACCCCTTCACATAGGTGTTATCCACCTCCTTCATAACATAGTTCTCATTCACATGTACATCAATACTCTCATCATCCATCAATCTTAGGACCTTTTCACATGTATTTATATCCTAGGACATTGGGTGGAGGGCCCTTTCCTTTCACTAGCATTAGATAGCCTTCAATCCTCCTCAAAGTTAGGAGCATCACGATTTCTTCACCCCCCTCCAATCATTGTCAATTATTTAAATTCTCTACACATACACATTACGCTCCATTATCTACATCTAGTCTCTCTTATACATCTTGATACACTTTACATCATTCATTACCCTATGATGCACTTTCCATGGTTCAAACTCGACTTCTAAGGATATACATATGAAATGAACCTCACATCATTCGCTTTTTAAACTATACGCTTCATCATCTCTCTTTCTAGCACACAATTTCAAATCATTTCCCGATGACACACTTTTTTCTATTGTTCACTCTTGACTGTTGAGGGGTATTTTATAAATTAACCTCATCTCATACTTATCCACATTTATTGTGGGTAAATTTTCTCCTATTACATTCACACTTTGCATACCATTTCATCACACTCATAAACTACATACTACATATCTTGGTTGCATTTACTCTTGCTTTCTTATACTTACATGTAAAATTTGTTTCCCATGCTAGACGGATACTTGGTATGCCAATATATTTTCTATATACACATGTATGTTCAATTCATATTTTGGAGTGGATGAAGATCTCTTATAGGTCCTTACTGAATTGATGCTTGGTGCTTTTCCTGTTACTAGTCCCACTAAGGCTCCTAGGGGCATCTACTTTCTCACACATTATAGGTGTTATTTTTTTCATTATTTACTACTTCTACTTCCTAGTACACTAATTTCTATTAGTACATATATGATTTTACATAATTCTTATATTTCTAACATGCTAATGTGTGCTTCATGTGCAAAATTTTCCTTGCAAGACTATTTTCCACCTTGATTATCTAATACACTTTGCTTGTCATTAATTTCTAGTTGTGTGCCATTGTTTGTGGACTATGCCCTATATATTTTTTATCATTATTTTTTATTCTCTTGGTCATTTCGGCCCTTATTGTTTTGTGACATTGTGAGTGATGTCCTATGTTTAAAACTCACTTTTTGTATATCTTTTATTCACACTTGCTTCTTACATTGTTTTTCTATGACATGTTTATTACTTTTACTACTAACACATGTTTCTAGCCACTTTGTTTACATGTTCCTTGGTTTCTACCATGCACATCCCCTACCCCCTTTAGGTATTAGTTTATATTGGCATCATGTCATCTCTTTGGGTCGCATACTCCTACCAATGTCGTATGTACCTAAAACAAGGGGGCATACATTGGATGAACAAATCACCCCATACAACATCTCAGAGCTACAACACAATACATTGACACCGAGGCTTAGAAGGAGAACTTGGGCAACTGTATCCTCTCTAGGGTGTTAATGTCTTGGGGGAACAAACATTAGTTTTTGAGATATGTGTAGTTTACATTAGCCTTTAGAATGGTTTGATAATATTAGGCACAATACTCCAGCAAATAGAATACAGTTTATTTCCTACATTATTTTCAATTGGTACAATTTGGAACAAACCAGGGACAACATGAACAAATTATGAATACACCATCTGCAATGGTGTTTATCAGGAATAGTCATGGAAGGAGAGTAACACTAGACATCTCTCCCCAACACTTGCTCTTTGGTGTGAGATCACCCAAAACACTCACATTTGGTGTGATATCGCCCAAAAAAATCCCATTTGGCATGAGATCACCCAAAAAACTCTCTTGGAATGAGATCACCCAACAAAATCACTCTTCATAGTAGTTTAATATACTTTTCTATTCTTTTACACTCTTCTATATTAAGTGCACACTTTTTGTTTAACACACTTTTACATACTTATGCAAATTTTTCATGTACAAGACATTGACTATTCTCTTGCTCTTATTTTTGCACGTCGGTCCTTACATTTAAAATTAAAAAATAAACACAACAACAAGATACAACAATAGGTACAAAATAGTACGACACATATGCTCCACCCCTAGGGTCATTTTCTCTCCTAGTTTCCATGTGTAATTTTTTTGCATCATTCCACATGTCACTTGTCCACTCGGCACGTTCTTTGCCACACATTGTATATGGTATTCATGTACACATATCTTTATATACTTTATGTTATCGAGTATTAACTCAACAACATAAAGTGGGGGAAAATGTAGACATAAAGTCATGTACACTTGGGTACATTTCTAGGTCCTAAATACATACTAACTTCAGATGATTCCTAAGTAAGAAAAATAGTAATTGATGACTACCTTTGGCCTCTTGTTTGATATTTGGTCTTTTACACACCCTATATTCATGTCGCTATTTTACTTATTTATCCTCTATGGCTCCATACACCAGTGCTTAGATGCCCTTGTCCCATCTGGAAGCGCCTGACCCTTTTCCACCTTACCCACTTCTTTTGGGTCTCTTTTACACTTATGGTTTGGCCTTCCAATTGTCAATTATGATATTAAAACAAGGGAATCATATAAATACATAGTTATGTTTTTAAAATCAAAGACCAAACAATAAGCATATACTACATCACCTAAGCTTGTATACAAAGGCACCTAAAGAAATCTAAAGCATCCATGTAGAACACATTCAAGGGACAAAGGACTACATTTTCTACATACACAACATAGGAAGGGGAAGTTGTTTATTCAATCCACAAATTTATCTACATTGTTACACCCAACTATAACCCGCTATCAAGTTCACTTGTACAAGGGAACGATTCCTACACAGAAACACCAGAAGTACATGTAGTATGAGATGTAGTGCACCACTCGGTTATAAATTCAATCTCAGGATGATCGTCGAGGTCAGTCAGACTCCCCATTCTACATCTTTCTCCTTTTGGATTTGATGTAGTTTGTGGGATTTTGCAAGTGATATTTGTTTTCAAAATTATAGGAACCCTCAGTAATCAAAGAACGACACATAGGTGATCAACAAAATATATTTTTGATACTTGTGTGATACAACGAAAATCAGATTCGAACTATTTTTGCAGTCACAGGCACCCATTACCGGTCTCCAACACCCAAGCGCCCTTGTCCCTCCATGGGTGCCCATATCTGAACTTGTGAGTGGATTTATACAATTTATAGTGAGCATTGACAGCTATGTTCACTTCTTGTTCAACAATTTTCCCAGTCCAGAATAATTTCAGATCAATTGTTAATCAACTAAGTCATTCTTTCTACATCGCTTGCTTAGGGTTTCACACTCACTTGCTCATTTGTTTGTGTCATATTGTGCTTATAACTTATAAATCATTATTTACATCAATTAATCTATAATTAGGGTTTTACAAAAGTTTTTTAATTGTAAATCAGACAAAAATCTTAATAATGTCTAGTCAAATAATTTCCTCCTACATAATCTATAAGAAATTGAATGATTAATGAATATTCTAAAATAAGTTTCATTGTGTTGTATCCTATATCTAGTCTGGGAAGTTGGAAATGACACTTTTGTACTTATCTTAATCTATATTCTATTTACAAATAGGTCAATAATTTGTGGCTAATTTCAATAATCTACATTCTTTATTTATGTGCATTCTAAACCACTAATCGATAACCCTTCTCTTATTCATATTACCATAAATCATCCAAATTTCCATTGAACATCTATGTACACTCCTCCGTGTCCCACACTAGATTTTCACATCAGCCATGATGGGTATTTAGGTATTTAATATAATTTCCTTTTCGGTAATGTCCAATATCCATGAATTCATTCTTTTAATCTCAAATTCTCAAAATTTGAAATGGGTAACTTGGCTTAGTGAGCCTTGTAATAGATATTTTGGGGTTGGTTAAGTTGAAAGACTAGCGAAAGGTTATCTATAAATAAAAAATGCATCTTAACTTACTATAAGGCCTTGCACTCACCTTAGAAAGTCTAGGGAACACTTAAATACTCATTAGAACACATAATAATCACACATGAAGATAGTTAAGAACAACCTAGATCACACATACTAAACTTAATTTTGAAGTACAAAGATAAAAGTGCATGTTGCTTACTAATATAGATAAATCAAGGGATCATTCTCTAGTATAAATTGTAATACATCTCATTATTGGAATTGAAGAACTATATGTGGTTAGATGTCTTTTCATTTTATTGGTGTGCATGTAATTATCATCACATCATTGTGGGTATGTTGAGGAACTCTGACACAAATCATGTTACTGGAAGGAATTTATGTTGATGTGTTTATTATAGTTATATCAGTAACTCACCCAAAAGAAGCGTCATGAAACTTACTACATTAGAGATATCTCATATTGAAATGGTTCTATTCATTTTTGTTTGATAGGGACAAATTATTTGTATGATGGGTATTTTTTATTTTTGATACTCGAATCCAGTAATCACGAAATGGAAAAAGGGGAGAAAGGAGGAATAAAGACCCATAGTAGAATAAAAACATAGAACTACCCATATAACTCAAGGTAAACAAAAATGTAACTTTCTCTTAAATGAGAACAAAAATACAAGTAGGAATTACACAAAGGATAAAAACTAACAAGAAGAAAAAGTTTTCACCACTCCTGGATTGTATGAATATAACACAAAGTACACACCTATAGATATATAACAAAAATTATTCATATCAAATAATCATATGTAATAAAATGATATTGGAATATTTTTGATAATTGGGTAAAGGAGAGTTTTTCCAGGGGCCCTGTCATGTTACAAAAAAGGCTTGAAATCCCTGATTAAGCCTTAAACACAAAAAAAATTAAAGAAGAAATAACTTCCCAACAGCAAAAGAAACATCTAGTTAGGAGAAACAATTTTCTTTATGCTTGATTTTTTCTTGCTAACAATCATTTTTCAACTTTTAGAAAATACATCAATAGGTAAATTAAGCTCAATATATTCTATCAGTTGATTTGTGATATTATTTGAAGGAAATAAAGGAATGTTTTCCTTAGCCAATTTTTTGGATTTTATCTCTACACTTTTGATCTTATGAATTTTTGCATTGGATTTTCCCTTGTTATCTTCAACTAGAATTTCTCTAAGTGGTACCACTGGATCCCTAATAGGTGTTTTAGGTAAACATTCCTTAGATACACTCTCAAGTTTATCATTTATCACCAAGTTACTAGGGAGGGAATCTTTCCACCAAGTAGATCTCACATGATTTCTTCTTTCAAGGTGAAATCCAACAACTATATGTAACAATTTAAAACATATTCTACATTTGAAGGGAAATCCTTCATAATCAAAAGGATGGGTCCAAATTATGTCCTAGAATTTTAGGTCTATATTATTTGGAAGGTCATTTGAGGTATCTATTTAAACGAGGATTCATGAATAGCTTGTGTTTATTTACTAATAAGTATCAAGATAAATATTAATGAGTTTTCCCAAAGTGTTACCTATGTATACAACATAAAGTTTTTCCCAAAATTGAAGTGGCAAATGTGACATTCTAACCCAAACTAGTTTGGTTTCGAAAGATTTAGTGATAGGATTGAAATAAGGGAACCATGGTTTCACAATCGAATAGTGAGGTTTCTAGATCTAAATGGTTTGAGATATAGTGTTCCTATCACAAAGATTATTTAAAAACTATAATAAAAATACATTTGGCACAATGATATTTAAATATTAATAGGTCTTTAAAAATGAATAAAAAATCACATTTCATAATCAATACAAAATGGTTCTCATTCCACATGCTTGAAACACAAAAATTTGCAACATATTTTCTTGAAATTTGAGATAAAATATTCACAACCCTATATAATTTATTTCAAGACATATGCACGCATTAGCACCCAAGTAGTTAAATATCTACTTTTTTGACCTATACCCTATTACCCGATCTCAAGTTGAATCCACTTGATTTATATCATTATTTGCATAACCATTACAACATTTAGTTTATTTAATAATTGAAATAATTAATTGTACATTTAAATTTTGATATGCATTAATTTAAGAAAAAATAATTTACTATTGAAATGAGTTTTTTTATAAGTATTAAAGTGTGTCTTCTGAAAAATTCACAAATTTTTCTTTCTGAAGAAGTCATCCCCTAAAACCCAAATATGTTACATTTACAAATATTGCACATATTATTTATCATAATGTTACTTTCTCCAAACACTACCCTAAAAAAATATTTTTTCCTTTAATATATTTGTTAATTTAATTTTTGTTGCACCTTCTCCACAAAGAATGCAATTATTTCTGCACATAGTTTTATAGTTATTCATCCCATCATCAATTTTTCTCTAATATAATATCCATACTTCTCCACAATACCATTGTTTAGTTCCAAATTCTACCTTATTCAATCTTCAAAAACGTTATTCTAACACACCTAATAGAGTAAAAAAAATCCATTTAATTCATAGGTAGAAATTAATTGTAATCCACGAGACCAGATATTTTTTCAACATTTTGTCAAACATTTCATGCGCATCCATATTGAATTGAGTCAAATCTTTAACATATGAACCTTCTCTTGGGTTTGATATATGAGAGTTAAAATAATCTCTTGTTTGATTTATGATTTCCTGATCGGTTCCGTAACTTGAATAACTACGCTAAAATTTTGAGTGTTGAACTTCCCTACTCAAATTTGTTACACATTTTGTCTATCTCCTAGTCATCAAATGACATGGTTACATAGCTTGATTGTATGAGATTTGATATCATCATTTCGGTATATTTAGCACTTAAATCGATGTCGTGCTATCCACATATCACAAGGGTAGTATATGCGAGGATGTTTCTTATGTCTAAATTAAGGGTAGTATATGTGAGGATGTTTCCTATGTTTGAATTACGTGAAAAATCTGTGGTACAAAGGAATATCACACAACAAAGAAGGACGTGAAGCAAAGGCTATGAAAAAAGTCGCATGACAAAGGAATGTTTCGAAGCCATAGAAAAAAGGAAGAGTTGGAAGCTACAAGATAAGGGTGAAGTGTAAAATCTATGAGAGTAAGCAACAATATTGTGTAGGTCAAAATTTCCCTCATATCATCAGTTTTCAACATAATCCAAAAACCACGGTATATAGAATATTCCGTGCAACGTAGAGAAATTCGTTCAATGCAGTAAAAGATGCACATTGAAGAAAAAACCATGCATAAAGGAAAATCCACAAATGGAAAGGAGTCAAATCCACACAGGTCGAGGGAAATTCAAAGCTACAGAACACACCAAAATGAATATTTTTTTCAGGTCCATATTAAAGGTAAACCTCGTGGTTATAAATATGTACGTGGTTTTTGAATATTAAGATAGAGAGAGCAATAATAGCTCAAGCTGATTATAAGAGAAAAAGAGAAGAGAGAAAGGGAATGTAGATCAACAACTTGAGCAGATATAAAAGGAAAAAATTTAAAAACATGTGTAGTAGAACACAGAGCAGAAAAAGAGAGAAAAATAGAATATTCAAAATATTTAGAGAAGAATCTATAAAGTAGAAGCTCGAGAGAATATTGTAAAAGAAGCAAAAAGAATATATAATTATGTAGCTCTGAGTTTGGAAGAAGTTTTTTTAATATAATAGATATTTTGTGTATTTTATGTTTTGGTTATGTCTTTATGTGTGTTGGTTGCACTTAAAACCAATGTTTTTTCAACATATTGGTATCATAGAGAAGATGTTTTTAGAGAAAATAATAAATTTTATTTTAAGGGTTTGAGTTTTTCTGGGTTGAGCGCTAATGGCTTCCAACAGCAACTCATGGCAACAACCCCCAAAATTTGATGGGAAAAAATATGATATCTTTTGTATTAAGATGAATAAATTGTTATCCTCTCAAGAGATATCAAAAACTTTTGGAAGGAGGATATGTTGAGGTAGCAGACCAAGATCCATTCAATGAATTAACAAAAGTTTATAAGAATGCTTTGAAATAAAAAATAAGAAAGTATGTAAAGGATTTATGATATATTCAAAATGCTATCACTGATTAAGTTTTCCCAAGAGTAAAAGAAACTATAAACTCCAAGAAAGCAATAGACACCTTTCGTAATGCTTATCAAGGAAGTGACAAGGTGAAGGTAGTTAGATTACATATGTTGAGGAGAGATTTTTAGACCCTTCTCATGAAAGATTGAGAATCAGTAAATGATTTATTCACAATAAAAATGACCACAATTAATCAAATGAGGACTAATGGAGATATGGTTGAAGAACATATGATCATAGAGAAGGTATTACATAGCCTTCCAATAAAATTTGATCCAATTTTGGTTGTAACAAAGGAGTCCAAGGACTTGAGACAAATGAAATTTGATAAGTTGATGGGTTCCTTGAAAACCCATGAACAGAGGATGAGTAGACTACATTGGCTCCTACAATTTACAAGCCTTCAAAATAAAGGAAAATGTGAGAGGCAGGGGAAAGAAGCATACAACCAAAGGAAGAGGAAGATTCTGTAACAAGCAATAAGGTGGAAGAAACAATCAACAAGAGGCACAAAAAATATGTCAAGTCCGAAGAAGGAGCTAGAAAACTTCCACAAGCGGTTTTTCACAAAAATATGACAAATCAAATGCACAATGCTACTATTGCAAGAAGTATGGAAACCATGCAAGTGAACACATAAAGAAAGAATATGACTTCAGAAATCAAAATTATAATGCTAGATTCTCTAATGAAAAATAATTTGAACCTGAAAAGAATGGAAAGAATAGAAATTTATTTCTAACTTGCAATATAATTGAGAAAGGAAGAAAACGAACATGGTATTTGGATAGTGCATACAACAACCATATGTGTGGAAGTAAAGAGATTTTTAATATCATAGATGAAGAAATCATATTTGAACTAAAGATGGGAACAAACAATAAGGTTCCTATGATGGGTAAAGGCATTGTATCCCTTTCACACCCAGAAAGGAGACAAGAATCATATTCATAATGTTTTCTATGTTATAATAGTGAAGTATAATATTCTCAGTATTGGGTAACTAGTCCAAAAATTTTATAAGGTGAAGTTTGAAAATGGAGAATGAAGTATATATGATAGAAGTGGAAGAAAAAAAATTATTGAAACAATGATGATGATAGAAAATATAATGTTTCCCTTGAAGATGCAGAGTGCAGGGAATAGTTAGTGATCAGTCTACTCTTTCTCATCTCAGGTATGGACATCTGAGTTATGGTGGTATGAATGCTCTTTGTAAGAAGAAAATGGTTTAAAGTGTTGTCACCAATTGAACATCCAGATAAAGTATGTGAAGGATGCATATTAGGGAAGCAAAAGAGAAATGATTTTCCCTCAGGTAAATCATGGAGAGAAATATCACCTCTTGAGTTGATACATTCATATTTGTGTGGTCCCATGAAGATTCCATCCTTGTATAAAAATATGTATTTTCTTACTTTTATAGATGACTTTAGTAGAAGGAAATGGATTTATTTCTTGAAACATAAATCATAAACATTTGAAGTATTCAAAATTTCTATCAGAGGAATGACGAAGATCTAGAGGGAATCCATGAGCATCAAAACGTTGCACTCAACCGCAAAATGATGTAGCTTCAAGATCAAAGCAAGAAATCATTCATGGAAGAAATGTGCATGCATTGAGGAAACAAAAGCTGAAAGAACCAAAATCTATTCCATTCCCCATGTGTTGCTCAAGATTAAAGGGTGTATAAATAGTAGTGGGGTGTGTAACTCCCCCACAAATGTAGCCATTGAGAAGTGGGAGTTACATTCCCAGAATAGCCTGTCAAATTTAACTCCAATGACGCTCTATTACGTGTGTAAGATCCATAATGACACCCTAGGACACCTAAGCATGGTGAATCACATATGTGGAGGTATTCCATGTATTTAAAATAAATACATGGAAAATAACCTACACCCAACATCCCCCATGAAGCATAGCTTAGGTGGAGACATAGATGAAAAAAGGAGAGAAGTGGGTCCCGACAAGATGCCTAATGAGGGTACCTATGTACAAGAAGCTCTCGAAAAGTGGAGGAAAAGGAGAAAACCCAGTGGGAAAAAAACTCCCCCCAAAAGAGAGACAAGTCTACTCTCTAATCTAAGAAAGATGCCAAGGATGGGTCCCCAACCATAGACAATCCTATAAAGGTACCCATCTACAAAGAGGTAATCTCTCAGAAAGAAGAAGAAGAGAGAAGAAGACAGAGATGAGAGGAATAAAAAATATGCCATGGACGGATCTGAACTCTGCAGCTCTAGGAGGTCTCCCAGAAGAACGTCAATCATGAAATCCTCTGCCTCTAGACTGAAGAAGAGCCACCCCAGACCAAACTATGTGCATGCCCTTAGGAAGGACATAAATGACATGTTGGAATCCCACCCACTCCACAAAGGAAACTGAAGGCAACAACATGAAGAACTCTAAGTCTGGTGCACTGAAGTGTGACATAGGTCTAGCAAGTGAGTGCCAAGGAACCTAAGGTAATGCCACATGCATAGAACTGTCAGAGTGTGAAGAGTGAACACCCATAGAAAGGATTTCCACATGATGTGAAGGGAACAAAAAATCCTTCAAAACAGAAAAAGGATCCACAAGCAAGGTTGGATCAATAAAGGTCTCCATAAAAGTGGAAGTGGTAAGAGTCCCAGAAGGGACACTGCCAACAATGGAGATGATGAAATCCTCTGAAACACATGTAGATGGATGAGGGACCTGTAGAGCATCACAAGTAGACTCTGTGAAAAGACGAATAAGGTCAGGTAGATACTCGTCCCAATGAGGGGGCTCAATAAATAGAAGAGTGATGTCAGATAGGTATGAGTCATCTAATGAAGGTAGAGGAGTTAAGTGGGCCTCACACACTGGAAGTGGAAAGGAGGCTGGTGTAATGACGGTGTGAGACTGGGTATGAGACTACTCGATATCTGATGAGATATGGGAAGTGTCAACACTCTCTAGAATAGTGAGAGAAAGAGGAGAAGAGTCCTCTATAGTACTTTCAACATCAGAACTAGGTGCACAATCCTTGTCATCAGAAGTAGAACCAAGAGAGTCTATGTCAGTGGAATTGTCATCACATGAAGAAGAGGAGATAGCTGAATCAGTAGCAGGAACAACGACTGCAGTATGTGAAGGGTATCCATAGAGGGACTGAAGAATGCTCCAAACATGGCGAGGTGGATCTGAGTCTACCACGTGAAACTAGAGAGATTTAGAGACATGCATCATCATGTGACCAAAGACATGGTCACAAGTGTCAAGGAAGTCCTCCAGATGACGATGATCAGTGGGTGTAGGAACTGGCCCAAGCAAGAAGGGTAAAAGACCCTTGTGGGCGAAGTAATGTTCCATGGAAGCACACCAAGCTAAATAATTCCCTCTCTTGGTGAGAAGCGATAGAGGCTGTAAGGTGATCCTACAATGCTCAAGTCTGGAAAGAGCACTCTCCATGATGAAAAATTCAAGATGCACAAAAGTAAGACGTCAGACTCGATCGATAATGCATCTGTGAGTGAGAGCCCAAGAGTATAGTCAAACCCCCTAGAATGTGGCACTTTATAAAGTAGTACATTTACAAAACTGATAATGTCATCATGTAATATGCAAAAAATTATGCAACTTTGACTAAATAAGCGCTAAGAAACAAGCAGCGAGTCAAAAGTTATAGCATTAAAATGATTCCCACAACTGATGGAAAATGCCACTAAACACTGCAAACACATTAAAAAAGTGCCCTAAATGGGTGCAAAGGGTATCATGTGGGTACCCGTTGGAAACGAAATCAAATTTTAGGCATATTTTTTTTCGCTTGCGAGGGGGGATTAGCCTCCTGCCAACCCCAGACCTCACCCTCTTTCTTCAACACTCATAGCAAGGACATTAAAAAAGAAAAAAAAAAGCCTTAAAATATTACAATGACAAAAGAATGTTTTTCCTCAAAACAGTAAAAAAGAGGTTTGTTTTAACCTACAAACAATTTCTAAAAGGAAAGAGGATGGGTTCCATGTTTGAAATTCATGGTGGCAGTGAGCGGTTGAGCCTCTGATTTGTGCTAAGGTGCTTTTGTAATGGTTACTGGCATAGAGAGAGCTGGCCTTTGCCACGTTCCAGAGGGTTATAGAGTATATTGGGGTCATAGAAAGCACATAACTCCCAAAAAATGATAGATGCTACCATACATTTTGGACATAACAATATCCACTCCCAGAGCTGCCGAAATTTGTTCCACGTGGTACAGGGCATGCATGTGAAGTTGGTCTGTAGGTGAGACTACAGGGAGAAATGCCAAATGAGGAGTCTATAGGGTGTAACACTGAGTAAACGACGATAGGGAGGCCAACAATGAGAGCACAGAATGGCAGTAGGAGTCGAGCAATAAGAGCACAGAATGGCAGCGGGAGGCCAGAGAAGGAATACGTGTTGTGGTGTAAGCCAAGCAGACTGTACAGAGACTACGCAAAAGATGAGGAGACCAGAAACGGTCGTATTGGAGCTGATGTAGGAATGGAGGGATCAAGAAACTAAGCCAATGGGTAGAATTCAATGGCCGAACAATACACAGGTTGACATTTTAAACCCACAATGACTTGTAAGGTAAGTCTGAGCACTAACTACAGATACCAAACCATGGAATCAAATTAGTGAAGGAGCCAATCCAAGTCCCATAAGGTAAGAAGAATGTGAGTCTAAACCAACTGTGAATGTTGTCACAACAAGAAGAGTGGAGCAGAGCACCGGTGGAAGGCACTACGAGTTGAGAAAATGGATACAAGAGTTCAATATAGAAGTAGAACCATTCAAAACTTCAATAATACATAGCTGAGCCCATGCAGAATGCACAACATAAGGAAAACGAGCCAATAAGCATGCAAAATCCAACGAATGCAAGTGAGCCAACAATCCACACAATAGCAAATTTACACACCGAACGCTGACCAGAAAAATCTGAAACTGTAACCTAAAGATGCTCCAAACAACTACATGCAAACCTTGGAGAAGCCTGAAAAATCCACAAACACCAACACAACCAAACAAACCACAAACAAGCCCAAGTAGAGGTATGAGGCTCAAATCAATGCAAGTAGAGCACAAAGCAAGTTGAGATCTTGCACATGAAGCTACTAGGTGGTGAGTAGTAAGAAACCAAGGTGAGCAACATGATTATGATCCTCGAGATTGGATACCATGTCAGAGGAATGACGAAGATATGGAGAGAATCCGTAAGCACCAAAACGTTACACTCAACCACAAAACGATGTAGCTTCAAGATCAAAGAAAGAAATCATTCATGGAAGCAATGTGCATGCATTGAGGAAACAAAAGTTGAAAGAACCAAACTCTATTCCATTCCCCATGTGTTGCTCAAGATTAAAGGATGTACAAATAGTAGTGGGGTTTGTAACTCCCCAACAAATGTAGCCGTCGAGAAGTGGGAGTTACATTCCGGGAATAGCCAGTCAAATGTAACTCCAATGATGCTCTATGATGTGTGTAAGAGCCATAATGACACCCTAGGACACATAAGCATGGTGAATCACCTATGTGGAGGTATTCCATGTATTTAAAATAAACACATGGAAAATAACCTACACCAACAATTTCAAGGGCATGGTTGAGAAACATAGTGGCCATTATATAAAGACATTGAAAACAGATAGAGTGGGAGAGTATATATCAAATGAGTTTCTAAAATTCTGTAAAGAGCATGGGATCAAGAATTAATTCACAACAAGTTATACATCACAATGAATGGTGTAGTAGAGAGGAAGAACATAACCATTCAATAAATGGTGAGAAGTATGCTCAAGGTAAGAGGATTTTACAATGAATTCTAGGAAGAATTAGTAAGGACAATAGTCTATTTTCTGAATAAATGCCCACAAAGAGTGCGAGGAATATGATACCCCAAGAAGCATGGAGTAGATGAAAACAATTTTTTTAGCGTTGAGAGTTTTTGGATGTGTGGCATACACACATGTGCCCAAGAAAAGAAGATCAAAATGGAACAACATAGGAGATAAGTGTATTTTCATTGGGTATAGTGAGCAGTCTAAAGCTTATGGATTGTATAATCTAGTTATAAAGGAATTGATAATACGCTGAGATGTCTAATTCAATGAGGAATAATCTTGGGTAGATGCACAAGAAGTAAAAAATCCAAAAATAAAAATAAATTCACCTATCATTGTTGTTGAATCAGTAGATGGCGGAGAAAATAATATACCAAGTTGGAAACCCATTTTAGAGAGGTGAATCTATTCATGGAATCAATGATCAAATCATGCAAGGACCAAGAAATGAGGCATCTTCATGATCATATGAATCATTTCAGCAGCAAGGTCAAATGAAGAGTGTTCAAGAGATATATGAGTAGTCAAGGTATGAAGAAAATGAAGATGAAATGATTAATTTTTCTTTATTTTCAGAGGCTGAACCTATTTATTATGAGGAAATAATGAAGGACCATAAATGGTTTGAAGTAATGGATGAAGAGATGCATGCAATAGAAAATAATCAAACATGGGAGTTAGTAAATCTTCTTGAAGGAAAAAAAGTCATTGGAGTCAAGTGGGTTTATAAAATGAAGACTATTCCCAAAGGAGAAATTGAGAGACACAAGTAAAGATTATTTTTCAAAGGCTATAAACAGAGATGTGGACATGATTATAATGATACATTTTCTCCAATAGTAAGGATAGAAATTGTGAGAACAATTATTGCCATAGCTTGTAATCAAAAATGGAAATTCCATCAAATGGATGTTCAACGAGCCTTCCTAAATGGTGTATTGGAAGAAGTGTATCTAGGACATCAACCTAGTTATGAGATCCCAGATCATGAGAGAAAGGTATAAAAGCTGAAGAAATCCTTGTATGGACTCAAGAAATACCCAAAGGCATGGTACAATAGCATGGATTCTTATTTGATTAGTAATGGTTTTATAAAAATCAGTAGTGATCCCACACTCTACATCAAAGAAAGCAATGGTGAGATTTTAATTATTGTTTTGTATGTAGATGATTTGATTTTTAATGGAAATACAAGAAATAAAATTGATGAATTTAAATCAGCCATGAACAAGAAATTTGACATGATTTATTTAGAATGTTGGATAGTAAACCAACATCTACACCAACTTAATTTAGTCTGAAATTGACTAAAGATGATTGCAATAACAATATAGATCCCAAAAGATACAAAATCATGGTGACAAGTTTGATGTCCTTAACTGCAACAAGACCAATTATAGTATATAGAGTTATTCTAGTTTCTAGATTCATGGAAAATCCAAAGGAGAGACTTTGACAAACAGGCAAGCAAATTGTAAGATATGTGAATGGAAAAAGGAATTATGGAATTCTATATGTTGTTAATGATGATTTGAAATTATTTGGCTACGCAGATAGTGATTGGGAAAGTATACTTGATGATAGAAAGAGCACATTTGGATGTGTGTTCAATTTTGGAACATGATCTATCTCATGGGCTTCGAAGAAATAGTGAGTTGTTTCATTATCTACTAATGAAGTAGAGTATATTGCAGAAAATTCAGTCATTTCTTAGATGATTTGGTCAAAGATAATCCTCTCATATTTTCATGAAGAGAAACAAGAAGGTTATATTATTTATTGTGATAATATGTCTTCAATTGCTTTGTCAAAGAATCTATTTTTTCATGGTAGAATAAATCATATAGCTATCAGGTATCGTTTTATTCGTGAATTGGTTGAAAAAGGTGAAATTGAAGGTAAGTTTTATAATTCAAAGATGCAGCTATTTGAAATTTTTACTAATCCTTTTTCAAAATAAAGGTTTGAGGGTTTAAGGACAAAACTAGGTGTCATAGATGAAGGACCATCTAGCTCAAGAAATTAAAAATTTTCCTTGAATAAATTTGTTTTGGCTCAATATTACGGGGGATTTTCAAAATTAACGGTGTCTAATAATATTGAGACTCACACAACAATTCAAACTTGTTTTTCCCTCACCCCAAACCTCCCCTCTAACAAGCATTTTATTTAGTTTTGGCTAGTTAAAATTTGAATTTCCTGAAAAAGCTGTAGCACAAAGAAAATCTACGCAACAAATAAGGCCACGAAACAAAGGCTATGGCAGAAGCCACAGGAAAAAGGAATGTTTTCAATCCACATAACAGAGGTGGATTTTAAAGTGAAAATATAAAGGATAAGTGTAAAATCCATGAGTAAGAAACAATGTTATGTTGGTCTAAAGTTTCCAGTGGATCTTCAGTTTACTGCGTAAGACAAAAGCTGCGGTATATAGATCATTTTGCGTAATGTAGTAAAATCCACACATTGAAGAAAATACCACATATAAAGGAAAATCCACTAATTTAAAGTAATCAAATCCATATGGTTTGAGGGCAAGTCAAAGCCACAGAACACACTAAAATGAATATTGGTTTCGGGTCTGTGTTGAAGGTCAACCTGACACTTGTAAATATGTATGTGATTTTTGAATCTTAAGATAGAGAGAGAGCATCAATAACTCAATGTGAATAGAAGAGAAAAAGAGAAGAGAGAAATGAAATGTAGAGAAACAAATCGAGAAAATATAAAAGGAAAAAAATATTAAACACGTGCAATAACACCCAAAGAAGAAGAGGAGAGATAAAGAGAATATTCAAAGAAGAACCTATAGAGTAGAAGATCAAGAGAATATTGTAAAAGAATAAAAAAAAATATACATATCCATATCTTTGAGTTTGCAAGAATTTTTTTTTATCATTGAATCACATCACCCTCCAAATTTCTACCATGTTATTGGGGCATTTGGTATGATTGGGTAACATGGGTAACACCTCTCAAGCTATGGGAATTGTGGGCTTGAGGTTGACTTATAGAGAAGGTTAGCTTCTTCTTCCTAATCCTAGTAATACACTAATATTAATGCAAGAATAAAAACTAACTAATCATATTATAACACTTCCAAGGAGACATGGATAGAGAACATACATAGAATGAAGGAAATCCTACACTAGAGAGAATGTCAGCTTTAAGATAAGGGCATGCTAGAAAATCTTCCTAGCCTACAAATGGAGAAGAATGATTGTAGGGAGGGTGAACATGCACCACAGACCATAAAACATGCATTCAATATCCTGATAAATACAACATTCAAATCCTGTAATGAAAAAATAAGTTTGGAGAGAACACCTGATAATGGAGAGAACACCTAATAATGAAGAGACAAGAAAAGACAAAAAAATCATGCAAGGGTAGAGAGATTAACAAAAATAAAATTTCATTGCTCCATTAAATTTTCACAGTACATAATAGTAGGGAGAGGAAATATTTCCATTACAAGATTCAAAATTTGAAGGATTAAAGCTCCAAAATTCACAACAACCCAGCTGTGGAGAAGAGTGGAGCATGGGGGAAAATTGTCTTTTTTTTTTGTAATAAGCCACCCCTTTACAATTTAAAGGAGATATTATTAGATAATGAGGAGGAATTTCATATTTATATGTCTTCATGGAGTCCCATCCGAATTTACATCACCTGATGACATCCCTTGAGGTTTTCCATGTGCTCAGTACTTGGCCTTATGTGGAATAAATGGTTATCCATGCTTCAATTAATGACCTCCTACCTACACTAGCACTGTTCAATGGTGTAAGGATTTCTACATTTTCAGAGTCCCTAAACCACCATAATTTGATTTTTGATGATCCCATGTTGTATCTATCCTCATCACCTTTCCCACGACTATAATTTTATGCAAATAAGATAATCTGGGCCAAAGTTATACATATTTTAGTGGCGATGGGTTTCTCGGTCCTTTTGGCTTCTGAATGGTGTTTGCATGGTGAGTAGCTTGGTGAGCTAGGGTACCAAACTCCCTTTGCATGCATGTTTATGGAATAAATGTTCTGTGCCTACCATTTTTAGGTTTTCCTCCCACATGGTGAGCATCGAGCTCCATTATACCATCCTCATCGTTTTCTTAGGCATCCTCGAGCTACTTTTTATAATGCATCTTCGGCACCCCAGAAACATTTCCCAAGTTCCCCAGACATGGCTCGCCATGACAAGCATTGTTTGGAAAGTTTTGGAACTCACCCACCTCTCCTTTGACTACTCCACCATGTGAACCTATCCAGCTTAGACATGGAATCATTTGACACACCCTTTAGCTCATTTCCCAAGCTAACTCCATGACGCCACCTACCACACTGACTCCTGAACCACCTCACACTGACCATGTTGACTTAGTCCACTTCATATTTCCCCTCCTTTGGAGATTGGAGTCTCCACTTGCTGGGCATATTACTATTCATCAAGTTACGTAAAAAATCCAAACCTATGAAACCCTTGAGTCCGAAATTTAGACTTTAGGTTTCGGGCCTTCAACTCAGCCACCCTGATGTAACAGTTCACTAGGCTACATGAAATCTTCGATTTCCTAAAACTCTGAACTTTTAAATTTGGAGTTTAGATTTCAAATTATTCTCCTTTCTTTTTGCTACTGACACCGACGCACATTCTGAACTATGACCAATTTTCTACACGAAATCTGAAATCCATTTTGTCTAAAAACCCTTCCCAAGCTATTTGTTTTGGACTCAAGCTTGATCTTCACTTTCCTCTTGCGAATCACAGAGCTTACTTGCCATGGCTGAGATAGGATTTGAGCTGCTTAGAATCCTTTGCTATGAGGGTCGAGCTCAATATGCGAGCTCATCTCACCAATATCATCTTGGCCGAATCAGCTTTGTTCCCATTGACCCTTTTTCCTATGATGCAACATTTGAAATTGACTCACCATTATTTTCCCAGCTCACCCCGCTTACCACGCTTAGCAATTTTTATGGCCTCTTGTGGGTTTCATGGTATTTGCCCACATGGAGCCAACATGACTCACCAAAAAGATGTCAAGATGACATTCTCTCTACCGTTTCCTCATGAGCTTGTCCATAGCTTGGAGTCCTATAAGCTCTCCTTCACCATTACGCCCTCCATCTCATCTCCATCTTCAAACCCTTTGAGATCCCACTGATCACCGACCAATTGTTGGGTCACCTTTCCAAAGCCTGAACCAACCCTGAATCCACCACAATCCTGCCAAGCTCATAGATGTTTAAGCTCTAGGCTCGCCACCTCAATCTCGGGCTCTCGTTCATCTCTGCCTCGACAAACATAGCTCAGCCAAGCTATAAACCTTTCTCCACTATCCTTATGGCTAGATCTTGAGCACCCTCAATGATGCATTCTCTGGGCCAACCTACTCTCTAGCTCGGTTAACTGAGTAGTTTTGTTCACTGAGCTCCATGTTTTAACTTTTCTTCATGTTGTCTTTTGTTTACTAGGCTTGACGAATAGCTTGTCGAGCTACTTTTAGCTCAATCCCCATTAGGGGCACTTTTTGTAATTTTTTCCCCTTTAACTCCTTATTTTGGAATTTACTAATTTTTTTTACATTAGAGAGCTAAGGGAAATTGAAGGAAACATTTTCAGTCATGTTACCCATATTTAGCTATATTTTTCTCATTTTGAACGAAGTGGGACCGCAAGGCCCCATTTCTCACCATAGGCACACACTAGGTTATTCAAAACCTAGAAAAGGAAAATTTTCCTTTGATAATTTCCAGCTCCCGAATCCTTCCGAAATGTTCCCAAAACATTCCATTGTACCTGTAACCCTAGGTGCCCTTATGAAAGCCCTTTCTTGTGTTTGGGTATGGTCCTATCTCATTGTCCTTTTTTTCTAGGGAGAAAAATGGATAACAACTTTGGCAGCTTACGGGGACATCTTCCTACTAAATGTTTTAGACTAGTAGCCTGATATGTCCATTGGGCATGGAGTCACAGTTAATGGCCTGAACTGATATGAACCCTTGAAATCTCTCTCGAAAACCACTTAAAACACTATCGAACCTAAATATTTACCTAAATTGACCATCTCACTTATAAGATTTTTAAATTATAATTTTTGTGAGAGTGGAAAATTGTATTGACTATGGAATTTTAACCCTTTTCTCTTTTCAATCTTGATTTACGAGACTAAAAATGGACTTCCAAACCCGTCCTAAAACCTAATTTTTCCAAGTATGAAGCACACTAAAACTAATGATTACTTGACATGCATAGCACATTGTAGAGTTATGAGTAAACCATTTACTATGTTGCAACATCATCAAACATTAAATTCTCATTCTTTCCCTTTTAAATGACTTCTTTAAACATTGTTGAAGATTGATACTCATTACAGATACATAATATTTGTAACTGAAAAAACTAGTCAAAAATTTGATGTTGGTCTTCTACTTTCAAGCATGGGGAACTTTGAATGAAATTCATGGAAGGATTCTCCTTGAAACTAAATTTTTTGCTTTACGGGGGCACTAGAAGCTAATCTATGATTGATCTGAAGGACCAAGAGAATGAAAACTTATATAAACTATCCTTAATCTGATTTAGTTTCTCTATATTTGGATTTTTTTAATAACTGCAAATTTTCCCTGTAAATATGAGCTTCTTTTCTGTTACAAGATCTTTCCAGGAGGCCTATTGAAACATGATGCACTATGCTGGAGAAAATACAAAAAAAGACTATACACAAAATGAAAAATCATACATTCCCAATCGAGACATGCAATGTTTGCATAACCACTTCTTCCACGGGAAACAAAACTATTCCTACACTAAACTAACTAGAGGAAGAGAAGGCTTCAAACAAAACCTAACAATAGTAATGAGAAATAACTTTCCTTCCTCAAAATTTGTAGCCATGCAAATAATTTGACATTGTACATGGCTACTGATAACCCTAGAAAGTTATCCCAAAGTTGGACTCATATTTCTTAATACAAGGTACCAACTACACACAAGTAAATTACCTCCCTTGAATGAATTGGATGGTCCTCCTAGAGGTGTTTTACCTAACCCATGAAAATTTGAGACTCATCCTCATGTTCAGAAGGTAAAATGTATGGTTTTGGCTTCTCCTTTGGCTTCAATGAATTCAAATATCTTATGGGGCATGGTATGATCAACTACATTCGTGCACTACTTTGAATTCAAATCTCAAAAAGTAAGTCTTTATACAACCATTCCTCCAAAAAGGTGATTGTATGTGAGATGATTCTCCCTTCGTCACTCATTTATAGACAACTGATGTGTCACCTTGGTGAATGATATGGAAATGGTGTAATCTTTGATTCCTTTCCGTTATTCATTGAACTCCTCAACAATATGTAACTCCTCAGGATTCTTTGTAGCCTCTAATAGAAACATTGGTGACTTATTGCATGTAGTTGAATTTTTCTGCTCACCTAGGGGTTCCTCCATTTCCACTTGAAGATAAAAATCAATTGCACATCCATCCTCTTCACCCAAAAATAATTTTGATAGGTCAAACTCTATTTTTTGTTCTTAAGGGTTGTAATGGAAAGCAAGGTTTTCTTGGCTTTCCTCCATAGTGGATTCATTAGATAATCCATATTGACCAAAAGATAAAGGGGGAGGAAATTTTCAATTTTTGTCATCACAAGAGAGAAAGAATTTATCTATGATATCTTCCTCTTGTAGGGCCTCCGAAATTATCTTGTCCTCATCTGTGACATAAACATGTTCCTCCTCTTTGGATTTGGAGCTATTTTCCTTTTCTATGTGTTCACCTTTGAATTCACAACTTGTTCTCCGTGTTCATCCTCATCCTCAAAAATGACGTTTGAGAGCTCAAAATTCTCCCCAACGTAAAAATCTGGAGAGGATGAAGTGGGAAAAAGGTTTGGATTTTATTTCATATCATTCCTTGTGCCTTAGTCCTCTGAGTCATTATGATCTTTCTTCATGGCATGAATCTCCTATTCTTTTAGATTTGGAGCTGTTTTCTCTTCCCTCTTAACATATTATGCAGTGAATGATGGATCTAAAAATTCTGAAAAAATATTTCCCATATGAACACTATATTCCAAACACACTGATTGTTTATCTTCCTCTTTATGTTCCTTCTCTGTTACTTCTAAAATAAAATCAAATTTTGCTACACTTTTCCAACCTTGGCCTCTTGCAAAGGCTTAACCAGTAAGGGGATCTTCTCTATTCTGAACCTTGAGGAAAAATTTCTCAAATTCCTCATAATTTCTTCTCTATTGGGCTCCTCTTTTTGGTTTCTCTCATAACTAGTTTCCCGAGTCTCTTCCCAACATGGTTTTGGGAATGGAAGAGAAGTGGGCTAGGTCTCAATTTTTTTTGCATTGTTGGTGATGGAGGGGAAGGTATTACATTTTGTTCTAATCAAGGTAGTTTTAGTTTGGAAGGGAAAAAGTGAAGAAAACTCAAGATGAGATGCAAGATTAGGAGCTAGAGAAGAAGATTCCATAATAGAAGCAACATGAAAGAAGCTAGAATCATGATAATGTTGAAATGATGTATTTTGGGAAGGAGAAAAGGGAAGAAAATGAGGTGGTGGTGGACTTACCTATTGACAAGGTTGCCTCACATCAAGATCATAAGATTCTATCTCCTCACACTCCATTTTTCAAAAAGTGGAAACATTTCAAACATGAAGTCAATATTTTGTTGAGGGCTAAAATGTCATGATATTGGGCTGGCCCATGTAATTGGTACCCAAAACCAATCCTAAATGCTTGGATATGAGATGTATCCCTTAACTTCACCATCTTAGCCTCTATGGTTTGGATTTTCTCCCACAAACCATCATCTCCATATATGGGGTATCCTCCATAGTTTGTACATACTTACACTTCAATAGCTCTATAGTTTGGTGGATAGACAAACTGGCCAACATTTATCTCATAGGTATATGCATGCTCACATTGATTTTGATCTTAAAACTGATTTGGAGGGGTTTGTAAATATATTTGAGATGAATTTTATTTATTTGAGGGTGGGTTGAACTAGTATTTATGTGGCTTCAAATATGAATTCCATGTGGGAAATGAATTCATTATTGCGAAAATTCATGGAAGAGAAGAAATGTAAGATATGGAAGGAAAAATGGATGGAAATGGGTTGAAAGAAGGGAAGTTCTGCAACTCTGAGAGTGGGTTATTTACCAAATGGAATCACTAGTTATGATTTTCAAGTTCCTCCAAAGGCTAAGATTCAACCAAGAGCACAAAAATCCTTGATGATATGAAATGAATATCAAAAGGCACACCTTGAAGGGCCCAAAACTAGCTGCAAAAGTTAGACTTTATTTAGCATCAATTGATCTCTAAAATCTGAAATTTCAAAACTTAGCTTCGAGAAACAACCTCTAAAGATGAAAATGAAATACACAGTGGAACCTACGAAATCCAAAATTCCTAAATCCTGAAATATGAAAACCCTTAGATTTATGAAATCTAAGAAATTCAAAAACTATGAAATTATGAAATGTCTGAAATTCTAAAATGTAAAAGACCCCAAAAAATATGAAATTTTAATTTAAGACATGTTATAGAATCTCCAAACTTGATATATATTTTATGGAACTTGGAGACCATTTTACACATGTGAAACCCCAAAAAAACCATTTCAAAACTTGGACCCTATAATAAAACTTACAAAATTTGAAATCTACAATCTCTAAAATTTGAAGTGCAAGGGACCTCTGAAATCTTAATATTCTAATAAAGCTAACAAGGTGGCTAAGATATTTATGATGGAACACCTCTAAAAGTGAAAATTTAACTTCTAGGATGTCCCACCGGGTGTGCCAAAACTATTTTCACCAAATCACAACACCCCCTGAATTTCCAGCATGTGATTAAGGTATTCAATGTGATTAGGTAACATGGGTACAACTGTTGATCTGCGTTTCTAGCTTCCTGTCCAGATGAGTGTATGAGTAATCAAGAAACACAATACCACGTCTAGTATACAAGGGCTTATTACCTTGGATATGGAGATGGATGATACAGGTGCAAAGAAATCAGATGCATGATATCAGGAAGCTCGATCTGTAAAACTAAACCAGATAAGATTAGAACACAATATGTGGGGATTGCCTGAATGGTACTTGTTCCAAGAGGATTTCAAATCCCTTGAAGGATGTCAACCCCCATGTCAGACAACATAATTAGACCATGAACAGTAGTAAAAATATAAAACGAAAAGTAACTAAAATAATAAGGGAACTTAGATTATGTATTGATATGGAAATGAACTGGGCATCAAGATGGCAAGATAAGAGACATTATCAGAGCTTTCTCCTAATTTTTAAAAATATATCTTCCTCCTCCTTAAATTTTTTTTTTTCCTTAAAAGTCTATATCCTTTCGAAATATGGGGGAAAACCCTATATTTATAGCTTAGATATGAGACTAAACAACAAGTTAGATGATACCCAGGGTGTAGTAAAGTAACCTGATTTAGGGATGTGATGTGATCATGTGGGTCCCATATTTTGACTTATTAGGAAAAGTGGGGGAAATGATTTGAATGGGGGGTGAGATAAAGATTTCATTTTTAAAAAGAAGATGTCATAGATATGCATTATGAATTAAATAATTTGTGAGAGATGGGGGATGATGCCAAAAATTGAATTATCACATGGTTCCATCTGGAGCCCATTGATAATCAATCAAATAATGTGAGAAAATAAATAAGATTTTATTTAATTTAAGAGAAAGAGATGTGAGAATAGAAAATTGGATGAATGTGAGATGACGAAGGGGCACTATACTGAAAATAGGTGTCTACATTTAACCCTTTTTGTTGAGTGATTTGCGATAGCAAGCCATGAGACAAAAAAAAGGGTTAGATGAAAGATGTGTCTAAGGATGGATGAAGAAAAACCAAAGGCAAGATGCCCCAGGTAAAAAAGGATCACAATAACAATAAAAAAGGTATGGCAGTGAATTCAATATCACATTGGTTGAGGACAATTACGGGCTTAATGGAGACACATGACAACGTTCTATAGACTAGTGAGTGGGTGAAGACCACTGCAATATGGATGTAAACCATGATGACAAATGGGTCATAGGAAAACATCAAAATATATGCAACTAAATGTGAAATATGTGTGCAATCCTTTGTTTGTGAGGAATCATGCAAAAAATCATGTGTCCACGAAAGGGATGTGGATGAAGATAATGATGCCCTAGCATAGGGTATGAGAAGGACACAAGGTGAGTTATATGTGTTGATAAGTACAGGGATGAAAAGTTGCACCAACATAAGACACAGATAGAATAATCATAAATGTGGACAAGATGAGCAGATAGGATAGAAAGGTGAGATATAATGCCCTAAAAGGGTAATAAATATGATGAGAATCATGTTTCATATAAAATATGCATAAGTGTTAGTAAATTAGAAGGTGAAGAAGACAAAAAAGTCTCATTTCTTCAGTAAGTGTGATAGAGATACTTTTGTGACAAAACAAAATTAGAAAAAATATTCATGGAAGAGAACAAGATTAGATAGGTGATGGCCGTTATGGTATCTTCCAAGACAAAAATGTCAAAATAAGATGGGAAGGGATTCTTAGAAATGGATATGATGATGTCCTTGTGAGAGGACTGATGAAGATACAAGATGTGACAAGGTTCTCAAAAAAGAGAAGCAGTCAATGTTGCAAAGAGAAGAACAAGAACGGTGATGAAAGGGATAAATGACAATACATAAACGGAGAAACATTGGCATTGACTGTGAATGCCAAATGTAAGGGATGTTGAGAAAGAGAAAAGGGAATAGATAGGAGGATTGGTTGATTATGAGAAGAGAAAGAAATATTGAATATGAAGGTGACAAGGATATGGAACAGAGGAACAAAGACGGAGGAGGAGAAAATAAAGAGTGAAAAGGGAGAAAGAAGATAACAAAGAAGGATTATAGAGAAAGGGGGAAATGAAGAAGGACAAACAAAGAGAAGACAAGAAAATAACAAACTAGAGGATGAAATCATGAAAAAGGGAGAGATTTATTCAAGACGAAAGGTGTGATGAAGGTTGGAGCAGAGGAAAAAAGAGAGGGAAAGGAAAATGAAAAAGATGATAGAGCTAAGAAAATTGAAGGAAACATATCATAGTGAGGAAATCCAAGGAAAATAATATGGAATTGACCGCATGGAAATGCATGTGGATGATGAGATGATAAAGGAATTGGGATAACACTGAAGAGTCAGGTTTTCAACGGGGAAGTAAGAAGGAAGTGCAAGGTAAAATGGGAAGAAGGATGATATAGAGGAAGTGAAATAAGATGAAGATTAGAAAGTAGGAGAAGACAATGAAGAAAAGTATGCTGAAGGAAGTGAACCAAGAATGAAGATATTTGGTAAAGAGTGGGAAGCATGAGGAATGTAAAGAGAAACTTGAGGGAAGGAATGACATCGACTATAAAAGAAACATAGATGCATGAGATGAGGATATGATGATGACAAGAAAATAGAGAGAAGGTGTATGATGAAGACAGTAAAGAAATTGGCAAGGAATAATGGAAGATAGAGAGGTGGCGAGGAAGAAGAAAGGATGGGATAGGAGAGTAAATACCAGTGAATGGATGTTAAGAGAAATCCACCCATAATGATCAGTAGGAAAAGATGAGACAAAAGATAAGACAAGGCAAAAAGTAAATGAAGAATGGGAGGGAGAACGCCAATGAAGGGATGTTAGGAGAAGTCCTCTGATAATGATCAGAGGACACAAAGGAAGGAAGGAATGAAGATAGAATGGAGGAGCTCAAAGAAAAGGATTCAGGCTGTGTGGAATGGGGATGCATGATTTTTAGGAGTAGTCCACCGATAATTCTTAGCGCAGAAATAGAAGAGGAAGATGAAAGAATGTTAAGGGAAAATCAATGACAATGATGTGTAAGAATGAGGGTAGATATATGGGAGAAATATAGAAGATGGAGTGAAAAGAGTAAATAAAGGAGGGATGACGATGTGTAGGAACATGAAGAAGAGGAGAGGATGCAGTGGATGATAATGAATGAGAGAGAAATGAACAAACAAGACATGAAATGAATGGATAAACAACTGTTAAGTAAGATTACCAAGCAATGGATGATGGAGATGAACCAGGGACCAGTAGGAAGTGGTGTTTGCGAGAATGAAGAGGAGGTGAGAGGATGTGATGATGGGGAATTTTGAGAAAATGTAGATGGAGAGAATGTGGGGGAGTGCAGGATGACAAATCATGCTTAAGAGAGACTCTTAAGTAAGATCGCCATGCCGCAGGAGGATTTAAGTAAGATCACCAAACCGACAGTGACAATATGGAAGGAGAAAGACAACATTGTATTTGATGCAGGTGTGGAAGGGTTGATTGGAATGGATGAGTATGATGAGAGGTGGGAGACAGAAGATGAGGAAGAGATAATGGGAGATGGAAGGATCAGATGACCAACCATTCTTAAGAGAAACTCTTAAGTAAGATTTCCCTGCGATGGAGATGGTTAAGTAGGATTGCCAAACTGAAGAAGAAGAAGAATGATGAAAAGACTAACCAGTGTATACAAAAATGGAACAAGAGATGAAAGAAGGTGATTAAAATGTGATAACAAGGAAATACAGGAGTGTGACATGAATTGATTGAGGGATGTATGTGTAACGTAGATTGAGAGTGCAAGGGCAATAGTTAACTGGGATGCCCACGTCGTGGTGGTGATGATGTAAAAGTTTTAAGTAGAAAAGGAGGATTGAAAAGAAGTTTGTGGTGGTGATTATCGTCCGTTGAAAGAGGAAATGGTGGAGAAGCTTCTACAATGGGAGGATCCAAGGAAGAAGATATACCTTAACTAAGGTTCTCTAGCTATGTGGATGGTTAAGTAAGATTATCAAACTGAAAGCAGAAGAGTAAAAGAGAAACTCAAGAGGAAAGATGAGTAAGATACCTAGCGTCATGCAAGAGGAAAAAAAAGTGAGAAGGATGATGTGGAGATAAATGGTGATGAGTGGACATGGAGAGTGAGGCGTAATGGACCAAATACAATGTTGAACATGTTGAGAGCTAAGGACTTGAAGGATAATGAACTTGCCTTGAGAAGAACCCTCAAGTAGGATTCACAAACTGCAATGGTGATCAAGTAGAATTCGTAAACCAAAGAGTGTTTTTAAAAATGCATTTATGGAGATGACAAATATATATAAAATTCATAGAGTGAAGTTTGATGTGATTTTTATAAAAGATGATCTAGATGAGATGAACAAAACATAGCTGTAGTAAGGGCATACAGGGAAACTATGTTTCAATCTGGATTGGAGATAAACAAGAAAGGTTACCACTAAAGGCATTGCACTTGTAGCCAATAGCAGGTGTTAATACATAACCAATGATAGTTAGTTATACCAAAAGATGATGAGGGATATATGGATGAAGGATGCTCGTAATCCTAATATTGACATGATAAAGGGATCAAAGATGTAACTTTTACGCAGGAAGAGGGATCTCCAAAGGTGGTGTTCCTTAAGTCTATGACCCAAATCTGGGAAGGTAAAAGAATAATAGCAGAAAGCTAATCAATGCAGGAAGCTTTTAGAAAATATTGATAAAGGAAGGCTGATCAATGCGGAAAACCTTCCAGAAAATGTTGATAATAGAAGGTTGATTAATGCGGAAAACATTGTAGATGCCATAATAACAAAGTAGCCATCCTTCGAGGGTATGGTCTACTTTATACATAATATATATGACAAGAATAATATGATAGCCGTCCTTCAAGGGATCAGTCTATTTCTTTTTATTTTGTTGGATTTTGATTTGTATATTGTTTTTTTGCAATGAACAGCTGTCCTTCAAGGGATCCATATATTGTTGATAACTTTAACTTTTCCTTCTACATACATTAATTTGAGCTTCATGTGGGGAGATCTAGGGATAGCTAATTAAACCACTTAAGAGGGGATAAGGAATGTATAAGAGACACCTTGGACCCTTCACATGGCTGCAGTAGGAGAATGAGAAGATAATGAATGTAATGGTTACGGGATCACATCAAAGTAGTGAAGGCATACCACATAATTCAGATCATTATAATGACAAATGGAAGGGGATAAGTATGGAGGAATGATATAAGGATATAACTAAGTGCTCAGTGGTAGATATGTTAACATGAGATTGATTGCAAGTGCAATGAATTAATAGGTCACGTCTCTGGTTTACCCACCATGAGAGGGAAGACAATGTAGTTGCAATAAGAGGAGATGATAGCCAAGTAGAAAACAAAACTTATGTCCATAAGGAAACAAACATATGAACACAGTGGTGGATTTAGATGAAAATAAATTATGATGCCCCACGAGAGACATAAATATAGAAGGATAATCATGGCCTCAAATGAGGGCTTTATGAAATAAACGGTGTCCTAAAAGAGACACACATATAGCCATAATGGTTGACTTCATAATAGATGGTACCCCAGAAGAGACACAAATATAGACACAAAGGTGGACTTGGAGAAAAAATTCCCTCAATGGAGGGACAAACACGGCCTCAAAGGAGGGCTTCAATAAAAAAAGATGATACTCCCAAAAGGAGCATAAACATACAAGAAAAAAAATGGCCTCAAAGGAAGACTTAGAATGAGATGAGGATCTGGATATAATTAATTTATATTGGATGGATGTGAAGAAGGTAGAAAAAACAATATCAAAGAGTGAAGTTCCCTAGTAACAAGGGAGTTGTACAAATGATGTGTTCAAGGGTGAGGGAAGATTATTCTCCCAACAAGTTAAATGTGAAGGAGGTAAAGGATGCTGAAAGATCTTAGATGAGATTTTTTTAGATTTGGATGGGGTAAACGATTAGAGACCCACAAGTGTGTTTAGCAAGATAAGAAACATTGATGAACAATGGTAGGCATTCCTTAGGAGCAATGACATGGGCTAGATGAATATTAAGGGATGATGTGGATGGAGGGATCATGGGAGATCTGACAAATGGGTTATCGATTGGATTGAAGGTAGATGAAGAAGGAACTTTCCCCTAAATGAGGAAATCATTTTTCTCTATAAGATTGTGGACGATTGACTGAAAGGCCTTACAATGTTTAATGTCATGACCTGGGGTACGATGATAAGCACAACTAAAATTAGGATTGAACCATGATGGCTTAGGACCATATGGATTGGAGGATTTAATAGGAGGAAGTT
Organism: Taxus chinensis; assembly: GCA_019776745.2. Classification (NCBI taxonomy): domain Eukaryota; kingdom Viridiplantae; phylum Streptophyta; class Pinopsida; order Cupressales; family Taxaceae; genus Taxus; species Taxus chinensis. Next base: position 667,490,571 of record CM034150.1, read on the forward strand.
TGATGGTATATGTTCGAGTTAAATGTCAAAAGATATTTTCCTAAGAACCGATTGAAGTTTCATGGGGAAGGTAACTCTTATGGGTTTTGATAGGATGTCTCATCTTGGCAATAGGAGAAGATGTAGATGTAGATTGGATGTGTGAATTTCATGTTTTGGAGGACAAATCAAATTTGGTTGAAGGATGGTATTGTTTGGATGTGGATAGATTATTGCAAGATGTCATAGATGGAAAAAATTATTCTGACATGGATGTTGTGGAATTGGACTTTTGAGAAGAGGGAAAACTTGAATGTTTCTGTGGATGCGCAGGGGATTGTCGGGGATGTTTTCCCCAAGCCTTGGACTTTGACCGAGAAGATTTACCTCTAGCAGGGATGACAATAATTTCAACTGGAGGACTTGATAGTGGTGGTGTGGTTATCAATGGAGAAAGTATTCTAAAACAAGATGAAGATGTTAATGAAGATATATGTGTTTTTATGATGTGATTAATGATATCTATGTGAGACATGGATTGTTTCGATTTTGACATGGGAAGAGTTGATTTTGTAGAGGGAGAAGGTAAAGCATATTTATTTGATTTAGGTGGATGTGTTGGTATAGTAGATGATTCAAGGGGTATATTTGATAGGGTTGTCAAATCGAGAGGATTGGGTTGGTGTAATAGAAGGATTAGATAAAGAGTATTGGGGTAGACTGGCTGATGTGGCCATGGGCAAGGTTGTCAAGGTAGATATAGGTGGACTTGTTGACATGATAAGTATAGGGGTCATTGGAATAGAAATAGATGTAGGTTATTTTGGAAGATTTGGAGACGTGAGTGATGTGATAACTGATGGAGTAGACCTTATAGGTATGGGTAATGCAAGAAATGCAGGAGCATTTTTGAGCGTAGAAGTAGAAGGAACTGGTTGTTTCATTGAGACAAATATGGGTGAAGAAATAGATGTAAGAGATGTAGGGATATGTGGGGATACGAGTGGGGTTGAAATAAGTGCTGAAGATGAATCTAATGTGGTAGATTAGGGTGTATTTGAAATGGCAGAAATGGATGATATAGTTGAATTTGATGTAGATGTGGCAAGGATAGGAGAAGGTACAGGTTCAAGATAGGTAGTGAAAGTTGATGTAGCTGTAACTGGTTCTAAATAAGGGATGAGAATAATGTCCACTGTGGGAACATGCAGAGTTGGTGACAAGATGGGATCTTGATTGATAGTGTCAACCATACAAGCATTTGATAGTTGAGATGTAAAGGGGGTGACGTGACTCGTTGGTGGTTGATTAGTTTGTGTAGTGGAGATATCAATTTGTATATCCCCTCAATTTACAAGTTTTTAGACACGATCTTTGAAGGAATGACATCTCTCAATATCATGTCCTTTGATCTCAATGATATTTAAAAAATTGGGCCTCGTGATACCAAATAGGCTTTGCTTGTGAGTTGTCTACGGGTCATATGGGAGGCAGTTGGATAGATTTTACAATCATCAACTTATCAAATATGGAACTATATTATTCTTCTAAAGGAGTGTAGTGGGATGTTGAGGAAGCGTTTGATAAGGTGGTTGATAAGTTTTTGGATAAGACATTTGATTAATGTGTGGATATGTAAATGTTTAGGGAGCTGCTTGGTAAGGACTAACATGTGTTACAGGTTGGGATTGTTGTATAGGTCGATGTTGAGTGATAAGGGAATGACGATAAGTAGGAATATATGTGTTAAGAGTTTGAGATGGTTGGACAAACCTATTAATGGAATTGTCAAAATGGGATGTGAGTGGAATGCGATCCACTAATTTTGGAGATTGGAAGGATTGAGAGATTATAGGATATTTTCTGAGTAAGAAGTCATATATGGGGTTAGGAGGAGATTTGAGTGTATCTAGAGGAGTAGGAGATGGTGGTGCGATCGATTTAGGAAGACCGGCTTGATGGGGGATATGAGGGTTGGTGTCAAGGTGGGGGAGAATTTTTTATGACATGGTTATCATGAGGTGAAACATGTTAGGTTGTGGAGCCTATTTTCATTTGTGAAAGTGTTGAAGACTGTACACTAAGAGCATTGTACACTATTCATGTATACTCGCTAGGGTTCAGGGCCAGGCTGGGCCCCTGAGCAAGGGTCCGGGGGTGGCAACCTCTGGTAGTAAAGGTTTAGGGGAACAAGCCCCTAATTTTTTTTTGGGCCTTAAAACATGCCCGATATATTGGGAAATGTGATTTCCTCATATGGGCTGGATTTTGACCCATAGGTTTATGGGACATTTTTTGCCCATGGTTTTGTAAAAACTGCTTAAGTAGTTTTCTATTTATATGGTTTAATGCATATGATAGAAGGATGAAAAACATTGCAGATGTGCTTTGAATTCAGGTGTGAATTCTGTAGAGTTTGTTGAATATAGCTCCAAACAGATCTGGGTATTGTATTAAGAGAGTAGTGGCTTGTAATAAAATTTGAGCAAGTGATTCTTGGTGGACGTAGCCCAAATTGGGTGAAACATGTTAAATACTGTCTCTTTGTGTTGTGTTATTTTATTTAGCACTTTTATTTGAGATCTGTAATATTTTTTGCATATTATTTTCTACTGTTTCAATTATATGAGGGATTATTCCACATATTTTATCCCTTATCCCTAACAAAACCATGGAGATTTGAGATTGAGTGACTGAAGGCATGGTTTTGAATTTAGAATCATTTTGAGTGAGATCATCAAAGGAAGTACCTTTATTAGATAGATTAGATTGGTGTTTTGTCTCAATTTGGGAGAGAGCGACAATATGTGTGAAATAGAGAAACATTTGTTTATGCATGTTGTTGAAAAAAAATCAAGCAGAATATTTTTCATCCTCATGATTAATTTAGAGGATGTGAACAGAAAAGAAAAGTAGGTAATGAAGGTAAGGATTCTAAGGCTAGTTTCAAGTAGTTATGGATTGGGAGATGTCTGAGATAGTTTCCTGTTGGGTGTTTTAAGTCCCAAACAGTTAACAAGGGGAGAGAAATGTTTTGATGTGTTAATTATGTTTGTGCAGTCTTAGGTAGTTTTTGATAAGTGAAATGCAAAGGGTTAAATCCTTTACTTAAGCTATGTGATCAAGCATGATGCAAAAGGTTCATTTTAGACCAAAATGAAATGTGATATTCGATGCAGACAGTCACTCAGAAAAGAGAAAGTTAAATGCAAAAAAGAGAAAATAAAGAGAACTGATGAATGCCTGGAGAGTCACTTTTCCTGGTTATTTGATTACACGTGTTTAGAGGTATTAATCACGGACCCAGAATGTCTAGTGACCTTAAAAGTGCATCATTTATGACTGGAAAGGGGGATCTGGATAATTTTTTATTCTTATTATTTGATCGCATGTGATTATGGTGTACTTGGAGGTGATAGTTAGTGGCTAAGAATGCCTGAGTAACCTAAAATGACACTTTTTATGTTTGCAGATAAGGTTGGTAAAATTGTTTTGTGTGGTGTGTTTGATTTAAACATTGGTATTTAACAACGTAATGTTGTTTTCATGATGTTAGAGGCATTATCCTGCAAGAAGATAATAAATTCTATTAGTTAAGGTAGTTAAAAAAATGGCTTTATAAATTTTACAAATGGTGTCATCGTAAATAAATAAATATTAATTAATTAACAAAATTGTAGTTTAATGTTCCTATTTCATTTGAGTAAATAAGTGACAAAAATTAAACGATAGACTATAAAATAATATAAAGGAAGCAATTGAGTCAAAAAGATAAATTAGATTAATGAAATAATAGCTTATACAAAACCTAAACTAATAAAGTGATATGACTTATAAAAGCTTTAACTAATAAAATGACATGACTAAAAAAATCCTAGCTAATAAAATGATATGACTAAAAAAAATATCCCAACTAATAAAATGATATGACTAAAAAAATCCCAACTAATAAAATGACATGACTAAAAAGCCCAACTAATAAAAGGACAGATTCGTCAAACCTACCTAAAAGATGAGTGAATTAAAATTGGTGGGTCATACCACATATGGACAACTTTTTACATGTGTGATGACATAAAGTGAATCACATAGAAAAGAGAACTAAACAGGACATATACAATTAACTATGGTGTTGACATTCCATGGATGTGGATTACATTTCAATATTGAATGGCCTTTTTTTAATAATTTAATTATAATTTCTTTTTTTATTATGATAAATTAATTCAATGTTATTTCATAATGTGTTTTTAATTGTTATTTTTAAATAAATCAATATTGTCTCTTATGTTTTAAAATAAATAACTATATATTATTATATTTTAAACAAGTAACCATAGATTAGTATGTTATGAAATGCAAGATTTATACATAATTAGAAATTAAGATCTAGATGAATATATAGACATATTTTGTTAGGTCAAAGAAAAGGCCATTGAAAGGAAAAGAAAAAAAAATTATATCTATTATACAACTGAGATCACAAATAAAAGAAAGACAATAAGATTAGTTTCCGGATTTGTTCCCCATGTGAGTAGAACCTAACATATGAATTTTTATTTTATTTTTATTTGAGTATGATTATGTATTTAATAATAAAACTAAACTTGAAAATAAATACCAACCTGGTTAAACACAAGAAGAGTACTTACCTTGAAGGCGACACAAACCTCTGATACAGATGAAGATAACACCAAATCTTGAAAAAATGTGAGTCCACAAGATGAAATATTTATCACATATATTTGAAAACTACGACATAGGAGAACCGGTATATTTATAATACCTGCACGAGATAAATAAAGGAACAAAAAAATGAAACGACCAGATCTTGGATCTGGTCCCACCAGCCGTGCCAAATGTTGATCTGCATTTCCAACTTCCTATCCAGATGAGTGTACGATTAATCAAGAAACACGATACCACGTCGAGTATACAAGGATTTAGTACCTTGGAGATGGAGATGGATGATACGAGCACAAAGAAAGCAGATGCATGATATCAAGAAATTAGATTTGCAAAACTAAACTAGATAAGATTAGAACACAATATATGGGGATTTCCCAGACGGTACCAGTTGCAAGAGGATTTCAAATCCCTTGAAAGATGTCAACCCCCATGTCAGACAAGATAATTAGATCATGAACAACAGTGAAAATATAAAACGGAAAGTAACTAAAATAAAAAGGGAAATTAGCTTATGTCTTGATATGGAAATGAACCGGGCATCAAGATGGAAATATAAGAGACATTGACAGAGATTTCTCCTTCTTATTTTTAAAAATATATCCTCCTCTTTTAAAATAATATTCTCCTTAAAAATATATATCCTTTCTAAATATGGGGGAAAACCCCATATTTATAGCTTAGATATGGGACTAAACTGTACGTTAGATGATACCCAGGGTGTAGTAAAGTAACTTGAGTTAGGGATGTGATGTGATCATGTGGGTCCCATATTTTGACTTATTAGGAAAAGTGGGGGACATGATTTTAATGCGGGGTGAGATAAAGATTTCATTTTAAAAAGAAGGTGTCAGAGATATGCATTATGAATTAAATAATTTGTGAGAGATGGGGGATGATGCCAAAAATTTAATTAACACATGGGTCCATATGAAGCCCATTGATAATCAATGGAATAATGTGAGCAAATAAATAAGATTTAATTTAATTTAAGAGAAATATATGTGAGAATAGAAAATTGGATAAATGTGAGATGACGAAGGAGCGCTATACCGAAAATAAGTGTCTATAACAACCTCTCAAGTTGTGTGACTTGTAGGCTTGAGGTCAAACTCAGGAGAAGGAAAAAAACCTCTTCCTAATCCTAGTACTAAACTACTCTAATGCAAGATAGAAAAACTAACTACTCTTATTTTAACACTTCTAAGGAGATATGCATAGAGAAAATACATGGAATGAAGGAAATCCTACACTAGAAACGGTGTGAGCACCAAGAGAAGGAGGTGCTAAACATTCTTGCCAGCATATAAATGGAGAAGAATGATTGTAGGGAGGGTGGACATGTACCACACACCACAACACATGAATTCACCATCCTCATAAACAAAACAACATTCAAATCCTGCAATGAAACAAGAAATTTGAATAGAACACTTGCTAATGAAGAGAGGTAAGTAGAGACAACAAATTCACACAAAGTTAGAGAAATTAACACAAACATAATTTAATTGCTCCATTAAATTTGCACAGTACATCATAGCAGGAATAGGCAAGAGTTACATTAAATGATTAAGAATGTGAAGGCTTGAAGCCCAAAAATTCACAACATCCTAGGTGTGGAGAAGAGGGGAGTATGGAGGAAAAATTGTCTAAAATGTTTTGTAATAAGCCACCCCTTTACAATTTATAGGAGAAATTTTTAGAGGAGGAATTTCAGATTTCTATGTGTGCATGGATTCCCATTCCTACTTGCATCGCCTCATGAGGTCACTTGAGGTTGGCCATGCCCTCAATATTTTGTCTTATGCAGAAGAAATGGTTGTCCATGATTCCATTAATGACCTCTTACCTAACCTGGCACTGTTCACTGCTGGAATGGTTTATACATTTTGGGGGTTTCCAAACCTCTAATATTTCATTTTTGATGATCCCATGTTGTATCTATCCTCCTCACCTTTCCAAGTACTATAATTTCATGCAAATCAAATAATCTTGACCCCAAAGTTATGCATGTTTTAATGAGGAGGGGTTTCTTGGCCATTATTGCCTCTCCATGGCATTTCCATGGGGAGTAGCTCATCGAGCCACTCGCTAAGATACTCAATGAAATTGAGTTCAACACTCCCTTTACAAGACTGTTTATGGATGATTTTTTATATGCCTATCATTTCTAGGTTTTCCTCCAACATGATGAGTGTCAAGCTCTATTTTCACCTCCTCACCATTTGCTTAGGCCTCCCTGATATCCTTTTACAATGCATCTTTGGCACCCCTGAAACATTTCCTGAGCTCCGTGGATATGGATCACGATGACATGTATTATTTGGTGAGTTTCGGAACTCACCTACCTCTACTTTGAATACTCTACCATGTGAACCTATGCAACTCGAACATGGAGCCATTTGTCATGTCCCCTTAGCTCATCTCTTGAGCTAACCCCATAGTGCCACCTACAATACTTACTCCCTAGCCACCTCTCACTAAACATGTGGAATTAGTCCACTTCGGACATCCCCCTCCTTTAGAGATCAAAGTATCCACCCGCCAAGAATGTTACTATTCATTGATCCATGTAAAAAACCTAAAATTCTTAAACCCCAAAGTCCCAAATTTGGAATTTGTGTTACAAGCCTTCAACTCTCCCACCCTGATGAAACTTTTCACTAGGCCACATGAATCCTTTGATTTACTAAAACTTTGAACTCTAAAATTCAGAGTTCAAATATAAGATTCCTCTTCTCGATTTTCACTACTGATACCAAGTAATATCTCAAATTCCGACTAGTGTTCTCCCCCGAAATATGAAATAATTTTCCTCCAAAAACCCTTCCTGATTTATTCATTGGGGAATCATTCTTGAGATTCCACTTCCTCCAAATTTTTGAAATTCATTTCCATGGACTAGTTGGGACTCAAGCCGCTCGACATCCTTCTCTATGAGCCTTGACCTCAATCTATAATCTCAACTCACCAATCTCATCTTAGCCAAGTTGGCCTTGTTCCCATCGACCCTTTTTCTAGTAATGCACCATTTGAAACTAACTTGTCATGGTTGGCCTGACTCACCCCCTTACTATGATTTGTAATTTTTCTGACCTATCGCGGGTTCTATTCTCCTTACCTACCTAGAACCAATATGGATTGCCCAAAACATGCCAACCTAACCTATTCTCTACCGTGTACTCATGACCTTCTCCATAGCTTGGCCTCTTGTGAGATAACCTTTGCCATTATGCCCTTGAGCTCGTCTCCATCTTCAAACCCAACGATCTCCCACTGATCACCAACCAAGCACTGGGTCACCTCTATAAAGCTTGGACCTAACCCTGAATCCACAATGATATTGCTAAGCTCACATACATTCAAAATGTCAGCTCACGACCTCCAACTTTGGCTCCCGTTGATCTATTCCTAGATATACATAGCTCGAATGAGCTATAAATCTTTCTCTGCGATCCTTGTGGCTCGATCATGAGTGCAATCAATGATGCATTCTTTGGGTCGACCTACTCTCTAGCTCGGTTCCCTAATTTATTTTTTCACTCAGCTCTAGGATTAAACTTAGTTTCTTGCCATCCTTTTTTAACTCAACTTTGTGAGTAGGTCTCCAAGTTAATTTTAGCTCAGTGCCCATTAGGGCCCTTTTTTGCATAATTTTTTGCCCCTGAACTCCTTATTTTGGAATTTTCTGAATTTTTTGTGTTAGAGGGCTAGGGGAAACTAAAGGAAATATTCTAGGGCACGTCACCCAGATTTATCTATTTGTTCTCATTTCAACCGAAGTGATCCAATCAGGCCCAATTTTCACCACAGGAACACATTGGGTTATTAAAAAAAGAGAAGAGGAAAAAACATTCTCTGATGACTTCTAGATCTCAAATCCTTCCTGAATGTTCCCCAAACATTCCATTATGCATATAACCCTAGGTCCCGCTGTGAAGAATCTATCCTGTGTTTGGTCCTGGTCGTGTCCTGTTGTCCATTTTTACTAGGGGGAAAATAAAGAACATGTTTTTATTAATATAATAGATGTTTTGTGTGTTTTCAATTTTGGTTATCTTCCCCTGTGTTGGTTGCAGTTGGAACAATTTTTTCCAACTTCTTGCAAAAATCTCCAAATTTCTACCAAATCACTTGCAACATTAGTGATCCCTTAACTTCTACTTTGGAACTCTATGAATCAAACAACTATGCTTTTCTACTTTTAACTTTGGAAAATGACAGATTTGCTTGAAAATTAGAGCTTCGTGATTGATTATCTAGTGATATAGAAAGGAAATTTTAGAGAAGGAAATAATTCAAACTTCAACACCAACAATTTTATCCTAGAAACCTCCAGTGGAGGTAAACTAGTCAAGAAGGGCAACTGATCTTTCTTCCCACTTTTATTGGTCTAATCTAGACAATTACAGATTACAATAAGTATGAAAAGAAGCAACAATGTAAAACTTCTCTCCAATTACTTGTTTGCTTTGTTTCTACACCTTGCTCCTACAATTCCATTCCAGCACTAAATATCTTGCTCACTACTCTCATTAAACTCTGCTTCTTGATCTCTCTGGATCTTCGAATGCCTATTTTATTATTCCTTTCATGCATTTACAGGCCTTCACATGTCCTCTCGTGCATTCAAGAATGTGAAAGGGAATGGAAGGGAAGAGACATGGCTGGTCGGTTAAAAATCACATCCATTCTTCTTTTTTGTTCAAAAGTATCAGGACCGCCACCCTGTAGGGCAGTGGTTTTGAAACTGCCACTCCACATAGAGTGGCGGTTCCTTCCAGATCCTTCATTTACCTCATTTTTTTCTCCTTTTCTTTTTTATCCTTCTTGGTGTTGATGGAACTGATCAGGTGGTGTGTTTTTCTAGATCCCTATGGATCATTCCTCCCCTACTTAGGAGGCTTTTGGTCCCACAAAATCTTAGTGGGGGAGTGGTAGAGGAATTAACTCCCTCTCGTGCTCATTTGAGTACCGCTGGGTCTGCCTTAGTGTCTTCTCTTGTCCAACCAGCCTAGACTCCTGTGGATATTTGGTTTGTAGTTCTAGTGCTACATCCTCCTCCAAATTGCCTTGAATACAATCCTCCTTGGAAGGTAACTTCTGTATCTTTCCTTTTTTGTCGTGCATAGATGACGTTATTGCATGCGATCTCTTACAACTTACTATCGCGTGCATCTGATTGAAGTATGGCCTAAAGGTTTCTTTTTCAACCTACTCAAGTATGGAAAAGGTCTCATACTATAGTGGTTTATTCCTTTCATGTCTTTGTTTCTTGAGATGGATCAACTAAATCCTCTCCAAGTGCACTGCTGCTTTAGTCACAAGTGTTCCTTGTATCTCTTCTTCTTTCTGCCCCATGGTCAGGTCCAATGAATCTGTAGGTAGATATGATGATTGCATATTAGAATTTTGTTTTGCTTCTTGAATGAGTAGTTCTTGTGGTGGCTTCTTCTGAAAAAACTGACAAGTGCTATCTAAATTCTCTATCCTTTGGTCATAAATATGCGTGCTCTCATGCCCATTTTTTTTTAAATTCCAATCAAAGAAAATAAAACTGACAATTTTCCTAAATAAGTCTTGTGCTTGGTTGGCACTTACCATAACTTTCTTTTATTTTCCCTCATGTGACCTGATGTTAAAACTGACTCTGTTGTTGATCCATTTGTATTAGTTCTTCCTCCTTGTGAACACAACATCTGTGGCATACAAGTAAGGACTTCTGAAGACAATGTCAAATACATCAAGTGGAATAATATCAGCCTCTAATACATCTATGTATTGGGTATTTATCCCAAACTGAAACTTACACTTCCTTGTAACTTGTATTTCTACACCCTTCCTCACCCATCTCAGTGGGTATGGATATGGGTGTGCGTAAGTCTCTAGACCAAGTTTATTCTACAACCGCATCAGAAATCAAATTTGATTGAGATACATAATTTACTAAAGTGTTTACCTTAATCTTTTTTATTAGGATTATGATTTGAAATAACTTACTCATCTCTTCTTCTTCTACTACCCTGTACATGTTAGTGGCCATGCATCCCAGCCTCTCATCTACATCTAAATCATCCTCAATCTCCACCTCTCTTTCTGTCTTCAAAGTGGCCATGGATTTCTTCGAATCCTTGGTTCAATGCTTTGGGTGTAACTCCTGATGTAACTTCCAACATGTGGCGTCAGTATGTCCATTTACATCACAATTCTTACATAAATTCTTAGGATCTTTACAAGTATGAAAAGTAGTAGCAGTATGTTTACCTTTCCATTTACCTCTGCTACATGTCTTCCCTTGTTCTTTGTCTTGTTGTTCTGTTGTCTTGTTGCTATTTGGCTCTATTTCTCCTTGCTTCTTCTTATCATCAATGTAGTATGCTTGTACACAAGCTTCATTGAGATCCTTGGGCTTCATGGAGATTACCTTACTTTGAAGGTGAGTGTGAAGTCCTCCCAAATACTTGGTCATAATTTCCTCATCCTCCAATTCCATATTAAGCAATATGGCTTGTCTCTAAAATTCCGTAGTGTAGTCTTGCACGCTTTTACTATTGTCCTGTCTAAAGTACTTCGACTTAATCATCATGTTAGTCTTATGGCTAATAGGATAGAATTTAGCTCTTATCAATTCTTTAAAACCTTTCCAAGTACTGAAAATATGACATTTCTTCTTCTCACAAGTGGCTGGATGGATTTCCCACCAAGCCAGAGCATGAACTTCCATTTTGAGACGTGAAAAGGTGACCCTTTGTGCCTTAGTGACATTATGCATGCTCAAGTAGACTTCTAAGTTTTTTAGCCATTTATCCAAAAATTTTGCATCTACTTCTTCATCAAAATTCTTTATTTCCACTTTAGTTTCAACTTTAAAAGGTGTACGTGAAGATTTTACCTTCTCACTTACATTTGGCGTCTCTTCATGCTCTTCCCATCCTTCCTCTTTCTGGATCTTTTCGATACCGAATTATTCAGAAAGTGCTCGAACCACCAAGTTCATGGAATCTTGCTTAACTGAAGCTGTCTTTTACAGATTTGAAATATATTCTTGTTTTCTATGCAATCTATCCATCATGGTCTCTAACATATCGAATCTACGGACCAAGTTCTCTTCCTCCATTTTAACTTGAATTCTCTGTTTCCACTTCTTCATAGAAATGTTTGGCTCGCAAGGTAAATCTTCTTCACCTTTGGATCTTGTCACTGTCATACAAAATCACAAGAAAGACTCAAATACCATGGTCCTAGATATATAATCAGCTCTGATACCAAAATGATCTATAAACTTCTACTTTGGAACTGTACGAATCAAACAACTATGTTGTTCTACTTTCAACTTTGGAAAATGAAATATTTTCTTGAAACTTAGAGCTTCGTGACTGATTATCTAGTGCTATAGAAAGGAAATTACAGAGAAGGAAATAATTCAAACTTCAACACCAACAATTTTATCCTAGAAACTTCCAATGGAGGAAAATGAACCAGGAAGGGAAACTGCTCTTTCTTCCCACTTTTATTGGTCTAATATAGAAAATTACAGATAACAATAAGTATGAAAATAAGAAACAATATAAACCTTATCTCTAATAACTTGTTTTCTCTAAATTTCTACACCTTGCTCCTACAATTCCATTCCAAAACTTAAGATCTTGCTCACTTCTCTCATTAAACTCTTCTTCTCTATCTATCTGGATCTTCAAATGCCTATTCTCTTGTTCCTTTTTTGTATTTAGAGGCCTTCACATGTCCTCTTGTGCACTGGAGAATGTGAAAGGGCATGGAAGGGAAGAGACATGCCTAGGAACTTCAAATTCGCATCCATTCACGTTCCATTCTTCTTTTTATGTTTGAAAGTATTAGGACTACCGCTCTGAGTAGACTGGAGGTCTCAGGACCGCCGCCCTGGCTGGGTGGAAGCTTCAGCACCGTCGCCCCACAGGGTGGTGGTTCCTTCAGGAACCTTCTTTTACCTCATTTTTTCTCATTTTCTTGTTTCTCCTTCTTGGTGTTGATGGAACTGATGAAGTGGTGTGTTTTTCTTGATCCCTATGGATCAATTTGTGTTAAATATCCATATCTAAGGGCTGAAATCTCTTCTTCAAGATTAACCAAGACATGCAAGGTTACCAACAATCCATATTTAAGTGAATAGAAAGAAATGGGTTTTTCTTCTTTAAAAAAAGAGGGAATGTAGTACTTCTCATCGAGAGAGCTCTCCCCAATTATTTTTCCAATTTGTAGCTCGTGATGAAAGCAATGGCTATGCATTTTTCCTTGTGAAAAAAATTGAGATATGTTCATTGCTAAACGTTACAACAAATCATGTTTCCTTAAATTGAATTATTAACTTGGAATATAAAGCTTCACAAAGTAAAGGTGAACGATATTTAATATTCTAAAAATATTGTTTTCCAAACCTATTGCTTAAGAAAATTATTATCTCTTTCGAATGTGGATTGAATGTCATATTCACCTTATAACTCACGACACTCCTCTTACGTATTAATGTTGTGCAATGTGAACATAGCCTTGTATGAACTAGAAATTAAATCAATAGTATTCCTATTAGAAGGGGTTTATTTTCAATATATCATGTTGAGATCATTAGTTGCACAACTCAGTGCATATGTTTTAGCAAGAAAATGAAGCAAACAACTCATGTGATGGGTAATAATGTTACAGTATTTCTCTATCATCTTGAAGATGCAGATTAAAATCTTATGTGAACTTAGGGAATATTTTAACATGGTAATTTATATTTAGGTAATTAAAATTGGTAAAAGAAAATTCAATATACTCGTAGACATTATGGTTTGAAAGGGTTTAAGTGAATAATATTTTAATTACGTATTGAGATTAGGTTAAAGAGGTGGGATACAGGAGATGCAAGATTATTTTTAGTATAAAAATAAAACATTTGAATCGTAGTTTTTAAAACTAAATACCATAAAATTAAAAAAGGAGTGTGGTCAAAAGTTAAATTACAGTCTCTTTGTCAATAAAGAAATATCAATTAGGAGATTCGTAACCAAGAAATAATAATATGGTACAAAATTGGGATTGAGTATGCTTTTCAGCACAAATCATATTATATCACCATAGTAGTTATTTGAAGAACTATTGATAAATGATTTAAGCTTAATATTAAGGTAATTAGTAATAGGTTTTCAATGTCTTCAAATTTCTTTATAGAAAAAAAATGTATTAAGAAAATCATAATTGAGTGGTAAATATGATATATTTTATGTTTGATATATTAGGGTAGGAATAAAAAGGGTTAAATAAAATTGTAATGGAAAATTGGGTAAGTAAAGTACATAGAAAAAATAGGTGGTATTTTCAATCAAATAATATAATGGGAGGGGGTATTATAAATTTAATAATTAGAGCTAAAAACTAACATTATGGGTATTCTTTAATACCCTTCGAACCAATGTGTTATATCATTTTTTACTAAGTGAATCCCCTGTACTTATTTTTCAATACATGTCGAATTACAATTACTGATCCAATATTTGATTGATATATGATACCTAACACAATTGTAACATGGCCATATGTTTGAATATTTTTTGATAACAAAAATTAGACACGTCATATTATTTTGTGTCCTACAAACACTTCTGATATTGTTTCTTTGTACTAAGGAATTTGATTTTACCATAGCAGAGTTGAAATTGAACACCAAGTTTTATACCTAATGATTGATCATATAATGTCAAGCACTATTTTATTGTTTATAATCTTCTTTCACAACTCCCTATTGAGTACAAAATGTGATTGTAATCTTATAGTCAATACCTTCTAGTTATATGATTTTCTTAAAGAACCATGTTTGCTTAGACATGTTATCCTAAGATTTTCAAACCATTGAAACACTTTACAAAATTTTATAGGATTTGGGCAATTTCGTAGAGCTTTAGTATTTTTAGTTACCCTATCAACACTATTAGAATTCAGGCCATATCTTGGAACTATACTTGTCAAGGCCGAATTGGGTCTTTGAGATCAAAGTATAACCAAATTGAACAAGTTTTGGTCACATATCATGGACCGAAAATTGGAATACTTGCTAAGGTACAACCTTATTAGACATTTTTTTAATTGGATAACATAGGAACACTCCTAATGATTGAATCAAGGATTGACAGAGTGAAGGGAAACTATGGTTCATATACCATTTTGACCAAATAGGTTGGATTTAAATGAAGTGAAATTAAAAATAATATGCTAAAAAACCACAATCTGAAATAGAGCTATAGTGTTTGCATGAATCAACAAAAAATACATTGAAAAAATAGATTAAATGCATGGCTTCATCCAAAATAAAAAAAGCAATAGTTCTTATTTACCACAATTCAATTTTCAACAATAAACTACTTCTCTTAATATAGAATTTTAGAAGAGAAGACCAAATAAAGAGATTCTAAATATACAAGGAGATAATATGCTAAAAATAAGACAATACAAACTAAATTAAAGAAAATCGAAAGTTCCAACTACGTTACAATTTTTTATTTCTCTAATAATTTTTTTTAAAACCTCTTTTTGTAATGGTTTTGTGAAGATGTCTACATATTGATCTTCAGACATACCAAACTTCACATATATCTCGCCATTGTTAGTGTAGTTGCCGCTGATTTTTCATTCCCATTTTGGATTGTGTTGACTCATTATATCATTGTACTATGTTAACAGAGAAATTGTTAGTGTTACTATCATTTTGGTGTTGATATTGTTATATGATATGAATATGTATTTACATTAGGATGCTAACTCATATTTTACATGTTATTGGTGGTGCATACGATGCCAATGTACATTGATAATTTTATGGGTATCGATATGATGTCATGTTAGATTGGGAATGTGATCTTTAGATTTTCTTTTGATATATTTTTGATGGATGGTCGTAATCTCTTCTTGCTACATAGGATGATTGATGATAGTATAATTTATTGTATGTAGCTAGTTATTGATCTTGTATGAATTATCATCATAATACATATATGTTATCATATCATTTAGCTATTTGTATTCGTCATGTATGATGTTTGAATTTAGTGTACATGTGACATATTTTTTCCATATAAGAAATGTGGGACTCAGGAAGGGAATCCCTAACTAGCACAATAGAATTTGAGGGGTCAAATTTCCTTTCCTTGGCTATTTTTTGTATTTGGGTCACCTTGTTTAAACCTTGGTTTATATTATGATTTATACTCATATGTTCTTGTATTATCATATTATTTTAGCCATATGGTTGTGTTCACTCCATTAATTTATTTTAAAATTATTAATGTTAATCCCTTATTTCCTAATGTTTGATCTTGTTGTTTAGTGCTAATTTTACCCTATTTTATGGGAATCATTTATGGATTGTTTGTTTATGCTAATGAGGTATTTGGGGCACATAATTTTGAATAAGGTGATCCCAACTACCCATCTTAAATGCCACATGTTTTTCAAACTCGGATTTGGGTAATATGTGTCATTTAGGAGGATTAAAATGCAAGCAAAGGGATAAATTTCCTTTTAAAAGAGACCCTAGGCCCTATATGTATGGGTGGGTAGGATAATTTTAAGGAAACTTTACCTATTTTTCTTCTCTTTCGACCACCTGCAATGATGGTTATTTGTTTTGGGTTTTATTTAGGGATATGGATATTTCCATGATTGTCTTGATTTTTTTTCTTTTCTTCTTTTTGAATTTGGGGTGCATTTTTGGGAAAGTTTCAAAGGTGGAATCTTGGGTGGAGGGTGACACTTTTCACCCTCCAAGTTACGTGTGTTTTTGTCTCTCTCTATATGATCCCTCATGTTGAAGGGATTAGGGTTCTTTATCCTCATTTTTTTGTGGAGGTTGCTTTGGGAGCTTGGAAGCAAGAAGAAGCAATTTGTGGACAAGATTGGGTTAGGGAATTTTTGATTTCTTGTGAGATATGATATAATGCCTAATTGCTTATTGTTTTGATAATGTAATTATGTTTCTTTCATGGGGAAATTTTTTGTGTTTGAAATAATTTTAATTGTGTTTAGTTTTATGGTTTCTTTGTCCACCATTGAGGGGAGTGGATTTCAGAGTGTATTGAGAAGATGGATGAATCACTTTCACTCTCACCTTCATTTCTTGATGGACAAGGTTGATGGTTTTATGTTTCCCCCTACACTTTGTTTGTTATAGGAGCTGATTGCCATTTGGCTTGGAAATCACCTCTTATCTTCACTTAAGGAATATTATAAGTTTGAACATCCCTAGTGGAGAGGGGCATGAAGAGATAAGGGAAATTAAATAAAGAGATAAGTATATTTTGAGGCTTGTTTTTTTTGGGAATTCTTATTTACTATGTATTAGAAAAATTGGGATATCTTCATCCCCTCCTCCCATGAAAATAGGCATGGATATTGTCAATTTTTTATAATTTCTTATTATTATTTTGCTATGTTGTGAAATTGCAAGCCTTGTAATTTTTATTGCTTTTTTTAAATCTTGAGTGCTAGTTAGAAGCATTGTTTCCTCTTTCCCATGGGCTTGAGGAGACACTAGAATTTTCTCATTGTTCACTTTGAGGCAAACAATAATGTCAATTGGTTGGGAGGCCAACCGGTCTATTCTTGTGGATTTTTGGGAGTTATTTGGTTCATTTGGAACATGGATTGAAGTTGGGAACATGAAAAATATTGTAGGTTTTGATTGCTATTTTTAAGTTAGAAAATTTGTAAACAAAATTACCATATTTACTCCAATTTGTGTAGGTCTTGTCTACTTGTATTTTATGAAGAATTTCTCTTTCTCATGGTTAAGGATTGAATGCAAGAAAATATACTTTTAAATATTCATGATTGTGATAGGAATAAAACATAGTTTAATTCATCATTAGTTTATATTTGAATAAATGTAATAAGTTAAAGTATTTAATTTAATTACTTTAAACTTATGTTAATAGGTATTAGTTATCCTTAGTTGTTAGTTAAATAAGTGATAGTGTTATCATCCCAATGTTTGTGGGATCATGTTATATTTGCATATTTTGTTCCTAGATGATTTCCATGAGGGGAAATAGGGGCAGTTAGGGGTAATATGTTATTTCTGCATACTTTCTCAAATTAGGTGATTTGTTTCCATGTATTTTGGATGAGATAGAAGCTATCTAATATATATAAATATTGTAGCTATCTGATTTGTCTATAATGCTTGATTTTGATATTAATAAAATACACAAGCACCATCTTGTTTATGTGCAAAGCTTCTGTGTCAAATATTGTTTTCAAGTATTCACTGTAAAGATTTGGTATCAGAGCAACATTTTGATCTAGAGAGGAGTGTAGGAAGTTATAGGGAAGTTTAGGGAGATGAGGAGAAATTACAAAGCTTGGAGGAGCCATTGATGCCACTAGCCATTTCTCAGCCCCTACCCTAATTCACACCCCGGTTCAGCGGATTGATTTGCAGTTGAGCAACACCTGCAGTGAAATAATAGACCCTTAAAGACTTGGATGTAACTATGTTGCAAAAGGTGACATTGTTTCATTCTCTAGTGTTTTTTTAAATTAACTGTACCTACATTTTTTTTAAATTGGAAGCATTTTAAAGAAATATATGATATTTTTGTATTATGGGAACTTGAGCTTTTCAATCTCCCCACATAAATTCTCCTTCCTATCCTTTGTGATATGTTTTTTCATAAATCTAGAAAGAGAATTGTACATGTCTGTGAAAAGATCTATGTCCAAAGCGTCTAAGCTTGAAACAATTTGAGGAGGAGAAATGAGATTAGAGATAAACCTGAAAGAAGAAAATATTTCACAGTGGCCAATGTTATTCTAAAATCAAACCTGAAAAATAGAAAAGGGGAGCAGTGAAGCCTCCAAACATCTAAAACGCTGATTTGTAGACATAGTAAAATCAGCCAAAAATGTGAAAAATTTCTCAGGAAATCAATAAAAGAAAGGTAAACGATAGATATATTAAAGGAGATGAAGGAAAAAAGGTTGACGGTAAATAAAACAAGGCTATACGCATGCACGTAAGTCTTACCCACATTTTTTTGGTAAAAAATATGTTTTTAAATTTTTTTTCCTTTTTTGGATTTTCTGAAAAAAATTAGAAAAAAAAAATAGGTCGGATTTGGAAAGGGACTCGAGAAGATATTGAAATCAAAACATAAAAAAGCCATAACTTTCAACTTGTACGTCAGATTGAGGTGCCATTTTTTTTGAAAGTGTGTATTTTTGTGAGATTTGCATCTTGGTGTAGATTTTAATAAGCTTTGTTTTGTAAAAATTAAACAAATTAAATATTTCTTGTATTTCAAAAGAGGCCAAAGAGTCTAAAATAATATATTTCAAATCGGCCAAGAGATCCATTCAATATTTGCAAATCGGCCATAGAGCTAAATTTGTAATAGGGCCAATAGTGTAAAAAATTCATTGTACACGACCAGCAAGGAGCCCAAAATAAATCAAATAATTTTTTTGGGGGGGGGGGGATGTTCATGCTTTAATGGGGGAAAAGTGTTCAAATTTTTCTTCTACTGTTTATCACTTTTCACAATGGCCGCAATTATGGCACCAAAATTCTTTTTGCCAGATTCTCAAATTTTGCATTCTAATAATTATCCATTGTAGAAAACAAAAATTCACACACAACTTGATTTTGAAAATCTATGGTTTGTTGGTTTTGGTACATTAACAAGATCTGCAATAGATGTTACATAACAAGAATCATGCAAATCATAAAGAAAAGTTAATAATATTGTTTAGTGTTTTAGATGAGGTAAAACCTCCTATTCATGAGACGAAAACAATAAAATAATCTTGGGACAAGTTAAAAATAGTATATGAGTTAAAAAATAAGAACACAATTCTTCATCTATAGAGTTAACTATTGAACTTAAAAATAAAACAAATTGAGAAAGTTGAAATGTTTTTGAGAAGAGTAGCAACTTTGCGTGCATCACTTCAAGATTTGGAAGAAGTAACTGACACATCACTCGTGCCTATAGTATTGAGAGATCTTCCTCCTTCTTATAGGATTTTTTTTACCATGTTAAACATAAATGGTCAAACAACAAATTTTGAAGAGTTAGTGAATATGCTACAACAAGAGGAAGCTATTCAATCAACTACTGAAATTGAAGAGAAGGCACTTGCTTCTAATCAAAACGGAAAAAAATAGGCTAAGTGTAGTAAACAACCTCAAAAGCAAGGTAATACTCAAGAAGTCCAAAAGGACCAACAAAAATGTCTTATTTGTGGTCGAAAAAGACATGAGTTAAAAAATTATTTATGCAACACAGTCCAATAAGGATAATCAAGTGGTAAACAGATTAATTACCAAAAAATTAAATCTTGTAAACAACATAATAAACATGGAAAAAATAATAAGTGGAAGAAGAAACCAACTCAACAAGGAAATGTAGCCAAACAGGAAGATAAATTTGATGATGATAAATTCCTATATTCTACACAGTAAAATGAAGTATCAAATTCTACATATCAAATTTGGTATGTCGACTCTAGTGTAACTTGACACATGACAGGAAAGAAAGATTGATTCTACATAATGAGTAAAACACTTGCCAAAAATCACGTCTCTTTGGGTGATGATACATCTTACAATTTTGAAGACATTGGTTCCATTTCACTACCACTTGGGCAACATAATTGTAAAATTATAGATGTTTTTTATGTCTCTAGTTTAACAAAAAAATTGTTATCCTTGAGTGAATTATTAGATCACAATCTCAAAATTGAATTTGATTGTAAATGCGGTAAAAAGATGTGCCAAATTCGAGATAAGTCATGAAGTTCCAAAATTGTTGTATAAGCTTTGAATGTGGGAAGAATTTTCTAGTTGGATTTTGTTCAATGAAATGATCAAGCAATTATAGCCAAGGATACATCATCAACACAACTATAGCATCGAAGACTTGGAAATGTGGGTGTTGGCTATCTTGACACACTTCGTTGATAAAACATGGTTAGGGGTTTACCATCTCTAAAAAAGGTATAGATAAATGTCAACATTTTTTGATAGGAAAACAACATACAACACAATTCAAACATACTACATTTCAGGCTAAGGAAAAACTTTACTTGGTGCATACCGATCTGTGCATACCAATGAGACCTAGCCAGTCTGGACTTCAATATTTCATGCTCTTTATTGATGATTTTTAAAGTAAAATTTGGATATACCATATTTCAAAAAAATATCAAGATTTTGAAACTTTCAATAAGTTAAAAGCCCTTGTTGAAATAGAGTCTAGCAAGAAAATAAAAACACTCCGCTCAAATTAAGGGGGAGAATACACTAGCAAGGAGTTCAATGTTTTTTTGTAAAAACATGGTGTTCATTTTCAAATGGCTCCTCCTCACACATTGCAAAAAATTATGTTGTTGAAAGGAAAAATCGTACTATCATGGACATGGTGTAATGTATGATTGATGATGCAGGGTTATTAAAAACATTTTCGGCTAAAGTAACTAAAATGACAGTCTATTTACTAAACATGGTTCCCACTGCATCTCTTAATGGAGTAACACTACAAGAAGCATGGTAAGGGCATAAGCCATCTATTTCACACCTTAGAGTTTTTGGATGTAAAGCTAGTATGTACATTCCTAAGAAACAAAGAACTAATCTTGATATGAAATTAAAACAAACTTATCTTCTTGGGATACAGTGTTGAAGCACTTGGCTATAGACTTATGAATCTAAGAACTAGAAGGGTATACACTAGTCATGATGTTGATTTATTTGATAAGAAAGAAGTAGATGCTCCTTCCATACACTCACATGATAAAAAAATCATCCCTAGAGTTAAAACAAAGGATGGTAATCACTTTGATGACATCAGTGATGATGGGGTAGATAATGAAATTTAACCTCCCATAGGTACCACAAAAAGTAAACCTAAATGGTGTATAAGAATGATTAGAGTTGTAAAATTGGATGGTTTCCCTGAGACATCTACCATTGCATTGAGGACTCGCAGTATGGCTATAAATTAGGTCAATTTGGCCTTAATGGGTAAAGTTTTTAAAACTATTGAGCCTTCCTCAGTTTCAGAAGCCCTACAGTCTAAACCTTGGAAAGATGCTATGGATGTAGAATATAAGTCACTTATGAAAAATAATACATGACAACTTACAAATCTTCCAGTAGGGAAAAAGCTGATTGGATGCAGATGGATCTTAAAAATGAAGTACAAATTAGGTAGAAAATTGATAAACATAAGGCTAGACTAGTTACTAAGGGATATGCTAAAAAATAAGGCATTGATTATGAGGAGACTTTTGCTCCCACAGCTAAGATAAAAACGTTTAGGTTAATTTTGTCTCTAGCTGCATAATTTGGCTAGAAAATACACTAAATAGATGTGAAAAGTTATTTTCTCAATGGTGATTTACAGGAAGAAGATTACGTGACTCAACCAAAAGGTTTTGTCATACCAGGTAAAGAGGAAAAGGTATTTAAACTCATAAAATCACTATATGGTCTAAAGCAGTCTTCCAAGACATGGTATATAAAAATCGACAAGCATCTCATTAAACATGGATTCAACAGGTGTCCATAGGATCCTAATCTCTATCTCAAAAAGAAAGGGGGGAGATATTGATCAGTGTATTATATGTTGATGATCTAGTCATCACTTGAGGATTAGTGAGGATGATTGATTCAACAAATAAAGATCTAACATGATCATTTAACATGACCGATCTCGGGCTTCTTAATTCTTTTCTTGGAATTAAATTTTAGCAAAGAGAATCATATCTTCGTGCCACAATTGAAATATGCCAAGACAACGCTCGAGAAATTCAATATGATGGATTGTAAGACATTTTCAACACCTATGGAGAAAAGACTTTAAATTTCTCAAATAGATCCATCACCATAAGTAAATGCAACTCTCTATCGGTAGTTGATTGGGAGTCTCATCTACTTGACTTACACTAGGTCAAATATCAGCTATGTAGTTAGCTATCTTTCATAGTTCATGCAAAAACCAAGGGTTTCTCGCTGGAAAATAGCAAAACAAATACTGAGGTACATCAAAGGAACTATGGACTATGGCCTAGAATACAAGAATAATAATAACTTCTTCTTGACAAGATATTCAAATTCATATCATGTAGGAAACATAGAAGATAGGAAATCCACTTCAAGATATGTATTCTTTTTGGGGTCTGAACTAATATCATGGGGGAGTAAGAAGAAGACTTGTGTTTCAATATCCTCCACACAATCAAAATATCATGCAGTAGGTGGAGGTGTCTGTGAGGCGATATGGTGTCGACGTATACTTGAAGGATTGGGAATACCAAAGAAAGATCCAACTATTTTAAATGTTGATAATGAAGGAGTAATAAATCTTGTTCGGAATTCTCTTTTTCATGAGCACACCAAACACATTGAGGTGTAGGTAAATTTAATTTGCGAACATGTTCAAAACAACAAAATCCAACTCCAATCTTGCCTAACAGATATGCAACATGTAGATGTCTTCACAAAGTCACTTATTTGAGGTAAATTTGAGGAATTTAGAGAATATCTCTCCTGTTCACTTGAGACCATGTTGAATTAAGGGGGGGAATGTTAGGAATAAAAGTTATCTTAATTCATCATTAGTTGATATTTGAATAAATGTAATAAGTTAAAGTATTTAATTTAAATACTTTAAACTTATGTCAATAGGTATTAGTTATCCTTAGTTGTTAGTTAACTTAGTGATAGTGTTCTCATCCCAATGTTTGTGGGATTATGTTATATCTTGCATATTTTGTTCCCAGATGATTTCCATGAGGGGCAGTAGGGGCAGTTAGGGGTAATATGCTATTTTTGCATATTTTCTTAGATTAGGTGATTTGTTTCCATATATTTTGGATGAGATAGAAGATATCCAATATCTATAAATATTACAGATCTCTCATTCATTTGCAATACTTGATTTTGATATTAATAAAATACACACGCACGATCTTGTTTATGTGCAAATAATTTGTGTCAAATATTGTTTTCAAGTATTCATTGTCAAGATTTGGTATCAGAGTAGCATTCTAATCTAAAGAGGAGTGTAGAAAGTTTTAGGGAATTTTAGGGAGATCTAGAGAAATTACAGAGCTAGGAGGAGCCATAGTTGTCCCCAACCATTTCACAGCCCCTACCCAAATCCACACCCCATATCAGTGGATTGATTCACATGTGAAGAAAACCTGGAATGTAATCACAAGCCCGTGTAGACCTGGATGCAACTATGTTGTAAAAGGTGACATTGTTTCATTCTTTGGTATTTTCTTTTTTTTAAAAAATTACCTATACCTTAATTTTTTTAAAAAATTGGAAGCATTTTTAAGACATGTACAATTTTTTTATATTGTGGGAACCTAAGATTTTAAATATCCCATGAAAATTCTCCTACCTATTCTCTGTGCTTTGTTTTTTCATAAATCTAGCAAGAGAATTGTACATGTCTATAATAAGATCTATGTCCAAAGTGTCTAAATTTGCAACAATTTGAGGAGGAGCAACGAGATTAGAGATCAACATGCAAGAAGAAAATATTTCACAGCGGCCAAGGTTATTCTGAAAGTAAATGTGTAAAATAGAAAAGGGGATCAGTGAAGCCTCCAAACATCTAAAACACTAATCTGCAGACATAGTAAAATCGGCCAAAAACATGAAATAATTCCTAGGAATGCAATAAAAGAAAGGTAAACAACAGATATATTGAAGGAAATGGAGAAAACACGGTTGAAGGTGGATGAAACAATGCTATACGCATGCACGTAAGCCATACCTATGTTTTTTGTTAAAAAATATGTTTTTAAAAAAAATTTCTTTCTTGGATTTTCCAAAAAAAATTAGAAGTAAAAAAAATAGCCTGGCTTTAGAAAGGGGCTTGAGAAGTTATTGAAATCGAAACTTAAAAGAGCCATAAATTTCAATTGGTACCTTGGATTGAGGTGCCATTTTTTTTGAAAGTGTGTATTTTTTTGAGATCTATGTCTTGGTCAAGCTTTTAATAAGCTTTGTATCATAAAAATTTAACAAATTAGAGATTTATTTTATTTCAAAAGAGGCCAAAGAGTCCAAAATTATTATTTTTAAATCGTCAAAGAGAGCCATTTTATTTTTGCAAGTTGGCCATAGAGCCAAATTTGTAATAGGGCCAATAGTGCCAAAAATTCATTGTACGTGACTGAAAAGAATCCCAAAATAAATCAATTAATATTTTTTTGGGGAGGGGGGGGTGATGTGTATGCTTTAAGGAGGGAAAAGTTTTAAATTTTTTCTTCTATTGTTTATCACTTTTCACAATGGCCGCAATTACGACACCAAAAATATTTTTACCAGATTCTCAACTTTCGCATTCTGATAATTATCTAGCATGGAAAACAAAAATTTGTGCACAACTTGATTTTGAAAATCTATGGTCTGTTGTTTCTGGTACATTAACAATATCTGCAACAGATGTTACACAACAAGCTACATTTGATCCTGCAAATCAAAAAGAAAAGTTAATAATCTTGTTTAGAGTTTTAGATGAGGTACAACCTCATATTTGTGAGACCACAACAGGAAAATAATTTCAGGACAAGTTAAAAACATTATATGAGTCCAAAAATAAGAACATAATTCTTCATCTAGAGAGTCAAATATTGAACTTGAAAATGCAACCAACTAAGAATGTTGAAATGTTTTTTAGAAGAGTAGCAACTTTACATGCATCACTTCAAGATTTGGAAGAAGTAACTGACACATCACTTGTGCCTAAAGTATTGAGATATTTTCCTCATTCTTATAGGATTTTTTTGACCACGTTAAACACAACTGGTCAAACAACAAATTTTGAAGAGTTGGTGAATATGCTACAACAAGAGAAATATATTCACTCAACTACTGAAACTGAAGAGCAAGCACTTTCTTCTAATCAAAAAGGAAAAAAATAGGCTAAGTTTAATAAACAACCTCATAAGAAAGGTAATACTAGACAAGGAAAAAAGGACCAACAAAAATTTCTTATTTGTGGTCGAAAAGGACATGAGTTAAATTTTTTTTGGTACCACACATTCCAACAAGGATCATCAAGTGGTAAAAAGATTAATTACCAAAAATTAAAATCTTGTCAACAACAGAATAAACATGGACAAAATAATAACAAGTAGAATAAGAAACCAAATCAACAATCAAATGTAGCTGAGCAAGAAGATCGATTTGATGATGATGAATTGCTATATTATGCATTGTCAAATGAAGTATCCAATTCTACAAATCAAATTTGGTATGTCAACTTGGGTGCAACTCGACACATGACATGAAAGAAAGATTGGTTATTCACAATGAGTGAAATACCCACTAGAAATCATGTCTCTTTGGGTGATGATACATCTTACAGTGTTTAAGGCATTGGTTCGATTTCACTACCACTTGGGCAACATAATTGTAAAATTACAGATGTTCTTTATGTCCTTGGTTTAATAAAAATTTTATTTTCCGTGAGCCAATTTTTAGATCAAAATATCAAAATTGACTTTGATTATAAAGGCGGTAAAAATATGTGCCTAATTTGAGATAAGTCATGAAGCTCCAAAATTGTTGTAAAAGCTTTGAATGTGGGAATAATGTTTTAGTTTTATTTTATTCAACAAAATGATCAAACACTTGTTTCCAAGGATACATCAACAACTCAACTATGGTATCGAAGAATTGGACATGAGAGTTTTGGCTATCTTGACACACTTCATCGATACAACATGGTTAGGGGTTTAATACCTCTAACAAAGGGTTAAGATAAATGTTAGAATTGTTTGGTAGGAAAACAACATAGAGCACCATTCAAACATTGTACATTTTGGTATAAGAAAAAACTTGACTTGGTGCATACCAATTTGTGGGCACCAATAAGACCTAGCCACTCTGGGTTTCAATATTCCATGCTCTTTGTTGATTATTTTCAAGAAAAATGTGGATATACTGTATTTCTACAAAAGACCAAGCTTTTGAAACTTTTAAGAAGTTGAAATCCCTTGTTGTAACAGAGTCTAGTAGGAAAATAAAAACACTCCGCTCAGATCAAAGGGAAGAATACACCAGTAATGAGTTCAATGATTTTTTGAAAACACATGGCATTCATCATCAAATGGATCATCCTCACACACTGCAAAAAAATGGTGTTGTTGAAAGGAAAAATCATACTATCATGGACATGGTGTGATTTAGGATTGATGATGTAGGTTTATCAAAACATTTTGGGCTGAAGCAACTAAAACGACAGTCTATTTACTAAAAAGAGTTCCCAATGTAGCTCTTGATGGAGTAACACCACAACAAACATGGTCAGGGTATAAGTCATCTATTTCACACCTTAGATTTTTTGGATGTAAAGTAAGTATGCACATTCCTAAGAAACAACAAAATAAGCTTGATATGAAATATAAAAAACTTATCTTCTTGGGATACAGTGTTGAAGAACTTGGTTATAGACTTATGAATCAAAGAACTAAAAGGGTATACACTAGTCAGGATGTTGAGTTCTTTGAGAATAAATAAGTAGATGCTCCTTCCATACACTCACATGATGAAAAAAGCATCCCTATAGTCAAAAACGAGGATGGTAATCACTTTGATAATGTCAGTGATGATGGGGAAGATATTGAAATTGAACCTCCCACAAGTACCACAAAAAGTATACCTAAATGGTGTACAAGTATGATTAGAGATGTAAAATTGGATAGTTTCCCTGACACATCTACCACAAGAATGAAGAGTCACAGTATGGCTCTAAATGAGGTCAATTTAGCCTTAATGGGTAAATTTGTTGAAACTATCAATCCTTCCTCAGTTGTAAAATACCTACAATATAAACCTTGAAATATGCTATGGATGCAAAATATAAGTCACTTATGAAAAATAATACATGACAACTTACAAATCTTCCACCAGGGAAAAATTTGATTGGATGCAGAAGAATCTTTAAAACGAAGTACAAAATAGGCAAATTTTTTTATAAACATAAGGCTAGACTAGTTACTAAGGGATATGCTAAAAAATAAGGCATTGATTATGAGGAGACTTTTTCTCCCACAGCTAAGATAAAAACTTCTAGGTTAATATTTTCTCTAGCTGCACTGTTTGGCTAGAAAATACACTAAATGGATGTGAAAAGTTCTTTTCTCAATGGTGATTTCCAAGAATAATATTACCTCACTGAACCAAAAGGTTTTGTTATACCAGGTAAAGAGGAAAAGGTATGTAAACTCATGAAATCACTATATGATCTAAAGCAGTCTCCCAGAACATGGTATATAAAAATAAAAAAACATCTCATTCAACATAGATTCAATAGGAGCCCACAGGATCCTAATCTCTATCTCAAAAAGCAAGGGGGGAGATAGTGATCATTGTAGTATATGTTGTTGATCTAGTCATCACTTGAGGATCAGTGAGGATGATTGATTCAAAAAATAAAGATATAGCATGATCATTCGACATGCCTTATCTTGGGCTTCTGCATTATTGTCTTGGACTTGAAGTTTGGCAAAGAGAAAATCATTTCTTTGTGTCACAATTGAAATACACAAAGAAAATGATTGAAAAATTCAATATGATGGATTGTAAGCCATTTTCCACACCTATGGAGACAAGAATTCAAATTTCTCGAATAGATCCATCACCACAAGTAAATGTAACTCTTTATCGGTAGTTGATCAGGAGTCTTATCTACTTGACTTATACTAGGCCGTATATCAGCTATGCAATCAGTTATTTTTCATAGTTCATACAAGAACCAAGGGTTTATCACTGGAAAGAAGCAAAGTAGATACTGAGGTACATGAAAGGAACTATGGACTATGGCCTAGAATACAAGAAGAATAATAATTTCTTGTTGACAAGATATTTAGATTCAGATCATGCAAGAAACATAGATGATAGGAAATCCACTTTAGGATTTGTATTCTTTTTGGGATCTGGACTAATATCATTAGGGAGTAAGAAGCAGCCGTGTGTTTCAAGATCCTCTATAGAATCAAAATATCGTGCAGCTGGTGGAGTTTTCTGTGAAGTGATATGGATTTGACATATACATGAAGGATTGGGAATACCACAGATATATCCAACTATCCTACATGTTGATAACGAAGGAATTGTAAAACTTGTTCGGAATCTTGTTTTTCATGAGCGCACCAAACACATTGAGGTTCAGGTATATTTCATTCATGAAAATGTTTAGAACAACAACATCTAGCTACAATATTGCCCAATAGATATGCAACATGCAGATGTCTTAAAAAATTCACTTTCTCGAGGTAAATTTGAGGATTTTAGATATTTTCTCTCATGTTCACTTGAGACCATGCTGAATTAAGGTGGGGAATGTTAGGAATAAAATTTATCTCAATTCATCATTAGTTGATATTTGAATAATTGTAATAAGTTAAAGTATTTAATTTAAATACTTTAAACTTATGTCAATAGGTATTAGTTATCCTTAGTTGTTAGTTAACTAAGTGATAGTTTTCTCATCCCAATGTTTGTGGGATCATGTTCTATCTTTCATATTTTGTTCCCGGATGATTTTCATGAGGGCCAATAGGGGTAGTTAGGGGAAATATATTTTTTCAACATATTTTCTCAGATTAAGTGATTTGTTTCTATATATTTAGGATGAGATAAAAGTTATCCAATATCTATAAATATTGCACCTCTCTCATTTGTTTGCAATGATTGATTTTGATATTAATAAAATACACAAGCACTATCTTGTTTATGTGCAAAGCTTGTGTGTCAAATATTATTTTCAAGTACTCATTTTCAAGAAGAGTATTTAAATTCTTTGTTGAAGGATACAATGTTTTTTTATATGTTACATAATTACTTGTAAAAGTGATTCTTTCAATCTTCTTAAAGAAATAGAACTATTGTTAAATTATTCTCGTAATCCTTTAGTTTTCTTTTTGAAATGATGTTGAAAAAACTAGGATATAATGAGATAATAGATGTGTTGTTGCACAAATACTAAAATGTGAAAGTTCTCCCCTTTTCTAAAATTGGAATTGTTTTATTTATTTCTCTTCTCAAGAAGAAAAAAAAAAAAAGACTACGTACTCTTCTAGTATTTTCTCTATCTATGAAAATTGATCTACATTGTAGTTGTTTGCATCAAGAAATCTTGGAAGTGGGTTAATTTATATCTCTGTTTGTATCTTCTAATCTTGCAAAATGAGGATTTGTTTTATCTTTTGAAATAACATAGTTTTAATTATGCTCATACTATATAGTGTTCTTGAAACATAGTTAAATCCTCAAATAGTTATATCATGAGCAAGTAACTTAGAGGACCTTATATATATTTGTGAACTGTTTCAAATCATAAAATTAAAAAAATGTAAATCATATGAATTTATCTCTGAAACCCAAGTAAATTGATTGTTTTCTTTTGATAAAACATAACCATAAAATTATACTTGATTAATTTCAAGGAATTATATATATATATATATATATATATATATATATATATATATATATATAGGGTTTATTTTATCTTTGAAAATGAATTAGTTTTAATTCTACTCTTTTTAAATAGTTTTTGGTGATTAATATTTGAATCTTCATATATTTTTATCATGACCAAAATATTTAGAGGACCTTACACACACACACATCATAAAATTACAAAAAATAAATCATTTGAACTTATCTCTGAAACCAAAGTAAATTGATTGTTTTCTTTTGATAAAATGAAATTAGAAAATTATACTTTGATTAATTTCATGGCATATATTAGTAACGATAAATTTATATGAATGTATATTCTTTAAGTTATCCCTAAAATTTGTTATGGAAACCAAACTCATATAATAAACAAAAAAAAAACCACAAAATATTTCAAATTAAAATATTGACCTATTGATTCTTATGTGTGTGTGTGTGTGTTGTTTATATAAAAAAATTTAAGGCATAGTTGGGAGGGGTTGGATAGTTGGCCATCCAAACCCCTCTCATCTTCTTCATTATAATCATAGCCACAACTCTGTCATGGTCTTCGTCCCTATAATAGCCATTGTTTTGGCTCAATGCCACAACCATCCCTCCCTTGGCACATTTACTTTACGCTTTAGGCATTGGACGAACCATGCACATTGTTATATATATATAATCTTATTACCCAAAAGAAAAAATAATATAACTCTCCTCGAAAGAAAGTTAAAACATGCATAATATTTTCATAATAACAAATGAAACCCATGACAACCTGGATGAAGAATTTCTCCTCTCTCAAAATGAGTATTTTGACCAAAAAATTATTACAGAAATAATAATGGATGTCCATTCATGGATCTTGAATATCAAACACTAGTGGTTTTCTATTTAAAGGGAATAAATAAATTGAAGGAGCATCCATGTATCTTGCTTGAGCTCCTTGAAGGCTCGCTTCCTCTTCCTCATACTTGTAAACAGAAAATGCAACCAAATAAAAATGAAAATGAAATAAAAGTGAGTTTTATGGTATCCCATAAGGAAATTAGGGCGTCGTTACATGCCCTAAGATCATAAAGTGGATAGTCCTTTGATATAAGGGATCTCCTTTATTCCATATTTAGTGTTTTAAGTGATTTATATTTTTTACCATGTTAGTTAATTAATATATGTTTATGTTGTCTTATCTTAACTAATTAAATTTTAATTAGGTATGGGTCTATTTAAGGGAACAAATTGGACCCATGCGCAACTCTAGTAACCGTTGAGGAACATTTTTCCCTTAATATATCTTTTAAAATAAAATACATGATTTGAATTTTATAATTAATTTTACTACTTTGATTGTGATCATCATAAGTTTAAAATAATTAAGTAGCTTGATTAAGCGGTTTTGTATCATTTTCATTGTAATGTATTTTATCTAGAACTTAGTCGTATTTGGTTTTATCATATCATTTTTATTAAATTTAAAAAAATTCAACACTTTATTGATATTATAATATTAATACCAATTTCCTTTGGTAAATTTGGACTTATTTTGGAACCACACAAAATGGGGTGCAACATCTAATATCCGAGCGAGGTTGCAACACCAAACACTCTGGGGTTTAAACCATAGATAGTTTTAAGCTTGAGTTAGGTAAACTGGCCTTAAATGAATGTTTCCACAAAACCTAATGTATCTTTCTCCCCCATGTTCAGGATGCTAGGGCACGATACAAGACACCATCTTGTGATGACCCGAGGTTGTGAGAAGTCAACCCTAATTACTCTAGTAGCCAATTAATGGCCACATATTTTATATGTACTTATGATGAGAAATCCACAAGATCACCTTCCAGTACAACCAGAGCTAGCAGAGGAGGTTAGTCAACAAAATTTTGAGGCACATCTAAATAAGGCCTCCCATTCTTCCACCCACCATTGTGACTCGTCGCAATAATAGAGGTATTGTAGCCCTTAAGTCTAGGTTCAAAGAGTAGTAGAGACACGCCTTCATGGTCAACCAACATATGGTGCTATTAGGGATCTTCTCTATCTCTAACATCCTACATATGAAGAGATAATCGATGATTTTTGGGCCAAGTCTTGACTTCTTAGTCTTGACAATTACATTGGGTTGCACCCATATAAGAGGAATGTCAAGGATCACCTTTCCATCCATCTCATCTGAGATACATGTGGCATTTTATGGATGAATGAGAAGTGGAAGATCCATTTGAAACATGACATAATTACTTAGGAGTTATTCGATGAGTGTTTTCAAGCTTGTTACATGTCTAATAACTTCATACAGAAGAGGATTGACAAGTTCTATGATCTTCAATGGGGATTAGGAACTATACCTCATAATGTGTGCCAATTTTTGGATCTTTCATTATATACGGATTACCTTTATGATGAGAAGTTATAGGTCTACAGGTTCATGAGGGGCCTAAATGCAGATTTGGTCTGAGAACTTAAGATTTTATTTTCTCTAACCTTGGAAAAGGTGGTGGAGAAGTATTACTCGGAAGATGAGAATAGGTACAAGGCTCAGAAGTCTCAAGATAAGAACAAAGTAAGTTACATGAGCGAGTCCATACTCTTCAAGATCACAAATAACAAAGATTTTATCAACCACAAGAGAAGGTTTTAGACCTACATAGTCAACTATGAGACCCCCTCACACCCACAACAACACTTGTAAAAGATGGCTCCTCAATATTAGAGGTCTAAGACAACTCAGGACAGTCAGAGAGGTAGGCGTCAAGGTGGTCATATTTTGGGTAGAGATTAGTGACTTGGTATTTAGCATCCTTTTTCAGATATTTCATAGTAGTTCACTAGGGTAGGAAGTACAGGTTCAGTCCACCATAGTACAAGATGGAATCCTACGTAGAGATACACCAAGATGTTTTATTTGTGGAGCTCGTGATCACTATGTTTGTTTCTTTCCACAGAGACCCTATTTTGTTGATGGGTAAAAAGATCTATTTTTCTAGAAGATAATAGGGGATGTAGGGTTCCCTCACTGTGTCTATGCCATAATGGACAACCATCAGCCTGAGCACTAGGCCATGCTCATTGAGACTACAAGTATAATCAGAGGTAAATTTTTTTAGTGATTCTAATTCTTTCATATCACCTTCTTTAGTGTATTGGTGTGGGTTGGTGGCCTCTAGGAAGTATGATAGATGGAAAGTAGAGTTACCCACTTAGGCCTATGCTGAGATTTATATCCTTGATCCAAGAGTGTTTTCCACTACCGTATACCTCTGTATTTTACCTTTAGAATCCTATGAGGTTGTATTGTGTATTGATTCCCATCGAGATAAGGTTTATTTTTGGAACAAGATTATCAAGTATTCTGATGACTTGGGTAGTTTTGTAGTGATTTTTGGTGTTCATAAACTAGTTTCCTTGTGTGTGATATCCAACATGCATCTTAATTAGAGCATGTACAAGGGTTGTCAGATGCTTTCTATCATGATTCATGATAGTTCTAAGGAGACTCTAGTGACTGCATGACTTGATGAGAATCATATTTTAAGAGATTTTGTTGACTTATTTCCTAGTGAGCTTCTTGGTATGCCACCACATTGAGAGTTGGACTTCACGATTGACATTTTACTAGGTTATTCTCCCATTTCATGAGAACCTTATAAGGTGACTACCCTTGAGGCTCATGAGGTTAATATTTAGTTAGAGGATTTTTTAGATAATGACCTCATTCAACCTACTGTGTCTATTTTGGGTGCAATAGTGATATTTCTGAAGAATAAGGATGCATTATTTCGTCTATATTTTAATCTCAAATAGTTGAACAAGGTAATAGTGAAGAACCATTATCCTATTCTTTTGATAGATGACTTGTTTGATCTGATGTGGGGAGTCAATGTGTTCTCTAATATGGACCTAAAGTTGGGATATCATCAGCTTTGGATTACATAGGTAAACATCCATAAGATAGAATTTGGGAATCGGTATGGGAACTATGATTCCATCAGTGGTTCCCTTAAAATTGACTAATCTGCTACCATTATTTATGAACCTCTTGAATGGGATTTTTAAGGAGTTTTTGTATCAGTTTTTCATTATTTTCTTGAATGAATTTTTGATTTACACACTCTCAATGGAGGAACACCAAGAGCATTTGAGGGAGGTATTATGGGTTATGAGAGAGCATAGGATTTTTGAGAACTTGGAGAAGTGTTCCTTATTCTATACTGAGAATCAATACTTACTACTTGGGTCACATCATTATAGGTGAGGGTATCTCTGTAGATCCATCGAATATTCAATCTATCCTTGATTGGCTAGACAAGACCACAATGAAAAAGGTCTAGAGTTTCATGGGGTTAGATGGTTATTATCATAGGTTTATTCAAAAATTAGCCGGATGATTACTAATCCTATTACTTCCCTTCAACACAAAGGAATAGTTTTTTTGGATAGAAAAGTGCAAGAAGGATTTTTAGTTTCTCAAGGAGTGCTTGATATCTATGCCTATCATTGTAGTTTTAGATCTTTTAGTAGATTTTGTGGTTTACACAGATGTACCAATAAAGGTACTTGGAGAATTTCTCATGTAGGAGCACCACATCATTTCTTTTGTTTTCCTCTTATCTCAAGGATTAATATCTCAATCACCATACCCATGATCTTGATCTTACAAAAATGGTGCATGCCTTAGGCTGTTGGAGGCATTTCCTTTTAGGAAGGAAATTTATTTTGAGGATAGATCATTTGAGTTTGTAATACATATTTTTACATCCCAATCTCAATGCCCAAAAATGACGTTGAATGGAGTTCCTTTGTGAGTATGATATGGAAATTCAATATATCAAGGGAAAGATAAATGTCATCGCAAATTATCTTAATAAACATCAACTTAAGATTACAACCTTGACCTCATGATCACATCTTTGAAACCAGATCTTCAACATCTACCTAATGACAAATTGTATGAGGGTTTCAGATTAGTGGTGGATTCATAGAGACCCTTTGAGGTAAAATATGTTGGTTGCACTTTAGAGTCATATGGTCTTACTTGACATTATAGGCATAATTATGTGCCTAGATAAAGGGAATTATGAATTATTATTATTTCTAAGGCACATCAAGATACTTATATGACTAATCTTGGCATTAAGAAGATACATACAGAGTTGAGATAGTTATACTTTTGGATAGGGTTGAATCATGACATTGCAATTTTTTTAGCCCAATGTCTTGAGTGCAAGAGGGTTAAGGTCAAGGCATTCTCACCCCATGGATATTCTTTATCCTCATGAAATTCTAGAGTGGAATTGGAATGTGGTTTCAATGGATTTTATATTTGGTATGCCTACTTCATCATATCATCATGACACCATTTATGGTGATGGTGGATAAGCTGACCAAGGTTGACTACTTTATTGTGATGAAGGTCACTTACAATGATGTTTCCATAGCTCAGGTTTTCATGCATGAAGTTGTGAGATTGCATGGGTTTATGATGATGATCATTTTTTATTCCATGACATAATCTATAATTTTAATATTTGAAGGTCTTTTCAGTCAATGTTGAGCACTAAGATCAATTTCATCTGCTCTTATCACCCTCAAATAGATGGATAGATAGAGAGGGAAAACTAGGTTCTCGAGAATATGCCTGAGGATGTATGTCTAATACCAGAAGAAAAAGTGGTAACATTATCTGTAACTTATGAAGTTTGAATATAAAAACAATTTCCATAGTTCTATTGGCATGGTGCCTTATTAGGATTTATATTGGAGACCTTACAAGATACCTTTGAGTTGTGAAATATTACTATTAAATG
This sequence comes from Taxus chinensis, assembly GCA_019776745.2. Taxonomy (NCBI): domain Eukaryota; kingdom Viridiplantae; phylum Streptophyta; class Pinopsida; order Cupressales; family Taxaceae; genus Taxus; species Taxus chinensis. The sequence continues at coordinate 667,526,526 of CM034150.1, forward strand.
ACAAGATTACTCTTAGTATTACTTACCTTTAGGACATGGACCAATAGGTTTTCATCATTAGATAATGTTTGGATTTGGCTTGTGCACGCTAGAAGGAATCTTCTAACACAAAGAGGGTTAGATGTCACTTCATGGTACGTGAAAATGTCTTTTGAGAGTACATTCACACAAGAATCCAATCCATTATGGAAATGTCTCTAAGATATTCCCTCATTTTATTGCATCTTTTGAGATCTTAGAGGCTATTGGTCATATTTCTTATCACCTAACACTTCCACCACAGTTATCCTGCAACCAAAATATATTCTATGTTTTGTTGTTACAGAAGTATGTACATGATATATCTCATGTTTTCGATTGGTTGTCATTGCAAGTGGATGCAAAATGATAGTGGACATTAGAGCTAGTATGTATTATAGAACATAAGAGGTTAGCCCTACAAAGATGAGACAAGTCTGGCCCTTTAGAAATGAGATGAGTTTGGCCCTTTGGGGGTGAGACTATGACCAGGTTAGGGTCCGGTGGGACATATATGATGAGAAACTAGCTACCTTGGAGCATGTGACACCTCTGAGGGCATGTTATCCTTATCTCTTTTATTGACTTCTAGAAGAAAGTCAATTCCTATGAGGGGGATGTAGTACCCACCTATTCTTCATTCCCATTTTAGATTGTGTTGACTCATTATATCATTGTACTATGCTGACAACGAAATTGTTATTGTGTTATTATCATTTGGGTGTTGATATTGTTATATGATATGGATATATATTAGCATTAGGATACTAAATCATTTTTTACATGTTATTAATGGGGCATATGATGTCAATGTACATTTATCATTTTCTGGGTATCGATATGATGTCATGTTATATTTACAATTTGATAAGATTTTATTTTAATACATCTTGGATTCATTGTCATAAAATATTCTTGCTACATTGGATGATTGATCATAGTATGATTTACTTGTTTTAGCTAGGTTCTGATATTATATGGATTATAATCATGATGCATACATGTTATCGTATCATTCAATTATTTGTATTGAACATGTTTGATGTTTGATTCAATTGTGCAAGTGGTAGGTTTTGTATGTTTGAGAAATGTGGGACTTATGAAGGAAATCTCTAACTAGCACACTAGTCCTTGAGGAGTAAAATTTCCTTTCCTTGGCTATTTTTGGTGTTTGGGTCACCTTGCTTAGAATATTTTTTATATGTGGATTTATACTCCTATGTTACTATATTATATTATTTCTTTACCCATATAGTTGTGTTCACCACTTTCTTTTCTTTTCACATTACTAACTTTAACCAATTTTTACCTAGTGTTTGATCTTGTTTGTTTGGTACTAATTTAACCCCATTTGGTGGGACTAGTTTATTGATTGTTTATTTATGATAATGAGGGATTTAGGGAACCTAATATTGGATTAGGTGATTCCAAATAGATTTTCTAAATTCCACATCTATCCCAAACTCAGATTTGGGAAATATGTGTCATATAGGATTAACATGCAAGATAATGGCTAAATTTACCTTGGAAAGATACCCTAGGACATTTTGGAAAAATAATATGTCACAAAGGAAAATTATGGGATTTCACTAATGCTCTAGGACTGTAGTCACTAAATCATGTGCTTGGAGTCAATATTTAGCCTTGGTCTCATAATAATATTCATATGATTTTTGAGTGAAGAAAGTACTAACTAACCCATGTCCTTCGACCATTTTAGTTTTATTTATATCATCACTTCTGATCTTCTAACCATACTTGTCTAGTCTTTTTTTTCATTTTTTGAACTTCTATTCCTAATTTGGTTGGCCAGCTAAGACTGGGGCATGCTAGGTGTCCTGGTCCCCTCTAGGAATCCTGATCCTCTTTGTACTTTGCTTCCATATTTTGGGAATTTTATATCCATTTGTGTTTTCCATATTTTTAGAGGTCAGCCTTTTAAAGGTTAATTATGAAATTAGAACAAGAGAACCATATAAATATAAAGTTATGAGACCATAATAAGAAACTAAGCACTAAACATCTACTATAACCATCTAGAGTTACATCCATCAAAGGCACCTAAGAGAACCATTGCATCCATCAAAGGCACCTAAGAGCATCATTGCATCCATCTAGCTCCATCAAAAGGCACATAAGGCTGGTTCATATGCATCACACTTCATAGGAGGGGAATATATTGTTTCCATGCAAACATTTGTTACATTCTACATCTAGTTATTTCTTGCTACTTCACAAAGTGTGACTTACACAAGAGTAACCCAAGGAACGATTTGCAAACACACACACACACACACACACACACACACACACACACACACACACCTAGAAATAAATTGGGTCTGAGATGTAGTGTAATGCTTAGTTAGTAATTCCAACATTAAGGCCGATAAGGATAGTCTGACCCCTTCCTATGTATATTTATTTTTTAGGTTTTTGTAGGTGATTCATTAGTGTAAGTTTTAAAATGACATATGACACAGTCCAACGCCATTCATGGGATAAGAATATAAGGAAGAAAATAACTTAGTGACACCTCAAATGAGGGTTGTAGGCTATTTATGCATACTAGGGCACCCACAGGTGCCCTATCCCTTTTCAGGCACCCCAGTCTAGTCAAAGAGCTAAGGTATGCACTTTCTCATGCTTCTGTGTGGTTTATTCCTTCTTTTTTTCGTCTATTTTTCTCTACGACATAGCCCCACACCTTTTTTAAATTAGCTAAGAACTTTGTAACCCTCTCTTACACATTAGGGTTTCACATTACTATTTACTTAGTTTGTTGGGTCATTACGTTTGTTTATCTAGCAAACTATTTCTTGCTTTACATAGCATTAGATAAGGCTAGGATATCCCATTTTAGTTTAATCATTTTGGTGAACCACACGCTCGACACCACCTTTATCTTAAGGAAATTTTTATCTTATTCGTCATGGATCAATGCTCTGAAGAATTTACTACATCCCAAGTTAAGGCCATTAATGATCATATCACTGAATATCCCCAAGATCTATATTTTTTTCTATATGCTTCTCATGAGGACGCTACAAACATTTCAGAACTTAATGTTTTTCCAGCTATTCCCACCATAGTTGGTACACAACCAACTGCTTCTACTCTTCCACCCATATCAATTGTTCATATTTCTGTTCCTACTCTTACCAATCATTATACCCCACCCCTTGTTTCAGATACACAACAACCTCCTTTATCAAGACTCTCTTTATCAAGGCCTTCAAGTGTAAATTCATCAATTAGAGCAGGCTACTTCTTGTGCATCTCTATCTTTGGATTCTAATTTGATACTACATACTCCATTTGCACCCGATATATCCACCTATTCATTTTCAAAAAACTTTATCACCCCTAAACTACCTATTTTCAAAGGACATGGTTACCCTCAAGAGCATCTATGAGCTTTCCATGTGGCTTGTCTAGATTTTGCGGATGATAATCTAATCTTAGTTAATATTTTTCCTCGTAGATTGCATGATTATGTGATGCAATGGTTTTACAACCTACAAGTCTATTCGGTAGCCTCATTGATTCATCTAGATGATGCTTCTCTCACTCACTTCTCTATCAATATTGGCTCTAATATCTCATATTCTCAACTCACACAACTTAAACAAGGATCTAATGAACACTTAACAAATTATGTTTTAAGATACAAAAAAACCTTAGCCAAGATGTCAAATGTTCTTGTGAACTCTAAGATTTAAGATTTATTCACCCAAAGTATACTACCACCTATTCAGGAAAGTGTCCTCTTTGAAACATCTCATTCTTTTGATCATATTTTTCATACTCTTAAGCTTCATAACTAAGCACTTAGCTATCAAACAACTTAAATACCAAGAGAAAGTATCATACTCTATGCATTTTTTGAGTATAATAACATTTAAACTATCTATAAATAAACCTACCAACATAAAATTCACTATCAATGCAGTAGCTACTAAAAAGAACTTCAGTCATAACCACCACAAAAAACATTCACTAAATTTCCTATTGCCCCATAGTTTATCTTACAATAGTTTCTTGAAATCAATCTTATCACACTTCCTACATCACTTGAATTGGATCCATCTCGATGAAAAGGAAGGAATTTCAATGATAAATTCTTATGTGATTATCAACACTGTGTGGGGAATTCTACCAGTATGTGATTCAAACTCCGCACTATCATCAAAGATCTTATCAATAACAATAAGCTTGAAATTTCCCGAGACTATATATTTCTCAACCAGTTAATGAAAATCATAATCTCAAATAATTTGGTAACCCACCTCCACAAAATGACAAGAAACATGTTGATCCATTGGATAATCATACTTAAAGTTTAGTGTTTCCATCTGAATCGGGCCCCTTAACTTCTTGTGGCTAACACTGAGATCAGTCCACCGGTCATATCTTTATCTAATCATGATTATCATGCCGCTTTCTCTTCTAATTTATTTCATATTTTCACCTTTATTGGATTTTTATCTATCAATAATACTAAGGTTGAGTCGTCATGGCCTATTATTACATGTTCTCTACCAATTCTTAATGTTATTCGTTATAGACATTCCCACATCTCACATCTGACTAACAATTCATATGGTGTTTTTAAACTTCATGTTATAATAGGACCTCCTAATATGATTGTACCTTTCCTTATTAGACAAATCATAGATGCTTGCGACAGACTCCTAAGCTTGAACTAGATTTTTCGGTCTCAATCTATAAATTATATGAATCATTTGTGACTAAAATTCCTTCATAACAATCAAGTTGTTTCTATCGAAGATGTACCTCCATCTAACCTAAGGATGTTCTCTCCCTAAGAACCAGTTCAAGTATCCCTTGCTTTTCTACCATATCACAACCCATGTTAATAAAAGTGCAATCTACTCCTAGTTCACTTACTCACACAATATCTATATGACCAAACTATTCTAGTAGTCCTACACATTGATATAGGCCTATTCCCCACATAATTACAACATCTCTACATAGATCTTCACCTTGTTTTGTTCCATGCAGATCTCCATCACCCACGTATTTTATCACACCTTTGAATTTGTCATATACTCATCCATCACATGCATATAGACTTCACTCACCGGTACAGGACAATCTACTATTCCACCACTACTAGAACATGGTCAAATGTTTTCTCTACCATTAGAATCAGATGATGAACCTGCATCCTTCACCTTCATTGGTTAGTTCATTAACTCACACATACTTAGGGAGAATAACATCCACACACCCCCCACATCCTAACATATGCACTTGTATCATACTCACCTTTACACACATACACATTCTAGCAATCACATATTCATCTATGGTACATACATCATCACTACCTTCTTATTCACTTTAGTGTTTTTGTTCACACTTGACTATTGAAGGCATTCTACACATCATAACCATAAAAACTGCATAATACTTACTACACCTTAGGCATCACATATCATCATATGATCCTACATCATCTATATTTCATGCACTACATTATAGGCTTTAGGTATTGCGAGTCTTCATACATTCTACGCATTACCTCCTACATCTTGTCTTACATACATCATACATATATTACACATGATTCACCCACTACACCATAGCTACCACATTTTTCACACATCATACATGTCATCTTACATTCCATTTTACATTTGTTATGCTATACATCTTATGGAATAGAAAAACCATCCATTACATCCTATTCTATCACATACATGACACATTTTGCATATTCACCTCTACATGTTGCATATTGGACTGTTGAGGGAAACATCATAAATGGACCAAATCACGCTAACACATTCATCATTCTATCTTCTCATGCGACATTACTAATGTTAGTGATATACGTCTTAGGTTATAGGGTCACTTATTATAACATAATCTCATGATAGGTTATGTCATCACTTTCGATTACATCATTTAGTGCTATACACTTTAGGATAAATCACGACCATTTTTCTATTCATCTTGTCGTGATATACACTTATGCTATAGGGTCACACAAAATTCATTTGTATATCGCATATCATATCCACATACTCATCACAACACATTACACATAACACATAATTTGACCATTTCCCGATGGTGAAATCTCATTTATGGTTCTTTCATGAATGCTAAGTGGGGATAATAAATGAACCTCACTACAATCATATTCATTTACTCAGGGGGCACACGGCTTCTATCATCCGCACTTCATTTTATGGTTGTGTTTACTCTTGATCATAATCGTTCTTACAGGTTCACTTTACTACACATGTTTGATAGATCCCTTGAATTTCATTATCTTTACCATACACACATGCACATTCACATCCTTTTCTAGTTTTGATCATAGATACTAAACTTCTACACGCAACACTATTTCTTGACACACTACTACTAGGGGCATCCCCATTCGTACACTTCAGGTTTTACTGTTTCGTTATCGTACTTAGAAATTTTTGTTATAATTTTATACATAGTTTGACATACTTGCTAATTTTCTTACATGCTAATAGGTGCTTCACGTACAACATGTTTTATACATAGATACTTGTTTCCATTTTTTTCTTACATTGTTTGTTATTGTCTGCTATTGTTTGTCTTGTCTGTGGGCCTTTCCCTTGTTTGTGTATACACTCTTTTTTTGTTTGAGGCCATGATGACCTTGAGTGTCTTGTGACAACATGGGTGGTTTCCCATGTTTGTAACCCAATTTGTGCAACCTATATTGTATTTTTGAATTTTTACATTGTCTGCTCATGTTTTAGCTCATACATTGTTTGTTTGGCTTATACTTGTTCTCTACATACATGATTGCTAAAACTAACACTTGTTTATGCCTTCTTTCATCTTTACCAAGCACATTCCCTTCCCCCTACAATGCACAATTTTTGTTCATGCATTCGGTCCTCTTTTGGGGCCACATTTCCCTATCTGTGACGTCACATGTGCCCCTAAAGAGGGGGGCATCATTTGGGGTTACACATAGTTTGGTCCATAGTTCAGCTTACAGTTCCTTTTATCATTTAGTTTACAATGAGTGGGTTTACACTCATATACGAACCCCATAAAAATTGAATTTTATAGGGAAAATTGTCCTTAGCATTCAGGGTAGCAGTTATAGGTTCGAGGATATAATAGAATTTCCTCCCTACACTATTGCGTCAGTGCCATCGAATTACCTAAAAAACCAAGCAATACGAAGATCTCTTCACAAATCTTAGGGAAGCAGTTATAGGTTAGAGAATAACATAAATTTCTCCCTACACTTCTTTGGCCACAATGGCATGAGATCGCAAAAAAAAATTGTATTTCACCAACAATTAAAGGATATGTTTTCTACACCCATTTGTCTCATCACGGATTACGTGCACATATTACTTTTTCATTTTCATTTTCATACTATTTTCACATATTAATTTACATATGTACATGTCTTTTTACACATATACATGCATATTTGACTACTTGATTGTATTCTCTTTTGCAGGTCCGTTCGTATGGGAAGTAAGTAGTCAATAACAAAAACAACACACATATAGCGAGTGCATTAGACATGATACTAACCATGCAGGTATAGCACACAAATTAGAATCTACACATGCACTCTCACCCTAGGTTCACTCTCATCACTTGTTATAATTTTTGCATCTTTAGTCTCAACGCACACTCTTTTTGTCACTACATTACATGGTTTGTCTAGTCCTTCAACACATTTCTACATCAATTCACATGGATTATCAGGTATGCATCTCTATCTAATTTATGCTACCAATATTTCCACTCACCAACCTAAAGTGGGGGAAAATTTAGTCACTCAACTACACACTTGGAGTCAATATTTAGCCATGGTCTCATACTATTATTCATATTGTTTTTTATTGAATAAATTACTAATCAACCCATGTCCTTTTTCAATTTTACTTTGCTTTACATCGTCACTTATGATCCTCTGACCATACTTACCTAGTCTGTGTTGTCATTATGTGTTATTCCTATTCCTGACTGGGGTTCCCAGCTAAGACTGGGGCACCTAAGGATCCCTTGTCCCCTTTAAGTGCCTTGATCCTCTTTGTACATTACTTCCATCTTTTGCAAACTTTCTAGATGTTTGATCTTTCCATATTTTTAGTTTTCATCCTTTCCGGGGTTGATTACAAAATTATAACCATAGAACGATATAAATAAAATTTTATGAGACCATAATAAGGGACAAACAACTAAGCATATACTATCACCATGTAGATTTGCATCCATCAAAGGAACCTAAGAGCATCTTTACATTGATATAGCTCCATCACAAGGAACAAAAGGATAGTTCATATGCATCATACTTCATAGGAGGGGAGTATATTGTTTCTATGGACACATATATTAAATTCTACATCACTTTATTGATCGCTACTTCACAAAGTATGAATTTCATAAGAGAAACCTAGGGCATGAATTTCACAAAAACACACACACCTAGAACTACATTTGGTATGAGATGTAGTACAACCGCTTAGTTAGCAAGCTCACCATTAAGGTCGTTAAGGACAATTTGACCCCTTTATATGCATACTTATTTTTTAGGGTTTTGATGCTTTGTTTGGGGTTTTGCAGGTGATTCCTTATTGCAGGTCTTATATCGACATCTGATGGAGTCCAAAGACACTTATATGAGAGGAAGAGAAGGAATGAAATAACTTAGCAACACCTTTGAGGAGGGTTATAGTCTATTTACACACACCAGTGTGCCTAGATCTCAGACTAGGGTGCACAAGGGTGCCTGTATCCCTTTCCAGGCACCCTTGTCTAGTTAGAGAGCTCATATCTACACTTTCTCGAGCTTCTATGTAGTTTCTTCCTCATCCTATTCATCTTGTTTTGTCTGTGACACTGTCCAACACCTTCCTCGAATCCACTAAGATATTATTAACCCTCTCTTGCACATTAGGGTTTCACATTTCTATTTAATAAGTTTCTTGGGTTATTTCCTTTGTTGATCTATCTGTTATTTCCTTATTTTTATAACATTAGATTAGGCTAGGATATTCCATTTTAGTTTAATCAGGGGCTAGGTCCCTTTTCTTGAATGGGGAAACTCCATTTATTGAAAACAAGGAATATTATACACATTATTCTATCAACAGGAGGTAGTTTTTCAATCAGGGATCATAAACGAGTATTTCCCTACACCTTTGAAAATGTGCTTACAATGGAGTAAAAATTATTGAAGGATATGTGTGAAGCGAAATGAAAAGAGTGGGTTTTTCACAAAAAATAGTACAATAGAGTTTATTATTTCAAAAAAATATATATCTCAAGAAACAATCAAAATAAACCATTCACATAGAAAGAGAAACAATAAACAACAAACATAAAATTTTGTTGAATCATGTTACACAATTTACAATGCTCTTGGAGTATAGGCTGAGATGGAGACATAATTTAAATAGACAAGACAATAGAATAAATGCAAGAACTTATTCCTAGAAATACAATGGGAGTTAGTAAGCAAGAATCAACGCTCCCCTTAAAATGATGAGGTCATATCCATTTATAGCTTTATAATTCATCTCTTCATATACCCCCCCACATTAATTTTCATGTTTGTATTCAGCTTGTGAATTTTCACTATCCGAGGAAAGAACAAATTAAGTACCCCTATTATAATTTGAGGAAGTAATTTTACATCTCACAAAATATTTGATTGTCACTTAAATTAATATGACAAAAAATCATGGTCATGTAAAATGAGGAATTAGGAGGAAAGAAGAGGTGAAATTATGAGGACATAAAATAATAAATGCTTCCAATCATGGATGAATATGCCCTGACCTCGATGTAGATCATCTTTGATGGTGATGAAGACCAAAACTTGAACAATGATGTCCCTTCGAAACACTTTGATGCACTGGTGGAGAGTTATGCCCTAACTATACAACATTGCACATTGTGAGATCATGCATTGACTGATTTTCCACTAGAAGGGGATTTGAACAAACATTCAAAGATTTGAAAAACTGTAATGCCTCCCAAAATGCCAATTTCTTGATGCAACTTGAGACTATTTCCTTCACAATTCAACCTGATGATCCGAGGCCTTAAGGAAATGGAGCCATCCATGAAATGAGGTGGATAGAAATCCAATCATGTAATGAGTGAACAAAATTAGGAAATTAGAAGCCTCTTCTCCTACTTGAAACACAATGCCATTATCCACCCCTTTTTAAAGCATGAGTATTACCTCCAGGAATGTTGAAATTAGTTAGGAATGGAGGATAAAATATTATGACCAGTTTTATCCTTTTCTAGTTATTTACTATTTTTAGTAAGTTTTTCTTTGGTGATTAGTTTTGGAAGTTTCACTAAATTGTCACTTTTGAGCATTTTTCCTCCTGGGGAATGAACTTAGTGTCTTGAATCCATTCATTATTCATACCTACTAACCTTATCTAGTGTCTTGAATGGTAACTAGGTAAAAATATACATTGGCCACGTAGTGTTAGATCTTGCCAAATAATGTTTCCAAAAATTCTACTTCTCATTGGGATCTTTTGCTCTAATTTTCAAGGGTTTCTCTCATCCAGATCTTCATGAAACGATAAGTAAACTTGCAAGTATTTGTTTTATTTATCTAACAGGGTATAATATAGATAAATAATATTCCTTTATAACTCCTATCCTACCCATTTTCATTAGGAAATAAATTTCTCATAGGAAAGATAAATGTTGTAGGATCTCATGCTCCAATTTTTAGCTCATTTGGCTTGCTACAACTCCAAATATCAGAGAGAGACATTTTCTATGGCTGAAAGTTTCATATGAATTAAAAACATTTATTAGGACACTAATTATTTCATGTGAACACTCATTCAAAAGGAATTCATGTAGGGAAGCTTTAATTCAAATCTCGTGGAGATCGGAGCAAGGGTTTACGAGATATGAGTAAAGGTATGTTTTTGAGAATGGGGTTTCTTGGTGCAATCTTGACATGATAAGGTTATAAAATTTTCTTAGGGAAAATATATTTAAAAATTATGTCCAAAATATATAAGTGTGATTTAAACATTCAAACATTAGATTAGGTTAAGAAACTCACCTCTTAACCCACATTTGACAGCTCCTTCTTAACTAGGGTTGAGGGTGAGTTAGGACTTACTTAATGGATCTGGGATCCTCTCATATGCCTTACCACATTTATTAAGGGTAAATGAGTTGAAAATGTACATAAACATGGATAACAGTTTCCATGGGGGTTTCCAACACGAGGAGGAAGACAAACTTGATGAGTGGAGTGAGTGGAAAACAACACCTATGAATTAAGTGTGAGTCGTTAAGTGATGAGAGAGGGGGTGCTTACATGGTGGAATTTTTTACCAAGTTTGAAGGTGCAACATGTGTGTAAAAGTGTTCCATGGGTGAGGGATTTCATGGAGAGGGGCTAGCTTTGAGGTGTGAGTGAATAACATTCTCATAACACATGAGTTTGTCACTTAAGTGATGAAAAATTAATATTCCTTTAGTGGAAAATGATTTTTCACCTCATCCACTTTTGCACCAAGTGCAAAGGTGCATCATATCCTTTCAATTGTGTCATGGGTCATGCTGATGATGGAGAGGGAGCAAAGACAACATGTGAGAGCACAACACTCACCTAACGATTAAAAATGCTTCATAAGAGTCAAAAAATTCAAAACCTTCTCTCCTCACCTTTTTAGTGCATGTTTTTTCACCACATAAACATTTTCACAAATTTAAAAGGTGAAAAACTGCATCCAAGTTACAAAAATGTGTCATGGATACATTTAGAAACTTGGCCTTCACTAACATCTACCAAGTATAAACATCAGGGAGTGATTCCCACCCTGGGAGCTTCCTTGAGAGTTACCTGGGAAAAAATATATCATTTTGACTCATAAATATTTTTGGATATTATCACAAGATTTAGGAGCTAATTTTTTCTGAAATTTGAAATTTATCCCCTTTTTTATCTTGCTCAGGTTTGTGCATCGATGAATGGAACTAAAAGTAAAAACGATGATGATGAAAAGGAAAACCAACACATTTTGAATAAAGAGTTAATTTAATAGGTCAAATTTGGATTTTAATCAGGCCTAAAATGTTCATGTATCTCCTGTAATGATCATTTGAATCATCATTGGGATTAGGGATCTTCATTTATACTATCGAGCCAATATTTCAAAATATGGAGGGTAGAATATCCCGAAACCTTATAAAATGTGATGTATCCCTTATTATATTTTATATGAGTATTATTTCACTTCAAAAAATATCCCGAGGCTCCTTAACCATTCAGAACAAGCCCACTATCATTTTTACTACTTACATTTCCGTGCACCATGCTATAACAATCCCGGTGTTGCATTGCTTGTTCCTAAACATGTGTTTCCTTAAATTTTTTTCCTAAAAAACATTTTATAATCTCATGTCTTTGTAAAAACCATCTTGGATGCATTATATACTCTTGGGTCATCCCCAGAGAGTGCTTAACAAGTGCAAAAACCCTGCAAATAGGCCTTTTTGGTCCTCCAGGAGAAGTTCCTTCAAAGTGGATCCAAATGAATCCATGAATCGCTTCCCAAAAAAATTGTATACACATGAAACACAATTAAAAATATAGTTATCACATCCCTCCTATCCATGATGGGGATTTTTTGGTTGGATATTTTTTTAGGCCAAAATATGAGGTTAAACCATAGTGTATGGGATCAAATGCCTCCTCAAAGACAGGTGAGGCTGCTTGTTTATTACTAATGTAAAACAAAACAAAAATAATACATAAAATATCCACACTATTCTAGCCATTGGGGTTTGGATACAATCCCTAAATCCATATCAATATGAAATGGAGATGTCAAAACTTTAAATTAGGACGAGTTAGAAGGGAAAATATTGTAGACGAAATAAAGCGGGAAGGGAATGAGAGGAACATATTTTCTTTCAAGAAAACAAAGATCAAGAAATACTTATACGAGTTTGAGATAATGAGTGTAATATTCTGAAATGATTAAAATAATCAAGAGCACTAAACAAATAATAGCTCAAGATTTTGGACCGAAGAACAATATCTAAATATAGATGAATCCCACAACACAAAGTTTGTAAAATAACAATTGTTTCTATTCTCCAATGATTAAAAATAAAATACAAAATTTTTCTTCTTCTTCACAATAGCTCTTAATATTCAAAATGTCTTCTTTTGGAATGCACAAGCATCCCTTATTTATAAAAGAGAGAGCAGAGAGAAAATAGGATAAATCCTAGAAAATACTCTTTTAAATGGGAGTCCTATTTTTCTTGACTCTCTCGGAGGAGAATAAGTCAAAATTTGCTTCCTATGTGACAAAACAAAAATGAAAAAGATATGATAATTTCTTGATAGAAATGACATGAAACCCTATGTTTATTCCGCTTCATCATCTTTGTCTTCCTCCAGCACAACCTGCTTGTCTTGAAATTATTGATTTTTTATTATTATGCCTTGAATCTCATCTTCATCCGGCACACTAGAATAATCACTTAGAACTTCGAAAGTTTCCTGAGTGTCACTTACGTTACTAGGAAGTTTCTTCAATCTCTTGTTGATTTTTCTCAGTGATTCCAAAAAAATTTCAATCCTTATGAACTTATCGATGTTTGATAGATCGAAGACAATAGCTGGTTCATGATGAATTAATTCCTGAATTTGGTTGTAGAGGTTGTCAGTAGGTAGAATCTCTGAGATTTCACCCAACACCTTGGCAAAGATCCTGGACTTGGAATCTAGAGGATAAATATTCCCTTAACTTTTTGCAAGCTTCACTAATGATATTTATCTTGAACTTGATGGATTTCGCAAGCTAGAAATGCTTATCCCCATGTGGGATGATTCCTTCTTCCATTAAGATCTGGGATGGAACCTGTTTTAGTGCATTGAGGGCTTCCAAAGTTAATTTGAGGTTCCTAACTTCCTGTGAAAATTCATCATCCATATTGTTACCACCTTTATTTATATCCTCCAAGGATTTGTAAACTTCCACCGTGTTATCTATGACCTCTCTTCCTTGCAAGAGTAGCCTCTTTATCTATTGTTTAATAGTTCTCCCCTTCTCATTGATCTTTTCAATCATAGGTATTGATGAGAAATCGAACCTGATAGGCATAGGGGTAGAAGATGATGGTGTTGACTGTGAAGGCTTTGAAAGCTTGAGTAGTACCTCTGTCAACTATTCCACTTTCTCTTTCAACTCATCCCTTCTTACCTTTGTTTCTTTCAACTTTTGACAAAGAACGTTCATGGCATCTTATGCATCTTGTTGTGCTCCTTTAGTTGTCACATTTCCCAGGTCAACCCTTGTAATCTGATAATCATTCAATGTTATATCTTCCTTTGTTTTACTAGCTGCAAGAGTGGAAATCTCTGTAAACTTATGCCCTGAGGAATCCACTGAAATTCTTGAAACCGTTTTGGGTTTCTTGGAAGATTTGGTAGGAGAATCCTTGAGTGAACTAAAATCAAAATTTTTGTAGGGGAACTACCACCTTCATCTTCCTTGGAGTCTACTTGACCAACAATTGAGGTATAGTGGATGAAGTTTCTCTTATTGGAGGTGTTATGGTTGTATCTGTGGATGGAGGAAGATTTTCTTGGGGAGTCATGGTGACTACAAGTGTAGTGACTGTGGGAATGGATTCAGGGAATGAAGGTGAAGAAGGAGCGGGCATCTTTATGGCCATCGTAGGTCCAAAAGAGAGAGGTGAGAGATTGGAGAAAATGCTGGCCATGGCTGATGAGAGTGGCATTGAAATATGTGATGAGGAAGATTGGGATAAAGAGGGTAAATATTCTAAATCCAAAGCTTGAGAAGTAAGAGAAAGGATTACCTCCGATGAGAAATGAACAAAAGGGGAAATAAGAGGTTGACTGCCTTTGATTTTTGAAAGAATTTCTCCTTGTTCCGACAGAGGAGGAGGTGAATCCAAGATCTCAACTCTTTGTTTTGGAGTAGTAGATGATTCAACCCCTTGCTTTTCTCCTTTCCTGAAAAACTTAAAATTTATTTTCCTCTTGGTAGGGCTTTTATCCTTTTCCTTTTCTCCCTTGAAGGGTCCCGCTTCTAGAGTAGCTATCTTTTAAAATATCTTTTCTTCAGAACTCATTCGCCAGGAAATGAGCCTTGCCTTAGTACGGACAAGATTCTGAGTAGCTCCCTCAGCGATAGAATCCTTTTCAGCAATAGACCAATCAATAGCTTGGAATCCAAGTTGATCTCCATCTGACTTTTCATACCTAGGTTCCAAGAAACTTTCATTGTTCATGGTGCCTTCAGATATATCAGCCAGATCTAACATCTAAACTTCTTCAAGTGTCAACCTAATGTTGTATTTTATTCAGATGGCAAATTCATCACGAAGATCAACCTAGATATCTTCCACAGTGGGTACATATAGGTACAAGGTTCCATAAGTCTTAAGGACTCCTTGGATGTAGAATCCTTCTCTCATATTCATGTGCTTCTTAAATTTATCTTGAAGTTTTTTCACCACATTCTTGGCCTTAACCATGGTGGAACATGTATACGTTCCAATGGAAATAGGGAAGGAGACCATAACTTTGTGTCTGCTCAGTTGGAATTTTTGAAAATCTAGTAATTGTCTGACCAACTCCATGAGGATCAGTTTGTCACCTGGGAACTTGGGCAACTAGAAAGGATTACTATGAAACCTTACCACCTGAAGATAGGTATACTTATTTAATTTGAAGAAGATGTAACCCCATTTAGACACTTCTGTCCATGATTCATCAGAAACCCTTCTCTTCCTCAGATGAGGATCTAGTCTGCAAATATTGTCGTAGAAGAAGGCGCCATTTAGTTTTCTAAATTGGTCTTCAAACCCTTTTATTGTCATCTATTGGAAGTACCAATATATATGTTTTGTTGCTCGGTTCCCCTTTACATCTACCCCTTGATATTTTCTCATTCCTGCTTCCACATAACTAACATATGACATCATGTAGAACTTGTCGGTAGACAAGAACATTTTCATTTGAGAGTCTATCTCATTACTTATCATGATACCCCAGTCAATCCCTTGGTCATTTTTCTTTATGATGATCATGAACTAGTACATCCACCCTTGGAATTCCTTTGAATCTAGGAGTCCAAACAACCAGCTCAGTAGGATGATGATATCACCGACTTCAAGAATAAAGTCACTTCTAGGGACTGACTTAGGAAACCTAGAAACAACAGGCTTAGCCTTGATCAAGAAATTTTTATTTACGTGCTTGATGAAATCTTCCTCATCCTTGTCCCAGGCCTTCTGTGCTAATTTAAAGTCTAAATCAACATATTCCATAAAGTTGGGAAACTTTAGAAGTTGATCAAAATAATCTCTGTCTAGTTTTACTATAGACTCCCCTGCTTGATTTCTTACTGAGTGGGAGGATAAGTCATAGTGAGAAGTGCAAGCCTAGATGAATTCAGGGCATTGGGTTAATACTAGAAATCGTGTTGCGAGAGGAAGACCGATGTCGACTATTGAATTTGTCCATGGATTCTGAGAAGAATCCGTAATTCTTTTCTATAAGTCTTCCATATCTATATTTCTGAGCTATGTGTCCTGGATGTAATAGTTGTAATTTATATAAGAAGAGGACTCCATCTTTTTATATTTATACTTCATCTTTCCTGAATTATCTGACTTGTCTTGAGATGGGCGAGGGTCTGACATGAGGATTCCTAAGAATTCCTTGATGAATTTTGGAAGAGTAGTCGGGTGTGGGATCTTGTTGGACAAGTGTATAGACCCGACACTCCTTTCGGGTTTTGAAAGTTGAAAAGCACCTTCGGAAACCCAAAAATTTGAAATGTGTGTCAGAAATTAAGGCTTGTCAAACACCTTCAGAAACCCGAAACACTCGGTGAAATTTGATAGCTGTCAAGCACTCTAAGAAACCTAAAACACTGGCAGGGTGTGTGTCGTAAGTTAGGGAATGCGGTGCATAAGCAAAAACCCGAAACGAATTAGAAATGAAATGATGTTCAGAAGGTACAAATACCCAATGTACTATGGAAGCCGAAGGATTTTTAACAGTGGTTAAGATCCGATACAAGGTGGAGAAAGCAAGGTGTTGAGAAACTATAAATATCTGACATACTGCAGAAACTCAATGATGTTTAACACCCTACAAAACCTGAAAAAAGAGGATATTGGGTCTCTGTCCTGTCAATACATGAAGAATTTCCTGCTTCATACATTCATGGGTTTTTAAATTCTTTGGAAAACCACAACTTATGTAAAAATAAGTAGATGACCAAGGAGTTAAACTCAAGCAAAAACCTTAATGGAAAAAGAAAAGAACCAAGGGAAAAGACCCAAAACCCTAAACTGGTAATGGCAGAGGAAAATGAAATTTAAATACCAAACAACATACCTCAAAAAACCCCAAAAATATTTAAAACAAAATAGGAGAAGAATGCATTCAACATGATAAAAAAATGATCGAGAATGGATGGTAAAATCAATTAGGAAGCTCAATCATCTCTCAAGGTGGAAGAAGCATGTACAGAAATCCAATGCATCAAAATCAGACAAAGTAACAAATGACGTGGAAACCCACCTATTTATAAAACCCTAACACTTATTACACATAGTTTGACACGTGTGCCAACTACCAGATAACTAAGCATTAATGACATGCCATCATGTTTGGAGCTCCCGAAAACCAGACACAAAGGATTTGGTTTAATTTGGGATTCAATTTTTTGGGAACATGAAGCATGACACATGAGATGTCAAGATGCTTCGAAGTCCCAAAATTATGACACAAAGGTGATGATTGGGTGTTGGGTTTCGGGGAACACGAAGCATAAAACATGTTTTAGACAAATCATGTTTCGATGCATGGGAGTTCCGAAAACCCGACACACTGTCAAGACCATTGGGTTTTAGGTTTCGAGGAACATGAGACATGTAACATGCAAGAAACATGCATTCATGACATGGAAACCTTAAAACCAAAAAAATATCCTTCAAAGGGGAATTTTCAAGAGATTTGTTTAAATTTTTCCTATGGTTATCTCATTTTTAGTTAGAATAACTAAAATGAGATAATAGCTGGCTCTAGTTGGGGAATTTCTTTGAGATATCAAAGGAAGAGAACTCGGAATCAAGAAGCTTTTATCCATTGGGATACGGAGTCGGAAGAAGAAAAACCAAAAACAAACAAACCAACAAAGATAGAAAGAAAGAAAAAACACAACAGGTAATAAATTATAATACAGTGCAAGAGAGCATCTTACATTACTTATGGAACAACTTCCGATGTTGGCCACTGAAAGGTAGAGGGAGAAAATATCCATCAAGGTATGATAGACAAAATCTATTTCCACCATTCAGATGATGAATTTTGAAAGAACTTTCCATAAAGAGTCAAACTTGCCATGCATCCCTTTTTGTTCCCTTCTCTTATCTCAGAGAAGTACTAGGTCTCCAATCTAGAAATCATGTTGCTTTGATTTCTTGTCAAATATCCTTTTGACTTTGCTTTGATGATCTGCAATGCGATCTATCACCTTTCTTTGTTCTTCCTCTAGCCTTTCTAGGTACATTATCCTTTTCTCAATAGAACTTTGAAAATTTTCATCCTCAATTGTTTTAGCCAACCATAAGGCTGACAATTCTACTGAGATAGGAATCTTAGGATCAATTTCATACAACACCTATAATGGGGAAATTCCAATAGCTCCTTTAGGATTAATCCGATCTGCCCATAATGCATAATAC
The DNA here is from genome assembly GCA_019776745.2 of Taxus chinensis. Lineage (NCBI taxonomy): Eukaryota > Viridiplantae > Streptophyta > Pinopsida > Cupressales > Taxaceae > Taxus > Taxus chinensis. The sequence goes on from CM034150.1 coordinate 667,545,327, forward strand.
AATGTTTTGTGCCATGTCCTTTGATTCTCATAAACCATCTTTATGATTATGGTCACGAGGTTCTTATTACTGGATTCAGCCTGACCATTGCCTTAGGGGTAATAATCGGATGAATGAGCCAATGTGATCCCAAATCCATAACAAAATTCAGTCAACTCATGTGATGAGAAGTTGGAAGCATTGTCAGCAAAAATATTGTGAGGAATGCCGAATCTAACAATTATATTCTCTTTGAGAAAATTTCACATAGCTTCAGAGGTTACATGCTTGATTGGTGCAGCTTCCACCCATTTGGTGAAAAATTCAGTGGTGGTGAGCACATAGTTATGACTGGCACTAGAGATAGGGTTCAGTATTCCAATGAAATCAATTCCCCATTGGTGAAAAGGTTCTTCAATTACCATAGGCTTCAAGGGAAGAGCAGCCAACTTAGGGCAGCCAACGAAATGTTGACAAGCTTCACACTTAGCCACCCATTCAGCTGAATCTCAAAAGAGAGTAGGCCAATAGTACCCAGCCCGTAAGAGCTTATAAGTTGTCACGGAAGAAGAGAAATTTCCTCCACATGCTAGATTGTGGAAGGATTCTAGCAACCTTATCTACTGAGATTTATCAACACAATGCAGGAATACACCATCAATACCCTTATTGTATATACCGTTATCCCAAAGAATGCATCTTGTAGACTTGAGTTTAACTATCCTCTATTATTTTTGTCTTAAATATGGGGAACATTCACTGTAAGTAAAAAATAAAGTGATATTTGTATACCATTCATCGGTTTCTCTTATAAAAAGCAGCATGGGAAATTATGAAGAAGTATCTTTAGTCTCCTCGCACTCTGTTTCAGAATTGTTCTCTACAATGAATTGGCATAAGCATCCTGCTTGTACCAACTTGGTGGGTTTGATGTCCAAGTCATATTCTTGCACTTTGGCTATCTAGTTACCCCCTTGACTACCCAACTCTTGTTGATTCAAAATAGACTTAACTGCAGTATTAGGAACAAGAACGAGAGTGTGGGAACTCAACACATAATACCTAAAATGCTTCACTACTCTCACCACTACATAATCATGCTTTTCAATTTGTGACATCTTCAATTCATGTTCCTTTAGGGGGAAGCTCATGAAAGTTATGGGAGCTTTGATTCCTTCTTCATTCTCCTACATTAGGATGGTTGATACTGTATGTGCGGAAGTGTTGCTATACATGATGAAATCTTTCTTGAAGTCTGGGCATACTAGAATAGGAGTGTGAGTAATCATACTTTTGAATACTTCGAAAGAAAGCTTCCCTTTAGTGCTCCATCGAAATGGATTCTTACCTTTCATCATCCTAAGGATATCCTTGGTTTTATTGGTAAAGTTAGGTACAAATATTCTTAGGAAATCGACCTTCCCGAAAAAGGAATGCACCCCAATTTTGCTTGTAGGTAGGGTAAGGCTTTGGATGGCCTTCACCCTCTCTGGGTCGATCTTGGTTCCTTTTTTAGTCACAATATGACCCAAAAAATTTCCTTCTATTACTCTGAACATGGAATTTTTAGGATTTAATGAAATCCCATGACGCCTGCACCTTAAGAGTACCTGCTCTAGATGATCATTATGATCACTTCACTTCTTAGAGAAGACCGTCAAGTCATCTAAATACACAACTATGACCTTTCCCATCAAATATCTGAAAGCTAAGTCCATAGCTCTTTAAAACATGGCTCTAACGTTAATCAAACCAAAAGTCATCCTCCTGTATGTAAAGGTTCCCCATGGGGTGGTGAATGTTGTTTTATGTTGATCTTCAGCAGCTACCTCAACTTGATTATACCCCGAAAATCTGTTAAGCATGGATAATATTTCTGATCCAGTGACAATCTGTAATACTTGGTCCATGATGGGAAATGGGTAATTGTCTTTCAATGAAGAATGATTGAGGTTCTAGAATTCAACACAAATATGGATTTCCCCATTCTTATTTCTGACAGGGACAATGTTAGCAAGCCAGGTGGAATGATGGATTGGAAAGATAATCCTTGCGTCTAACATCTTCTGAATTTCTGTAATGATAGTCCCTAAGATCTTTGGGTTATAATGCCTTTGCTTCTGCCTGTAGGGTTTAACCTTAGGCTTCAAAGGAATGCTATATTGCACATCCTTGGGCTTGAAAGACTTTAGATCCGCATATGACCATGCTAGGACATCCATATATCTCTTCAGGAGTGAAGATAATATTTCTTTTTCCTCCATAGAACAAAATTTCCTGATGTTTACCATTCGTGGTTGGTCAGCAGAGCCTAGGTTAACTTGATCTACCTCTGATGAGGAAGCACCTTCAACTTTCCTTTTATCCTGAATGAAACAATCATGCTTATCAAACAGACCTTCTAGAGAAACTAATCCCTTCAGAATCTTATTGCCTTTGAGCTGGATGAATTCACCATCAATTTCTCGATATGAATTTGGGATGAACTCACTTAAAGATGATTCTGATCCTTTAAAATAAAGCTCGCTAAAATTATCATCTTTTTCAAGAAAATACAACAACTTTTGATCATCATTAAACACTTGCCAATGTGCTGCATTATTTGGAACACTCATACGATACACAATTTTGATGGTATACGTATCATGTTTGAACTTTGGGTGAGGAAGGAGAAGAGATGCAGACATGGCTAAAGAATTAGCTTTATCGTTGTGATCTCTCAAAACTTCCTTAATGGAAAAAGCATCAAAACATTCTATGTTGTCCCACACATTGTTCCTGTAATGCCTTAGGCTATCATTTTTTACCTGATAGATCCCCCTTACTTGATTTACAATCAACTCGGCATCTCCCTGCACTTTGAGATTTCGGATCCCTTTTTTCCTTTCCATTTCTAATTCTAATAACAAAGCTTTGTACTCAGTCGTGTTATTAGTATTGCCAAACTACAACTTGAAGGCGGAGGGAAAAATCTTGAAATCTAGAGATATAAGAACCACACTAGTGCTCAACCCATTAGTTGAACAGCTCCCATCGAACTCAAGGGTCCAAACAACATTAGGATCTTCTTCCTTGACTTCAAAAGAAGGAACCTCAGATGTCATGAAATAATTTCCCAAGCCTGCATCTTCGAAGAGAATTTGGGCCTTGGGATCATCTGATTTAGTGACCAAGTACTTCATCTATGCTTCGGGGTGGAGGACACGAGGAACTCCATTTACTGGAATTTTAGCTTTGGTCCATTCCATATTGATTTCTCCTCCAACATAGTTACAAAAACCTCTTCCTAAGAGAATACCATAAGTAGCTAGGATATTAACAACTAGGATAGTCATTTTTACTCTCTTTTCAGGGAAGGAAACAAATGCAAATTGTGCATCTTTGATTTGGCCAATCAAAGGGACTTGTTTAGTTTCCATGGAGTAACACCACCCATAAGATTTAGTCAAGGCGAGTCAAAGGGCATGATATACTTTTACGGGCATTACATTATCAGAGGATCCTGAGTCAATTATGTAATTGCTGAGTTTAAAACCGTTTATAACAAGGACAAATAAAATGGTTCAATCTTTCTAGTAGAAGCAGGAAAGGTCATATTACTTTGAGGTAAAAGTTGAGTGGGGCTAGGAAAAATGCCTTTTGAAGATGAAGGAATAACAGGCTTGCTTCTAATGAATTTGGAAAGTTTCCCAAATTTCTCGGGATTTGACTGAAGGTATTCGGCTTCTGACATTTGGATTTTTGTTTTCTTTGCATGATCAATAATGTCAAAAGCGGTATATGAAGGAATGATGGTGGGCTCAGTTCTAGTTACACTGGTCTCATGATGAGGTACTGACCTTGGGGGCAAGAGAAAAAGAGTTAGAAGGCGAAGTTACATTTTTAGTTGTCTCCTTTTCAGTTTGCGTTGAGATAGGAGAGACTCTTTTAGCCATAGCAACGAGAGCTTCTTTAATTTTCTCCTTAAAGCCTTCAACCAGCTTTCTGGGGTTCTAGGATTAAGATCGAGTGAAGACTGCAAATGATTGACCATCACGATCACACTCATCTTCCTTGTATTCTAAGTACCCAATGCTGGAGTCATTAGTTGAATCGTCAAAAGACTCATCAACATATCCTAAAGCTTCAAAAGCTTTGTGGGAATCTTTATTTTCTGGTTCTTCATCTTCCTCAATTATTTATACTACTGTGTTGACAGGAGGGGCTTCAATGGCCAGCCTGGTGGGAACAATAATCAATCAATTCCTATCTCTTGCAGGGGCATCATTGGCATTGTTGAAGTTCCATATAGGAATATCCCGATAAGGAATGTTGGTCACTTGTTGAGACATTTTCTTCTTCAAAGCAATCAAGTCATTGGCCATATTCTGAATCATAGGATCAGTAGTACTCTGAGAAGAACTCTAATTTTTAGGCTTAGATGAATCTCTTTTGATATTTCTAGCCAGAATAAGATCATATTCTATTTCAGTAGTTGTAGCTTGAGTAGTGGCCAAATCAGGAATAACAGACCTTCTTAATAAGAAGCTCACATAAAGGGGTTGAGTGTTGATGAAGAAAAAATTTTGATTTTCAAAAGTGGCAACAACTAGGCTTGTAATCTTACGAATCAGCTTGTTGAATTTGGCTATGAAGTCCTGCATGGGTTCATAATATTCCTTTTTCATGTGTGTAAGCTGTGTTAAGAAGGCATGAGAATCCTTAGCTGGTTTGAACCTTGCTTCAAATAGGGATCTCATGGTAGCCCAATTGGGAATGCATGCATTCAGAAGATGATAAAAGCATTCTACTGCTACTCCATGCAATGTCTCAATGAAGAGTCAAACAGAGACATCTTCATGAGTAACCCCAAGGATGCTACATGCGATAAAGAATGAAGCGATGTGTTCATTAGGGTGCTACTTCCCATAACCGTTGAACTTAAGAATATTCTTACGAGATTCATGAGGTAGATCATGCAACGGTGGAGTTAGGGAAAGATGACCAATAGCTACGCCCCAAGGCATAGGTTGTGTTTCCATTCTTCTTAATGAAGTGTGTATAGGAATCTGAGTATCAGACAAGAATAATGCATGACAGGTTGCAAAAAATTATTGTTCTTGAGGAAACCAAGTTCTTCGGATAGGCAAAGAACTTATTGCTCGGCTAGATGCAACACTGTTAGGGGAAATTCAGAAATTATGTTGTTGAAGAAGATCAAAGAATGGATCAGTTTCACCCCTTACACGGCTTGACTGAGTGAAGATATTTCTAGCCATCTTAAACTTGAAAATGGATCTTATAAAAATAAGGCAAATACGGAGTGGCTAGACACCAATAGGATAAGCTTAGTATTATCAATCTGTAACATGGGCCAATGTCTAACTTATCTAACTTGTCCTAAGATGGGCCGATGTCTAACATGAGAAGTCCTGAGAATGCCTTGATGACTTCTGGAAGAGTATTCGGGTGTGGGAGTTCGCTGGACAAGTGTATAGACTCGACACACCTTTCGGGTTTTGAAAGTTGTAAAGAACCTTCAGAAACCTAACAAACTGAACTATGTATTAGAAATTAGGGCATGTCAAACACCTTCAGAAACCCATAACACACGGTGAAATTTGATAGCTTTCAAGCACTCTGAGAAACCTGAAACACTAGTGGGGTGTGTGTTGAAAGTTAGGGCATGCGGTGCATCAGCGAAAACCCAACACAAAGTGGAAATGAAATGATGTTGAGAAGGTATAAATATCAAACGTACTGCAGAAGTTGGAGGATGTTGAACACCGGTCAAGATCTGATACAAGGTAGAGAAAGCAAGGTGTTGAGTAGCTAAAAATATTTGACACACTACAGAAACTCAATGATGTCGAGCACCCTGTAAAACCCAAAAAAAGAGGATATTGGGTTTCTGTCCTGTCAGAACATGAAGAATTTCCTGCTTCATACATTCATGGGTTTTTAGATTCTTTTGAAAACCACAACTTATGTAAAAATAAGTAGATGACCAAAGAGTTAAACTCAAGCAAAAAACCTTAATGGAAAAAGACAAGAACCAAGGGAAAAGACCCAAAACCCAAAACTGGTAATGGCAGAGGAAAAAGAAATGAAAACACCAAACAACACACCTCAAAAAAAACCCCAAAAATCTTTAAAATGAAAGAGGAGAAGAATACCTTCAACAAGATCAAAAAGTGATCTAGAATGGATGGTGAAATCAATCGGGAAGCTCAATCAAATTTCGAGGTGTAAGAGGCATGCACAAAAATCCAACGCATCAAAATCGTACAAAGTAACAAATGACGTGGAAAACCACCTATTTATAAAAACTTAAAATTTATTACACATAGCTCGACACATGTGCCAACTACTAGATAACTACGCATTAATGACATGTCATCATGTTTGGATCTCCCAAAAATCAGACAAAAAGGATTTGGTTTAATTCAAGATTCAGGTTTCGAGGAACATGAAGCATGACGCATGAGATGTCGAGATGCTTCGAAGTCCCGAAATTCTAACACAAAGACGATGATTGGGTTTTGGGTTAAAGGAACACGAAGCATAAAACATGTTTTGGACAAAGCATGTTATAATGCATGGGAGTTTTGAAAACCTGACACACTGTCAAGACCATTGGGTTTCAGATTTCGAGGAACATGAGACATGAAACATGCAAGAAACATGCATTCATGCCATGGAAACCCGAAAACCATAAAAATCTCCTTCAAAGGGGAATTTTTGAAGATATTTGTTTAAAAATTTCCTATGGTTATCTCCTTTTTAGTCAAAATCACTAAAATGAGATAACAGGTTTACATAGTCATGGACTAGTCAAAGGGAAGGTTTACATTACCCTAGTCAAGGATTTTTGAGCATGGGCTTAGTTGTCACTGCAAAAAAAATCAATTTTTCATGCTATACATTTAGCATGATAAGGTACCTATACCTATGGATAGGTAGGCTATTTTCAAGTAAATTTTTCCCATATTACGTCCCTTTTAACCACCTCTAATGATGGTTCTTGGTTTTGGGGTTTATTGTGCGATATGGATATTTCCATGATTTCCTTGGTTGATTTTATTTTCTTCTTTTTCAATAAGGGGTGGATTTTCAAGAAGTTTTCATTGGTGGATTCTTGTGTGAAGGGTAACACTTTTTACCATCCTATTTTCTTGTGTTTTTGGATCTCTCTATATGATCCCTCATGTTGAAGGGATTGGGGTTATTTTTGCTCTTCTTTTATGGAGGTTGCTTTGGGAGCTTTGAAGAAAGAAGAAGAAATATTTGGAGAAACTTAGGTCAGGGATTTTTCTATTTCTTGTGAGGTATAATCTCATGTGTAATTGCTTATTGTTTTTATCACGGAATTATATTACTTTCATTGTGATTTTTTTTTGTTTGAATGCATTGTAATTGTTTTTGGTTTTATTTTTTCTCTATCCACCCTTGAAGGGAGTGGATTTGAGAGTGTGTTGGGAAGAGAGAGGAGTCCATTTCATTATCACCCTCATTTCTTCATGGATAATATTTATGGGTTTATGTTTCCCCCTACATTTGGTTTTTTGTAGGATTTTATCTCAATTTGACTTGGAAATCACCTCCTATCTTCACTTCAGGAAATTTATAAATTTGAAAACCCTTAGTGTTGAGGGAAATGAAGAGATAAGGGGAGAAAAGTTGAGAGATAGGTATATTTGGAGGATTCTTTTGGGAATTCCTAATTACTATGTTTTGTAAAAACTAGGATATAGTCATCCCCTATTCCTATAAAAAGAATAATGAAGCTTCTCAAAGTTTTTTGATTGCTTATTATGTTTTGGCTATGTTGAGAAATTGTAAGCCTTATACTTGTGATTGTTTTTATTATCCTACATAATGGTTAGAGGCATGTCTTTTCTCTCTCCCATGGGCTTGGGGAGGATAACGTGTTCTCATTTTTCACTTTGAGGAATGCAATGATTCCTATTGGTTGGGTGGTCTATGAAGTTGTTATTGTGACTTTGGGGAATTTTGTGAGGGGTTTGGAGTATGGATTGAAGTTGGGAATGTGAAGAAAGTTGTATGTTTTGATTAATGTTTTAGACTTAGATAATTTATCAAAAAATACCATGTTGTCTCCACTTTGTGGAGGGATTGTGTACTTTTATTTTAAGAATAATTTCTCTTTACGGTGGTTAAGGATTGAATGCAAGAAAAGACACTTTTAAATATACATGAATTTTGATGTGGAAAGAGTGTTTAAATTTTTTGCTGAAGGATAAAATGTTGTGCACAATCCTGCACAATCTCTATTTTTCTCCCACCCACCCCAACAACTTCCCATCTCTTTCCATTCTTAGAAATTTGGAGGATTGTTCAACATCCCTTTTGTTTGTGCTATTACCCCCTAATGTAGGATTTTCTTGCTTTCATGTAGTTTTTGTCTCCATGTTTGATTGGAATCATTAGTATAGACTTGGATATGTGTTTTTTTTGAGTTAGGAGTAGTTGTAGTAGTATGATTAGGAAGATGAAGTCAATATTTTTTTGAGGTCCATCTCAAGTTTGTAAGTCCAACAACTTGAGAGATGACACCCATGTTACCCAATCACAATGAATGCCTCAATCATAAACACTAGAAATTTAGGGTGTGTTATGATTTTGTAATAATAGTTATAACACAGTCGGTGGGACATTGAATTCATATCTTTCATAACTTTTGAGGCAATTGAAAGATAAATCAGAAGTTAAAGATCATAAAACACCAAAAGGGACCTAATCCTCAATTTTTTTTATTTTCAAGGCTGCATTGCATACCACTACTTATGAAAAGGTATATTTAGGATTTCACATATTCAAAATAAGTCCCGGGTTCTAGAAAAGGTAGATCGAAGGTTATACATTCCAAGGGTGGTCTTACTGTTTGAAAATTGCATTTCCAATTTCAGAGGTCCCTTTGCATTTTGGATTTCATAAGTTACACTACATATTGCATTTCAAAATTTCAGATTTTGAAGGTTGTACTGCCATTTGCATTTCATATTTCAAATGTTATTTTACATGAGCCAAGTCTTGCATCTTAGATTTCAGTAATTGACAACTGGAAAACAAGGTCTAACCTTTGAAAATCGGCATCCAAGCCCTTCAAAGGTATTTTTTCCACTTTATCAAGTTGGAATTGTGACTTGGTAAATCCCTAGCTTCTGGAGGCTCATTCTCAACACATCTTGTGACTCCTAGGATCATAATTTAGTGGTTTAGTAGCCCAAACTTCCTAAATTCATGAAAGGATCCAAACTAGGTCAAGAAAAGGAGAAGAAGGTATTTTCGAGTATTTGTAGCTATCTTCAAGAAGATGAAAGAGAAGATGAAGATTTCAAAGATATCCATCTCCACCAAATAGATCCTTGTCAACATCTACATCTAGTATACCTTTCCTTCAATCAATTAGTGTTCTTAGACCGATTAGAATGGCTCAAGAACCACCAAATCCTTTTTTCAACTTCAGCGGCAGTAGTCCAATTTCCCTCAACTCTAAAAATCCTATTCCGATGGAAATGTTGAAGAACATTCCCTACTTCAGTGGGGTGAATCATATAGCCGCCATTGATCGTAGTCAACACATTGAAAAATTCAATGTAATACATGAGATCAACGAGATGGATGTTGCAGTTAAATTTATAACTTCTTATTTCAAGGGCAAGGCCTTGTAGTGGTTTAAAATCTTAACAACATGATTGATTTAGAATTGGGACAAATTTTGCACAACTCTCTATAATCAGTTTGGAGAAAGAGAAGACAACTTGTCTCTTTTAGAGAAACTAACTATAATAGAGAGGGCTCTAAATAAATAGATGGCTGATTTTAATTTCCAATTCCAAAGGAAAAGGGATAGGATCCCCATGGCCGTGAGACTATCTACCAAAGGTGCGATCATCTAGTTCATTACATCTCTAAACTATGACATATTTATGATGATAGAGTCTATAGGATGGACGAAACTTCCAGGAGCCTATAACATAGCCATTAGAGACGAGAATTGCTTAATTCAAGAAGGCAAACTTACACCTACGCCACCTATGCCTCTTTATCTTGAAATGGGGAATCATAATCCTACAAAACACCTGAATTTAATCCCATTATAGCCGCTAGGAATCAAACTTCAGCTGAGGTGTCCACTTCTTCTCACACTTCCAAGAGGTCATGAAACAATTGCAAGAAGTATTGAAGGGATAAAAATTTTTAGGGAATGAGTTGGTGAATATTAAGAGGAAGCAGGTCTAGAATTTCAGATCACATCAACCTCAATCCCAACCAAATAGGCCTATATTTAAGTCTAATAGACCTCCAGATCAAGATGCAAATCAAAGTTAGAATCATCGATAACCTCCCACTGCTAGGCCATTTTTGTGATGTACTAAAATACCCGATATGATATTGGTTAAAAAAGTATGTGTGTGTGTGTGTGTTTATTATGAGTACTTTGGAATATTGTTGTGTAATTCCAAAATAAAAAAATGAAAATGTTTAATTAGAGAGGAAATTTTTCGGGACACTATTATTTACATTAAACTAATTGTAAATTTTTAGTTTGGAAGTTACCATTGTAACCTTTGGTAATGAAACCGAATTGGGAAAAGTATTATTTAAATGGCTTGTAAGACTTGTTGAGGATCCCAAGCAAAAATTAAAAAAAGATTTTTGGAAATTTCAAACAACTTGTGGAAATTTTCCAGGGAAGCCAGGTTTATAAGTAGGGCTATGGGCAAGAGAGAGGGGATCCAAAGGAGTCATAATCGGGGGTATAGAGTACAACCCCAGATGGTTCCTAGCCAGGGCATTGGTTTGTGCTTTTAAACATATTTTCTTCCCCTAATTAATGCGGCCATGGTTCTGGTGCTTACATCCAAGTGGACCAGAAATTGTGCATATTAAATTCCATTACAAGATTGAGATAAGTTCCTTCTTTGTAAATTACGGAAATAAATTAAATTAAAGAGTAAATTATTATGGTTTTTTTAATTGTAATATTTTGCTGGAATAGATATTAAATTTATTTGTGATTTGAAACTATATTAATTGATATGGCATTGTTAATTTATTTTTACAGTGTTGTATTGCTTCTCTGTATTGATTAAAAAAAACAAAATAAATTTACACAGGTGTTTTGTGGTTGGTTGATTTAAAATAAATAAAATTTTATATTAAAATTGAAAAATTATCAACTCATGTTTTGTTTATTTTTACTTGTTTAGTAAAATTAAATAAAATATGTGCAGTTCAATAGTCAACTTCGAGAAAAATAATATGGGTTTTTTAATGAATACCTTTGAAAAAGGTTTAATATTTTTAAAAATATGTATATTAAAATATTGTTATAAAATAGTTGAGGAGAATTTATTTAATATTTTATACTTGTGTTTATTATAGACTTATATTCATATTTATATTTAATTAGTTTGTTTTAGTGCTGGAAAAACCTAGGGAAAACATCAAGTGAATTTAATTTACATAAGGTTTATACGGGAGACAACTCTCCTTGAGAATAGTAAAAACTCCATGTCTAAAAATATCCCTTTAAATAAACTTGATTAGATTCATGTTGGAATAAAGTATTCTTATGTCTAACCTCTGACCCCTTCTAATTTTCTATTGCAATCCTAAAAACTATATGTTTTAATGGTACTAACTTATGTGTATTATTGACCCCATTTATTCTTACATTTATTTTATGCATATTAAACTATATATTTAAATATTAACACTTATGTGTTATACCATATTAATTCCTAACTTAAATTTATAACCAAAGCAGTTAATTAAACTAGAATAAACTACTACATATTCCCTAAACATTTTAAAATACATGTTTTATTATATATTATAGTTATAAAAATATACCTAAAACCCTATCACATTTCACTCCTCATAACATGGAGCATATTTTAAGTGGCCATCTTGAAAACTATAATATTATATGACATATAACATTTAATTTAAAAAACTCTAACCTATACCATGTCATGTTCTAAACCTATTATATTATATACTATAACTTAAGATCTTAATGATTTATATAATGTTTTAATATAAAAATTTAATGTGGTTTGTCTATTGTGTTGGCTAGTTTGACCTGTACATGTAATTAAATAAATTAAAAACTATAATCTATATAAGTGTGTGTATTTGGGTTGGCGGTCTAAGTAATAAATCTTACAAAGTTTAAACCTATATTTTAACTACCTAATCTAACCGTTATACATATTTAAACATTATACTTACCCATATTTAAGACCTTTATATGGAGAAATAAATTTAAACTTCAATTTTTAAACTAAAGTACTGACATTGGAGTTATTTAAACATATGATGTTTTATTTACTATTATTTTTTAAAAAATTAGTTTTTATTTTTTTAGTATAGCATTAAATAATTTAAAAATATTATTAAATGTTTTTTATATCTATAAAGATAATGAATATAACTTGGTGACTATTTGTAGTAGATATAAATATAATTAAATAGGTAGTTAATGCAAGTGTTTAAAATACATTAATAGGATTTTTTATATGGTAATATGTCATCATTTCTTTTATGTGTTTTTATTTTTTTACGTTGTATAGTTTGGTGTAGGAAGTGGTGTTTTGTGTATGATTGTTTGTCATTATGTTAAATGGTACCATCGACCCTTTTTCCTGGTGTAGGGAAAATGGTGTAATAATTTGAACCACAAAATCGTAATGTAATTTCAACATATAGGGCCTTTTCTCGTATAAAATAACATTGTACAACAATATGAATGGTGTTTCCCTTGTGGAAAAATCCATAGTAAGGCAACCTGCTTCAATGGTGTTGTAAATCAGGCCCTAATGGTGAAAAATGTTGGTGCAAATCAAGAAACCAACAAGGATGAAAATTTGCAGCAAGTAGCTACTCAAGAAACACCTCTAAGCGAGACCTCACTTGTGAACTAACAAGATGAAGAGTTTTGTGGTATAAATCAAGCTCCTTTTAAGGGTGTAGCAGAAAACATGAGGTCTAAAAAGAGGATTATAGAAGAATTACAATCATCTAATATAATTACTTCTTATCCTACTATCACACCTTAAGGACTTAACAACTTAAAAAAAATCCCCAAATCCACTAAATCATCCTAAAGGGCCTATTATAACTGCCCATGTAAAAGCTCGTGTATAGGAAAAGGTTGTGTGAAGTAAAGGAAAATAGAGGGATATTCCACCTCTAGTCAACATCATTGATCAAATGAAGAAGATAAATATGAACATTTCTATGTGGGAATCACTAGCGATTCTAGGAGAATGGGATTTGTTGCAAGCAACCATGGCTAATTGGTCCGCTTCAACCAGGTCATCCAAGGATCAAAAGAAGGTTCTCACCAATGAAGTGCACTAAGAAGGGGGCTAAACAAGAAAAAAATTGAAGCCTCCACCATTTTATGTATCCTTGATTATCAGAGATAACTTAGTACACAATAACATGATTAACTCAGGTGCAAGTAGCTCAATGATGCCTAAGAAGATTGTAGATCAACTGAGTTTGAAATAGGAAACTATTTCTAAAAGAGTAGTTAAGTTGGATGTGACAATAATAATGACCATTGGAGTGATAAAAGGATTGAATATTACATTGCATGTTTTTCCCAATATCACATTATTACAAGATGTATTAGTGATTGACCTTCAACCACTTTTATCTTTGTATTTTTCAAGGGACTTCATGGCTAAAATTTGTATGTTCTTATCATTTGATTGGTCCCACATGATTTTTAGGATGAGGTATGGGGCTAAAGCTACAATCAATTCAGAGCCAATTGTAAACTTCCAAATTGAGCCCCATGTGCCAACCCTGATCAATGCCAATTTCTCAGCCTTCGATCAAGATGACTTCTCAAGAATTCTTGAAATAGGCACCAAAAATGGAGAAATTCCAAAATTGACATTAGATGAATGAGAAAGCAAAAATCATGGCTATGAACCTTATAAGGAAATGGAAGAAGCAGAGTTGGGTATTTATTACTTACATGAAGAAAATTCACCTCTCCCCACAATCACCAAACCAGATGATAAAGACTACAATTAGATTCAGAAACTATTTTTTGATGGTTCAAGGAGTAGGAAAGGTGTTGGTGGAGTTGCAATGCTAGTCTCAGCTCAAGGTATGAAGTACTACTCAGCTTTCTATTTTCAGTTTGCTTGTTCAAATAACACAATTGAATATGAGGTATTAATCCACAGATTGCACTACGAAAGGAGAAGAGGAATCAAGAAATTGTAAGTTTTTTGGGATAATGAGCTAACTGTAAATCATGATAAAGGGCATAATGCTGCAAAAAAATGACCTTCTCAAGAGCTATAAAAATCTGGAATGGAATCTCATCGAAGAATTTTAATATTTTAACATTGTTTCCATCACGAGGAAGAAGAATGATGCTCCAGAAAGGCTTGCAGCAATTAGAGAAGAATTTGATGTTATTGAGAGTATAAATAAAAATCAAACTCATCCTTGTATAAAAGTGGTCACATGAGACTAGCTGTTCTGTAAGACAACACTAGGTGGAAATTATTCAAGAGTGATCAATAAATCATCAATTTATTGCAGGAGGAAGCTGAGTTCTCTTTGAGGAATCAAGATAAATTGGAGCACCAATATGGTGATCAAGTGGTATAGCTAAGAATGAACAAGTTACTAAAAGGCCTAGTGACATTAGATTCAATATTTAATCCCATTGATCAATTCTTGAAGGAAAAGGAAAATATTCAGGTAAAAGGGGAAGTTTCGAGCCCATCTCAGTTATAGAGGGTAAATTACTCCAAATCAAAAAAGTAAGTACTTATCAAGAGAGCCCTGATTTCATTCATATTTTTCAAGAGTTTTTGTACATATTTTCTTAGATCTACGAGGACTTAAGGGGATTTAATCCATGGTTGGCACAACACACTATTGAAATGGACCTGAAAACAAAGCCCATATGACAGAAGAAAAGACCAGTCAACCCCCTTATCGACTCCTCTCATGAAGAAGGAACTGAACAAAATCATTGAGGAAAGAATCATTTTTCCAATCTAGCATTCATCATAGGGTACTAATCTTGTTTTGGTCAAGAAAAGAAACAGAAAAATCAGATGGTGTGTGGACTTCTGAGACTTTAATAGAGCTTCTCTCAAAGACTACTATCTACTTTTGTCCATGGAGCAAATCTTGCAAGTATTAGTTGGTTTAGAAAGGTTCTAACTCCTATATGGCTACTCAGGATATAATAAAATAATGGTAAAAGAGGAAGACCAATTCAAAATCACATTTACCACAAAATGGAGCACATACGGTTATAGGAAGATATCATTCGGATTATCGAATTCTAGAGTTACATTCCATAGGGCTATGGAGATGGATTTCAAGGGGATGATAAAAAAATAGTTCTTGTGTACTTAGATGACATTACTATATTCTCAAAGAATGCAATAAGTCACCCATATCACCTCAAGTAGGTGTTCCAAATATGCAGGAGATTCAGAGTATCTCTAAATATAAAGAAGTGTATATTTCTAGCACATGAAGGCAAGATCTTAGGCCACATTGTTTCCAAAGAGGGGCTGAAAATTGATCTATAAAGAGTGGAAGCTATATTTTTTTCTACCATTACCATGTCAAAAAAAAGGATCTCCAAAGTTTCTTGGTGAGAATTAATTTTTCCCAAAGATTTGTTCCTAATTTTTCCACTCTTATGAAGCCATTGATGATTATGTTGAAGAAGAGTATGGAATTTAAATAGAAAATGAAGGGAAATGAAAGTTTTGAAGCTATCAAATATGCCATATCTCAATCTCTAACTCTCATCAACCCAAATTTCTCCAAAGACTTCATTCTCTATGCCTTTGGTGACTTGTACACATTCTCCGCCATCTTGGTGAAGTTGAACAAGGAAGGATCCAAGCAGCCCATTGCCTTCTTCACTAAGAGCTTGGAAGATTATGAGGTGAGGTGTTATTTTATTGATAAATCTGTCCTCACCATTATCATAAGTTTTAAGAATTTGAGGAACTTGATTTCAAACAACAAGATTCAGTTGTTATTGTCTCATGTTGGGGTTAACAATTTCCTTCTAAACAAGGACTTGAATGATAAGAAGGAAGGTTGTATTACTCTTGTCATGGACTATGACATAGAAATCAAGGTGACCAAATTGGTTTGTGGCAAAGGATTATGTGAACAACTAGCTTCCAACCAGCAAGTTGAGTTAAGGAATGAAGGAGAAGAAATTTTTCTATTAGAGGATAATCAAGAACAAATGGTAGATGGTATGCCCACCCCCTGTTGAACTCAAGAAATGATACTTTTTTTACAAACGGGAATATTCCCTCTCAAGATAAGTAAAGGAAAGAGAAGGTACTTTAGACTCCAATCCATTCCATATGTTCTCTTTGATGGTATCCTATTCAAACGAAATTGAGAAAGTTCTACATGAGTCCAATGATGGAGAATTTGGAGGAATTTCACTCCATAGGTAAGATCCCTAAAGATTACTATTGGCCCATAATGTTCAGTGATTCTTATGCATGGGTCAAAATGTTTAAGAAGTGTGCCTTCTTCATAGGCAAGGAGAAGCTAGCAGCACTGCCACTCCACCCAATATCATTTAACAATATTATTTAATGATCTATTTATACAATGGGGATTGGACTTCATTAGGATCATCAAATTGAATTCAATTCATGGCCACAATTAGATCCTAATAGCAACAGAGAACTTCACCAAGTGGAATGAAGCAGTAGTACTTAAGAAGATAAATGAGTCTAGTATACTTGAATTTACTACGAAAGGAATTATAACACGATTATGAGTCCCAATTACTATCATATCAGAAAATGATCTAGCATTCCTTGGAAACAAGATCATAGAGTGGGCTATTCAGAATGAAATATGTTTGAGCACCTCCTCAAACTATTACCCCCAGGTTAATTGGTAGCCTAAGTCCACAAATAAGAATTTTCTAAGAATCATCAGAAGGAGTCTCGATGAAAATGAGAGGACATGGAAAAACAAAGCTCAAATAAGCCTTGTGGGTGGATAGATAGAATCACACCTACAAGTTTTATTGTCAAATTTCCCTATAATATAATCTATAGAGAATAGGCTAGGCTTCCCATATCGCTTGAGTTGTCAGCATTGGAGTTCCTTAAAAGGTTGGAACTATCAGAATTTGAGCCCATGGAATTCAGGTATGCAAAGATCATGGAGTTGGAGGAGCTAAGAGAGCATGTCATGCTAACTATGGAAATGGATCAAGCCTTGATCAAGAGGAGTTTTGAAAATATTTCCAAAGTGAGAACCTTCCAAGATGGAGATGTGGTTCTAAAGTGGGAAATAATTCCAAGTTTGATGTTATATGGAGTGGTCCTTACATGGTCATGGGGTGTAATAGTAATAATGGTTCCTATCTTTTAAGGTTAGATGGAGAAGAATTGTATATTCTAGTAAATGGAATCTATCTCAAACACTGTTACTGAAGTAAAATATTGCGTTTGCAAATATTAGTTTAGGATTTCCTATTCCTTTAAGTGCTTGTGCACATTGTCTTGTTATTAGAATATGTTTTAGTTTCCCTAAGTTTTGTAGGAACATGTTTTATTTCTCTTGGTCGTATCATTGCACAAATTCAATATACTTCTCGAAATGGAATGTTCTATGAGGAAGCTCAAAGTTGCAGGAAAAACATTGTAATTATCAAAAGGTTTTAAATTCAGATCAACTAAAAATAAGACTTAGGGACAAATTTCATGGGATTCCTTTCTCTTGTCCCTTCAGGCCAATCCCAGTTTAGCTTCTCAAGCCTCTCACAAAATCTGAAAGTTCATCTTAAATGGCATCCTTCCTCAAATTCATTCAAGGTCATATGGGGTTTTGAGTAGAAGATCAATCTAAAATTTCCCTTTCTCATCCTTAGCATTTGATTCAGCCAAAAATATAATGAACTTATGAGTAGTTCCATCCCTCGGTGATATTTCAAGAAATGGGCTGAATGAGGAAAATCAATGTTAACAGGTAATCACAGGTGTATCCAAAATAAAAAGGTGGTCCCAAGTGATGCAATGTTTAGTACTAGCCAAGCAATCATCAGTCAATCATGCTTTATACTTAACAAAAAAATTGGTTTTGGGGACGAGTTCATGTCTTAATTTTCTCCCAAATAGTTCAAATTGTTGAAATGAAGAAGGAAATAATTTTAAGAATCAATTGTTTTTTCCAATCATGAACATTATAAGATTTTCTTATTAAGATTGAAAAATGCAAACGGTGGATAACCTCCAAGTTCAATAATTCTATAGGTGGTTTCTGGGGTCAAATTTCAAAGGTTTCGTCTATTTTAGGCCATCAATAGTGACTCTATTCCCAATAAAAGCTTCAAGATAATGATCAAAAACATTTAATAGGAAGATGTCCCCATGAGTTGCCAAAATTGTTATCCATTTTCCCCCAAGAAAAATGGACAACAAGGAAGGATCAAACTCAAACATTGGATCGGGCCTTCATGGAGGAATCTTAGTGTTTCAAGAAAAAATCATAGTAGGAAGCTTTTGCAGTGATCTATGAAGGTGTGGAATCTTTCAAAAAAAAAGTCCTCTTATGGGTTTGAAGGGATCAATTTTTTTCCAAGGAGAGAAAACAAGCTCTAGCAAGCCCACATTCAACAAAATTGAGCAAAAATGGAAAAAAAAGTTTGTTTTTTAAATTCAGCCTTAGGGCACCTCATTAACTTCCCATGGCCATTTGGTCTTGAGAAAATTCAAGAGGAAATAAAAAAGGGAAAATGGAAATGTGAGAAGGGATAAAAATTTGGTTAAGGTCCCAACCATCTCAAGCAAACTAGTGGGTTAGCTAAAATTAGCTCGGGTGAGTTGTGTCATCATGGCCAAATCAATAGTACCTTGGCGGGCTAAGCTCATGGAGAATGTTGAGTTAGAAGTTCAATCAACTTGGTGAGATGCCCAGGTCATAGCTTGGTGGAAGAAAATGATCTTGTGAGATGTGTCGGAGTTGGGTGTCATGACCTGGTCAGTTTGGTGGGAGTCAACACGTTGAGTGCGTCAGGGTGGTGGGAAAGGATTGGCACGGTGGTTGATGTTGTTGGCTTGCTAGGCTATTCAGAGAGTTATGTTAGTGTTAGTGTTAATGTTTGGATGGTGCAAGATGTGTTGTTTGGTAGAGCGAGCGGGTGACAAGTTTCCTCAAAAGGGAATTGTATGGTGAGGAGGTTTGTTGGTCTTGAGCCTTACGGATCTTTGATGAGTTCCAGGTTAGGCCGAACATGTCAGTGGTGTAGCCGAGTTAGGGTCTCTTTTAAGCAAGTTAGATTTCATTTATGGGAAAGTCACATCCCAGTCTGAAGGGTTCGAGCTTTATAGACCATTTTTAGTGAGATGGTAAATGACATTGGGCAAAGCCAAAACCTGAAGTTTGCCAAGTCACATCAAAGGTTAGCGCTAAGCTGCTCGGTCAACTTGTAAGCCATTTCAGAAGTAGAGATTGGAGACTCGCTGACCGAGTTGGGTGAAGTGTGGCAAAAAGTTCTGAATTCTGAAATCTGATGTTCTCCAACTTTGGGTTTTGAGATGGTTGGGGAATAGGTTAATGCGGACATCTGAGTTTGGGAATCATTAGTGAGTGAGATAAAACAATACAAAGGGCTCGGAAATACCGATGTGCCACAAATTAGAAAAGCCTGGACCAAATCATTAAAAAACTAATTGAGCTCATTTCGGATCCTAAAAAAGTGAGTATCCTACCTAGTAATTTTTAGACCCTGCCAAGATGGTCCAGCATTGAATCCACAGAGGGGTGAGTTGGTGTAGTGGCCCTAAAATCAACCCAAACTAAAATGATGATAAATTCTTCCATACCTCCACAATTTTTTACAAAATTATAGGTGTTGAAAAAGTAATTCAAAGCCCTATGCCATGGAATGATACAAAATGGGAAGTTATTAGAGTATGTGGGAGAAAAATAGAGATGAAGTTCCGAGTCGGAATAATGACTTCCAGGTGCAAGAAATGAAGTAAATTAAAAGCATGAAGGCCCATTCCTTATCCCGTAAGTCAAATTACAATAGATTATGGATTTTTAGGTCTTCTCATCCCTGTTGCAGGAGAAATGATTATTTTTGGGATGATTGAAGAAAGTGTTTGGGTTCCTCTCTCTCTCTCTTCATCTATTCTTCTTCTATATTGTAAGGAGGGGATTTTTTACAAAAGTTTTGACATTTTTTTATTCCCCCCCCCCTTCTTTCTCAGTAGTGAGTAATATGTGGAGTCCCAAGCCTCTCATTTTTGTATTTTTTTAATGAAAATGTTTCCTTTTCCTCTGTATTGATTTATTGTGTCGAATCATTGGAGGAATAAAATAGGATCTTTTGATTTTTTCTCTATCCTAGTTTTGTTTTTCTGATTCATCTTACCTTTACTCGTATTTATGGGTGTATTGTGCATTTCATTGTTTCTATTACAAATTCAATTGTTATTGTGCTTAATTAAAATGGTTAATTGTATGTGTTTTTGATCTGTGATGTATGCTTGTCCTCTCATGCTCATCTCTTTTCATTCTCAGGCATTTGGATAATTATTAAACATCCCTTTTCTTGGTGCTATCACCCCCTAGTGTAGGATTTGTTTTTTTTTCATGTACTTTCTCTCTCCTTCTCTCTTTAGAATCATTAGTATAGGATTAGATATGTGTTTTTTTATTGCATTAAGAGTATTTGTAGTAGTAGGATTAGGAAGAGGAAGCCTACCTTCTTTGTAGGTCTGTCTCAAGTTTGAAAGTCCCACAACTTGAGAGATGGGTACCCCATGTTACCCCAATCACACTGAGTGCCTCAGTCGGCAAACACTAGCAATTTGGGGGTGTTATGATTTTGGTGATAATAGGTACTCTTCAGCTACAAAGAAGGAAGAAGCACTTGGTTGTGTTGATGAAGGACTTGAAAAATGGCCATGTGTTGATTATCTCCAACATTTATGTTCCTAACAATAGGATGGGGAATAAAAATTTGTGGGTGCGGTTGTCTTCATTTCATAACATTATTGAGTGGAGTATTTGGGTGGTGGTCAATGATTTTAATACCCCTTTATCGTCATTGGAAAAGAAATGAGGAAGTATGGACTTTATAGAGAGTATGAAGGAGCTACATAAATTCATATCTTCAAAAAAATTGTTGGATGTGGATCTTAAAGGAAATAGGTTTACTTGAATAAATAAAAGATAGATTAACCAACTAATTCAAGTGAGACTGGAAAAGGTTTTAATTTCTACTGAGTGGCTGAAGAAATATATTTTCCTTTCCACTTTACCAAGAATAGGATTGTACCATAATCTTATCCTCTTCATTGTGAAGGAGGATAATAGGAAGAGAACTCCTTTTATATTAAATAAATGTGGCTCCAACATGAAGGGATTACTAGCCTTGTGAAAGAGTTGTGGGATATTAAGGTTCAAGGAATGACTTTATACATGGTTTCAAACAAGATTGCAAATGTTAATAAAAATCTAAAGTTGTGGAATGAAAAAATATTTTGAAATATATTTGGCACCAAACGAAATTTGAAAAGGGATGCTTTTGACTTTTAGGATCCCTTAGAGAATAATGATCATGACCTAAACAAAAAGGATTTTGTGAGGGAAATGATACTTATATTTGAATACCACATCATTCTTTTCGAAGAAGAGACTTTCTATAGGAAAAAATATAGAATCACTTGGTTAAAAGAAGGTGACAATAACACAAAACATTTTCCATCTAATGACCCTCAAGAGAAGAATTATCAACAAGATTGGAAGGAATAAGTAGGAGGATGGCTAAATGATGGAAGATTTGTTTGACATTCAAAATGAACCAATCTCCTTTAGTGATCTGCTTTCAAGTCAGAATGCTATAAATTTAGAAGAGGAAATTTTCTTGAAGTGTATCCCTCAGTTGTTGTCTCATTAAGATATTTAGATATGGACTATATGTAATGCCCCACCCTATCACATCAGGTTGGTATGCCATCTAAAGATCGTGAATGTTGTTAAGTCTAGTTTTAGGTTTTTTGTGCAAGTTAACCACTTAAATTCTCGATGAATCTTGTCATGAACGCTATCTTGGGGAGGATCACCCCTTTGTATTTCTCTCCACCTGTGATCAAAATATTCCTAGTTTATGGTATTCCAATCTCAAGTAAATGTGCTTGCCTTCCGTTAATATTTTATGCACATTTTCCACGCTAGGAAACACCTTGCGAGGAAATTATTTCAGGGATTTTGGGTAAGTTAACTGATCGCCTTCTTATTGTCGTGGATGAAATTGGTCACTATTTCGAGTTTGATCTAACTATTGCTTGCACTCTTAAAACATAGTAATAACAATAACAATAACAATAACAATAATAACTAAATATAATAGGTTATATTAATAATAAAATAAATATTTTAAAAGTAAACAAAGTGAATTAAATATATTTAAAATAATATTGATCAATAAATTAAAAAAGGAAATTAGAATAAATAAATAAATAAATAAGTTAAAAAGGAGACATTTAATGGAGTTGGTGGAGTGGATTAGTGAAGTGGCAGGTGGTTTTATTGGATAGAGACGTGGGGGTTGGCATGCGGGTAGCGTATGGGTATCTTGAAATATTTTCAAACCTGTCATCTTCCTTCCATAATAATACTTGCACTTTATTTGAGGTCCAGAGGAGTTACCGACGCTGAAACCCGAGTTAACATTGTAAATTTGAGTAGTAATCGGATAGTTACAACATATAAAAGATGTTGCAGGGACTATGCTAAAGGAAGATCTTTTTGTTAGTCATACTAAAATCAATATCATTTTAGATTAAAAACCCCGACGCATAGAGATAAATATCTATCCCTAATGTCACTTCATTCTGCGTATACAAACTGATTGATCAAGATCTATTTTTGTATCTGAAGCGGGTTGTAATGTCTCTGAGAGGGAAATGTTACCTGCATTTGTTTTGTTGTTGTATACAAAATAAGAAGAATATTTATTTTTAGGGGCATTTCATTCAAGGCTTAATGTATAAGTTCTATGGATTTA
Source organism: Taxus chinensis (assembly GCA_019776745.2). NCBI lineage: Eukaryota > Viridiplantae > Streptophyta > Pinopsida > Cupressales > Taxaceae > Taxus > Taxus chinensis. The sequence continues at coordinate 667,568,377 of CM034150.1, forward strand.
CCTTCTTCAGCTTCTAAGTAGCTATGCTACGTGCACAATAACCTTTGCAATGTTATCCTTGGGTAGACATGACTACAAATTATTTCCTGCTCCTTTTTTTAATATGTAGTGGTACCCGACTTTAAATGCAGAATATTAGGTACCCGACTTTGGTAGTTTACTGATGCCAACAACTCCTTTTCTACGCTAAAATGGGAGCTTCGAAACATGGCCTTTTGTTGTTGCCTCCGTAAGGCTTATTTCCACATGGGTTTTTTTGATTATTTTTCAAGGTATTTATCAAATTGTTCATGAGTTGGTCCATCTCCATAAGGCTTGGTAGGAAAATCGACCATTGGTGACTCAACCATGTAGAGGGAACTCCATGAAATTCGAAATGGGATAATTTAATTTACTGTCTTGGTGATTTTAAAAAATAGGTGAGGCTTTGGTAAAGATAATCTCATACTCCTTGAACTATAAGCACGGTGCAGAAAATTCTGACACTTATTACATTATGGAGGATTGCGAAAGATACATGAGATGGGTTTGGTGAAAAAGTCTTTGAAACCCCTTTAGCAACTACAACCGGCTTATGAAATTCCAAAACCACTTAACTTCTATCTCTAATCAATTCCAAGCATTGTTAATCTCTCATTATCTTTCATACTTCTCATACTTTAGTTTTTCATTTACAATGAAATAAAATTTCAAACCCTTGGATTATCATACATTCTATTGTTTAAAAATAAATTGTTTGCAAAACAATAAAATGTCATATCGTAATTTATGCAATCCAAATAACCCTTGGTAGTGAACCATGGATGTACACCCTTATTTTGAGATGATATACAAAAATTCATACCCAAAATAGATTTCTTCAGCACCCTTTTTATTCACAAGTTGAGGTTGAGTTCTGTATAAATATATTGACTGTTCCTTTGTGAAAACCAGTAAATCACGATTTTCGAAGACTCGCAAACAAACCTTCCGAACCTGAGAAAAGAGATGTTAAGTTTCATTTATGTTCCTTGTTATGTGAGGAGTCTTGTCAATCCTTATATTGACCTCGATTGACCATTTTTTCTCTTTTCAACGCACTTCTAGGAGCTATATTACCCCCTCTTTGCAATTTTAGGAACTTGTTAAAAAGTGTAAAGTTGGGTTTTGTTTCAGCTTTCTGTTTGAACCTTAAGAGACAAAATGCTTATCCACCTTCACAAACCTCCAGTTAGTTTACCTATAAATTTCTTGCAAACCCCAGTTAACGGAAAAACACATTTCTAGCTAGTTTTACAAAGGGGTTTTATAGGCGTCTAGTTGTTGTTTGACTAGGTAAAACTGGACCGATTACGACCGATGGCTCTGGAAAACTAGTCACTTTTCGTAACTTGTTTTCCAATTCTTAGTTCTGTTAACTTTGGTGAATTCTCGGTATATAGGAGATCACATACGAATTTACCTATTGTGCATTTTCCATTAGAAGACAATTTTGAGCACAATTTCTTAGCCTCCAAGATAAAATTAGACGTTTAGGAAACTAGTAGAAACATGTACAATAGAGCTGCAAGACCCAAATCAAGACAACAAACCATCGTGAAAACTTATTGAAACTTATAAATAAATGTATGAAACTCTATCTTGTAGCTTGCTATGTGAAATTTGACTTTTGGGAAAATATTGTTTCTCTCTCCTCACTCTTCTCATCTCTTCCACTCTCGTCCCTTAGTTACGAAAGGAAATGAAATGAAATGAATGTCTGTTTCTAACAATCTCTTGTCACATGTGAATTATTTTGATTGTTAGGTTGTGGAGCCCGTTTTCATGTGAGAAAGTGTGGAAGACTGTATACTAAGAGTAATGTACACTTTCCACAGTTGTCTCGCGGGGGTTCGGGAAACGTGCTTGATATATCAGAAAACTTACTTTTCTCATATTGGTGGGATTTTTGACCCATAGGTTTATGGGATAGTTTTGGTCCATGGTTTTAATACCCACGGTTTTGTAAAACTACTTAAGCAGTTGTCAACTTATATGGTTTTATGCATATGGTAAGTATAACGTAACATTGCAGATGTGTTTTGAATTCGGGTGTGAATTCTATAGAGTTTGTTGAGCATAGCTCCAAAAAGATCTGGGTATTGTATTGAGAGAGTGTTGGCTTGTAATAAAATTTGAGCAAATGATTCTTGGTGGACGTAGCCCAAATTGGGTGAACCACGTTAAATATTGTCTCTTTGTGTTGTGTTATTTTATTTTGCACTTTTATTTGAGAGTTGTAATATTTTCTGCATATTAGTTTCTGCTATTGCGATTATGTGAGGGATTATTGCACATATTTTATCCTTTATTTCCTAATAATTAGTATCAGAGCCTAGTTTTGTTTGTTGAAGTTTTGAATCGCAGGGAATGTTATATCTTTAGTGGGAGCTATGGCAGATGATGGAAAATCAAAGGTTGATAAATTCAACCGATAGAATTTCAGTGTTTGGAAGATGAAAATGGAAGATTACCTTTATCACAAGGATCTTTATATTACACTATCTAAGAAGGTGAAAAAAAACCCTCGAGCATGACGGATGCAGAATGAGATTTGTTGGATAGGAACGAACTTGGGACAATCTGGTTGTGTCTTGCATCTTTGGTATTATTTAAGGTTTCAAAGGAAAAGACTACAAAAGAACTGATGGATGCATTAGGGAAGTTGTATAAAAAAACCCTCTACCTCAAATACGATATTTTTAATGAAAAAGTTGTTTGATATGAAGATGTCTAAGAATGGTTCAGTAGCATATCAATAAAATGATTTTAATACGGTTATAAATATGCTAGCTTTGGTTACAATAGAATTTGATGAAGAAGTTAGGGATTTATTAGTTCTATGCTCTTTACCTGAGAGTTGGAATAGCCTGGTAATGGCGGTAAGCATCTCGGTTCTAGCTAACTTAAAGTGGAAGTTTGAGGATGTTGTAGGGGTGATTTTAGGCGAGGAAATGTGAAGAAAAAGATCTGGGGAATCTTATACTTTAGGGAATTCTTTGATACTAGAAACTAGAGGGAGACAAAAGAATAGAGGAAGCCTTGGAAAATCAAAGGATCGAGAAAGGTCAAAATCCAAAAGCAAGATAATATGCTAGCACTATGGAAAGTATGGGCATGCAAAGAAGGATTGTTGGGGAGCTTTGCAACAAGAAGAAACAACATGAAGAAAACAAGGTGGAAAATGTGGCAACAGGTAATGTATGTCAGGATGCTTTGATTCTATATTTACACAATATTTCTGAATCTTGGGTTTTAGATTTGGGGGCTTCTTTTCAAACTAATCCACATAGGCATTATTTTGTTGATTATGTTCAACGAGATTTTGGACACGTTTTTCTAGGTGATGATGAGCTTTGCAGTATAGTTGAAAAAGGTTTTGTTTAGGTTAAGATGCAGAATGAGAATACTTGGATATTGAAGGATGTCAGACATGTGCCTACATTAAGATGCAATTTTATATCGGCAGGGTAGTTGGGAAGTGATGGTTGTACTGTGATATTTACATCGGAATCCTAGAAGGTTACCAAGGGTGCTCTTGTGGTGGAAAGAGGTAAGAAGGTTGGAACTTTGTATTTAACCACTTATAACACTAATGTTTGCAATATTGTGGCTTTAGAAGTAGATACAACATTGTGGAACTATAGGCTCGGTCATATGAGCCATAAGGGCATGGAGATCATAAAGAAGGGATTTTCTAGATATACAGAAATAGGTTTGGAGTTTTGTGAGGACTGCATATATGGGAAACAAAAGCGAGTAAGGTTTCTCAAGGTTGGACCTAAAAATAAATAGAGTAAGAGATGGTGCATTTTGATGTGTGGGGACTGGCTCAGGTATTATCTCTTGAGGGTTCAAGTTATTATGTTACTTTTATTGATGATGTGAAAAGGAAAGTTTGGGTTTATTGCATTAGAAACAAATCTGATGTATTTGAAACTTTTATTTATTGGAAAGCCTTAGTAGAGAATGAAACATTTCTTAAGCTAAAATGTCTCAAGTCAGATAATGGAGGGGAGTATTACAGCAATGAATTTGATGATTATTATTCTAAGAATGGAATCCATAGGAAAAAAATGGTTCCAGGAACTCCATAGTAGAATGTGGTGTCAAAAAGGATGAACAAAACAATAATAGAACGCGCTAGGAGCATGAGGTTACATGCAGGATTGTCTCTTTCTTTTTGGGTAGAAGTAGTGAGCACAACTGTGTACTTGATAAATAGAGGACCTTCAAGTACCTTGGATGGAGGCATACATGAGGAGGATTGATATGGTAAGAAAGTTGATTATTCATTTCTTAGAGTCTTTGGATGTGAGGTGTTTGTCCATATAGACAAGGATGATAGGACCAAGCTAGAGGCTAAATCAGAAAAATTTACTTTTATTGGTTATGGTGGTGATGACTTCGGATATAAATGTTGGAGTATTAAGGACAAGAAAATAATTTGATCTAGGGATGTGGTATTTAATAAGAAAGTCATGTATAAGTAGTAGTTACAGGAAAATAGGGAAGAATCCAAGAAAGAATATGCAGCGGTAGAGGATCTTCTTGATGGGAAAGTGACACATGAATCAGTTTAGGATCCTCCTTAACAGGAATCCCAAAATCCTATATTGAGAAGGTCTTCTAGGGTAAGAAGAGAACCTGAACATTTTTCTCCTTATATTTATTATTTATTACTTACTGATAGTGGAGAGCCAGAGAGCTTTGATGAAGCAATGTAGGTAGATGCTAGGAAGAAGTGAGAGCAAGCCATAGATGAGGAGCATCAGGCTCTCATGGAGAACTAGACATGGGATTTGGTGAAGTTACCCGAAGGAAAAAGAGCATTACATAACAAGTGGGTGTTAAAAGTCAATGAGGAAGAAGGAGGAAAGAAAATATACAAGGCCCGGTTGGTTGTTAAGGGGTTTTCACAGAAAAAAGGTATAGATTTTAGTGAGATTTTTTCTCCTTTAGTAAAAATGACTTCTATTAGAATTGTTCTTGGAATAGTTGCAGAAAAAGATGTGCACTTAGAGAAACTTGATGTAAAGACTGAATTTCTCCATGGTGATTTGGAGGAGGATCTATATATGCAGCAACCAGAAAGATATGAGGTCAAAGGTAAAGAGGAGATGGTGTGCTAACTGAAGAAGAGATTGTATGGCTTGAAACAAGCTCTGCGTCAATAGTATAACAAATTTAATAGCTTCATAATGAAGCAAGGTTATATTAGATGTCATTCTGACCATTACGTGTATACAAAGAAATTTGAGGATGGCAGTTATATTATCCCATTTTTGTATTTGGATGACATGTTGGTTGTAGGTAAAAACATGCTGGAAATAAAATTACTCAAGAAGCAGCTAAGTGAATCCTTTGCTATTAAGGATTTGGGGGGTAGATACATTAATCGTTAGTATGAGGATATCTTGGGATAGGAAGGAATGGAAGATGACTTTATCTCAGGAAGATTACATTAAGAAAGTCTTGGAGAGGTTTAATATGCAGGATGTTAAACCGATTGGGACTCCTTTGGCAGGCCATTTCAAGTTATCAAAGAAGCAGTGTCCCAAGACAAAGCAAGAGAGAAACCAGATGTCCAAGATACCTTACTCATCAGCAGTGGGCAGTTTGATGTATTGCATGGTGTGTACCAGGCCTAATATTGCCCATGTAGTGGGAGCGGTGAGTAGATTTATGAGTGATCTAGGTAGAAATCACTGGAAGGTAGTAAAGTGGATCCTTTGGTATTTAAGAGGGACCATGGGGATAGTTTTGTGCTATAGTGGATCAAACACCACTTTGTGTGGTTATGTAGATTAAGATATGGATGGAGATGTAGACATCAAAAGGAGCATGACAGGTTATGTTTGCACCATAGGTGGGACAACACTGAGCTGGATTTCATGACTATAGAAGCCGGTGGCTTTGTCAACCACAGAGGCTGAGTATGTTGTTTTTCATAGAGGAAAGCAAAGAAATGATTTGGTTACAACAATTTCTTGAGGAGTTAGGGCATAACCACGAGGAAGGAAAGCTGCATAGTGATATTCAGAGTGTTATACACCTAGCTAAGAACTCTTCTTTCCACTCTAGGAAAAAGCATATACAGTTAAGGTACCATTTCATCAGGACATCTTTGGAGGAAGAGAAGTTAAAGCTCAAGAAGATTCATACCAGTCAGAATCCTATAGACATGATAACCAAGGTGGTCACAAGGGAAAAATTGAAGCTTTGTTCAACTTTGGTTGGTCTTCATGGAAACTAGTGAAGGGTTCAGAAGCTTGCTCAGAGGAAAAATAGTCTCCAAGGGAGAGATTCTTAGGTTTTGGAGCCTTTTTTCATTTGATAAAGTGTTGAAGACAATACACTTTCCACAGTTGTCTCGCCGAGGTTCGAGAAACGTTCCTGATATATCGGGAATAATACTTTTCTCATATGGGTGGGATTTTTGACCCATATGTTTATGGAATGGTTTTGAACCATGGTTTTAATACCCATGGTTTTGTAAAACTACTTAAGCAGTTGTCTACTTATATGGTTTTATGCATATGGTAGGTATATTGTAACATTGCAGATGTGTTTTGAATTCAGGTGTGAATTCTGTAGAGTTTGTTGAGCATAACTCCAAATAGATTTGGGTATTTTATTGAAAGAGCGGTGGCTTGTAATAAAATATCAGTAAGTGATTCTTGGTGGACGTAGTCCAAATTGGGTGAACCACATTAAGTACTATCTCTTTGTTTTGTGTTATTTTATTCCGCACTTTTATTTGAGATATGTAATATTTTCTGCATATTAGTTTCTACTGTTGCGATTTTGTGAGGGATTATTCCACATATTTTATCCCTTATTTCCTAACGCTGATTATGTAAATGGAAAACTAACAACATTAATTGTGCTATAATTGGGTGGATGCCATGCCAACAATGTTTGATGACTCATTCTCACATGGTTTTGCAGGATGTATGTTAGATGGAAAAATGACGTGCTTGTAATTCATTTTGTGTTTTATTGTAATTTATATATATTAATGGGAAAAAAATGTGGATTGCTACATTTATAGTAAAGTTTCATTTCCCTATTTTCTATCAAATATAAGATCGTCATTTTCGTACATGATATTCTAATAAACTTGTAATTGTTCCTTGTTATTGATTTTATAAAGTTAGCCAAATATTTCTTAATGCTCTTCTTGACTTCATTTATAGCTATGCTGTGAAACGTACATAATTTCTGGTAGAAAGATGTATCTATTTATAATTTCTATAGCTATAGCTATGCTGTGAACACTAAAAAATTGAGAACAACAAGATATTTCTTCCATATTGATTGATCCCTAGTTTGACCATGACCATCCTAAGTATGTGTGTTAGTGTTTACTAACTAATAGTTCTCTCAAGTTTCGTGAGCTTTGATAGGACCTCATGACGATGAGTTGTGCTCTTGTGTTTTACTTTGACAATATCCTATCTAGTATAAACCTATAGACTTGGTCCTAATGAGGTCTTGAACCTAAGGTAAATTAATACTCATGATTAATTCCATGAACTTAGCATTAATCATGTTATGTACTGAAAATGAGGTTTTAAACCACGAATATAACCCACTTCCCAAGATACCTACACATGAAACCTTTAAGTTGAATCCCTTTTCATTTCAAATAAGGGGGTGTTATCTTTGTAGGAGTGTTTCTAGTTTTACATAAGTTGTTGCGTAAACATAATTTTTTTCTCTGGTCTTACCTATTGGTGTGGTGTAGGAACCTTTTAGGTGTTAATGGAAATTAGTCAAGTGTGAACCTCTTATGAGATTTAGGATGAATTACACATTAATATATATTGACCAATGAGAAGGGTAGTGGCTAGAGGGTCATAAGGTGTATAAAATTATAATTGAATGTCACTTGTAACACATATCTAATTCTTAAATTTCCTAGGAATAATCTAAGCTTGGTTACGTGTGAAATCATAGTCCTTTGCATCTTGGTGACTAAGTAAAGGAAAAATAGTATATGAGCCTTGGTTTTTTTAAAAAATAAGTCATTATGAAGTCAATGTAATGATGTAAGGGTTACAAGAACATGATAGGATATTTTGGAACTGTTATTAAATGGCGCATATAATTGAATGATGTCAACATTATAAGATGACTACGATGATTTTTTATAACAAATAAAACTAAAATAATGCCTCATTAGTGATATTTTCAACCTAGTAAATGGGGAAAATTGTGATATGTAAGGGATGAAAATAACCACCACACTCATCAATGAGGTTTAAACAATAATAACTGATTAAATTTAATAAAAATGAAATTTGAGGATTGACCCTTTTGACTCGAGGTAAAGCCTGTATTACGTATCATGATCAATGCAAACTATGTATCTAAGGGAAGTGCTTAGAATATATGGCTCGTATAAATAACATAAAGTAAAATAGTGCAACCCTAGTGATTAAATGCTAATATGAAGGAACACATAATCTATTTACTCTTGAACTAATAAAATTACTTCGTGTCATGTAAACCTCCCTTGTTACAACTAAGATAAATTGTAAAACCAAGAAGCATACCTTTACAAATAAATCCTAGGGATAATACCTATTAGCCTTGTGTGTATATAAAATCCCTATTAACAAGAGAATTAAACAAGTAATTGCAACAATGCATATGATCTAGATTAAATGAAAAATATCTTAAGTTAAATGTTAAAACATATAAAGAAAAGTTAGAAAATGGAAAAAGAATGTATGTTCATGTATCAAGTACTATCCAATCCACCAATATAGATTATTGAAATATGGTTGTAACAAATAAATATTCATGAAAGTGTCCTATCATGGGAAGTTCCTATATATAAGTTTGTAATGTGGTTGGATTGTTTTTGTGCTTCATCATTTTGGTAAATGTAGTTATTATTTACATCATGTGTATCGTGTGGTTTTGTTGTCTTCTTATTGGGGTGATTTTCCTCATTTTTTATCAAAGGAATAAGGTGTAGTTATTGAAGGGAGGAATAAGGGAGAAATGCGTATTGTTTTGTACGAAACAAGGGGATTTGTGGCTAGTCTTAGTGGAGGTACAAGAGCGTGATATGTTGTAGGGAAAAGGGTGCCTATTGAAGTTGATGTGGTGTGTGTGCGTTGGAGATATAAATGGATACCCAAGATCCCTTCTTGGAGGGATAAGGGTTAGTTGCAATGATGACCTATCACTTATGTGAGCTTCTTAGGAAGGTTTGGTTATGTGTGTTGTCTTCTGTTGTGAAGCCAATCACAACTCACCTTGTGATACGTGTGAGTCCATGTTGGTATAAATGTTTTGTGTGATGTTGAACTACCCAAATCATTCCCATGTGGTGTCATGTATACATTGATCTAAGTAAAAAAAATTATAGTGGTGTTTTTTTTTACTATTGTATTTGTGTGTCAAATTTGTGGGTGCACTAAAACTGAGTCCTTTGAAGAGATTGATTGTTTTTGTTAAATATTTTAGCTCAGAAAAATCCGTTAGTTTGGATGGATTCCCAATCATTTTACTCCACTTTTTCTTGTATTTTATCAACTTGATGATGTTTATAATTCTATACAGGAGACTTTTGAAAATAAAACGAGGCTAAAAGACACTAAATGTACTTTTATAGATCTTATTCTAAAAAGGGATAATGTTATTGAATTTAAAAAACTTCAAACCAATTAGTCTTTGTAACGCGTTGCATAAAATTTTTATGAAGATTTTGGCTTTAAGACTAATATTGGTTCTTTCTTTTCTCATTTCAGATCAATAGGGGGGCTTTGTGATGGGGTTGTAGATACAATACAATATTCTTACTATTCAGGAGACTATTCAATGTATCAAAAAATTAAGAAGGAAGTCAATGGTGATAAATTTGGCTATGATGAAGGCTTATTATAGAGTCTGCAGGGATTTTGTAGATAAGGTTCTTGAAAGGTTTAGGTTTAATGATTCTTTCAAACATTTGGTTAACACTTGTATTTAAATGGCTAGATCATTTATTCTACTCAATGGTAGTCCCTATGGTTTTTTCCACAGTTCTAGAGGGATAAGGAAAGGGGATCCCTTATCCCCTTTCCTTTTCATTCTTATCATGGAGGCCTTGAGTAGAAGATTAAACAAATCCTATAGGGAAATAAGTATTATGGGAATATCATCTGTTGTTAATTTTGATGATGTGTCTCATCAAAAATTTATGGATGAAACTATTCTTGTTGGTGAGGCCATGGTTCCTTAATCCTATTATTTCAAATATATGTTAGATGATTATATGGAGGTGTCTGATCAACAAGTTAACTATAATAAGAACTCATTTTTTTTCTTAATACTCCCAAGAAGAGATTAAAAAAGATATCAAAGATCTTGGAGTTTGAGACCAAATTATTACCATCCTTATACTTAGGTATGCCTCTTGGTACTAAGAAACCTCTAGTTGTTGAATGGAACTTCATGATTTATTGGTTCTAGAAAAATTTGATGGGATATAAAGGATCCCTTCTCTCACATGCTAGTAAAATCACTCTCTTGAAAAGTTATCTTAAAATCCTTTTGGGTTACATTATCTCTCTCTTTCATCTCCGGATCAAGAATGCATATAAGTTGGAAAGGATATAAAAAAATGCTTCTTTGGAGTGATACGTATTGTAAAAATAAAATTCCCTTATATGGATTGAGAAAATGTTTGTAATCCTAAAACATTTGGTGGCTTGGGACTAAGAGATTGGGAGAAACAAAAAAATATTTACTAGCCAAAATGGGATGGAGGCTAACTAATGAAAGGAGTTTAGTCTAAAATCATAAGACATAAATATTGGGAGGACTCATGAAATGAAAAGTGGATTCCTCCCCCCCACCGTTTATTTCTCTCATTTTTCAGAAATCATTGAACTAGGATAAAGACATCATAATGAAAGGATGCAAAAGGAAGGTGCGGGATGGTAGAATAATCCCCTTTTGGGAATAAAAATGGATAGGTTACGTTCCTTTTGGTATTAGGTTTCGTTTTCTTTAGCCAACTATTGTAAATAAATAGAGATCATTTTTTTATGATTAATTTGAAGTTAAAAGATGTTTTAAGTCATCAAACATGGTAAAGAAGAAAAAATAATTTGGGATTCAAAGGAAGACAACGAGGTTTTTATTGTTATATCTTAGCAAGGTTTATTTTTTGAGTAGGAAGATAACAATAATATGGGATAAATTATGGAACAAGAATTAGATTCCTAAAGTTAATGTTTTTTGTTAGATGCTTCTTTAGAAAAATATTCTCATGGTTGAGGTAAACATATGCTTCCAATATTTTTGGATTGTCCTTTCTCCTTTGTTGTTAAAATTTTCCTTTCTATCACTTTTTGATGTGGGTTGGTTTTTTTTTCTAAGGAGATCAAACAATATTGGGTCCAATGGCAATGTAACCAGTTAAGGAAATTATGGTTTTTCATTATAGATCACTTTTTTTGGGAGATATGGAAGGAAAGGAGCTAGAGAATTTTTAAAGGAAAGAAGGTAAAAGATGTCATGATCTTAAATAAATGTATTGAAGATGTGAAGAATTTTTTTTCCTTCCTTAGGGTTAAAGATATGGAGTTTCTTCAGTCTGAGTCTTGATTTTCTCAAATTGGGGATTTAAGGATGATGGTATACTTAATCCTAAGAGGAATCCAATAAATTAGGTGATTTGGAGGCCCCCAAGAAGGGTTTGTTAACACTATTTTTTTATGGGGCTAGTAATAGTAACCCAGGAAGAGCGGGAGGAGGGGGAATTTTCTGGTATCATAAAGGTAACTTTGTGTTGAATTACTTCTGTAGTTTTTGAATTCAAATAAACCATGTTTTAGATGTAGCTTCTATATATCAGGTAGTGAAGATAATAGTCAAGAGAAATTTCAAACAATGGATTGTGGAAGGGGATTCTTTGAAATAATTTCTTCCATCCAAAAGAAAAGTTTGGTGTATTATTCTATCAAATATTTTATTGAAGGGACTAATTATATGGAATCCTCCTTTGATTCTCCCTTTGTAGAGTGTGTACAGAGAGGGGATTAGGGTTGCAAATATATTTGATGACAAAGGTGTGCATGTGTTAGAATTATCCTTAGTGGAGAAATTTATTCTTTTAGAAGAAGGAATTAAATATCTTTTTATTAAGGAATCAAAGGAAGAATGTCATTAGGAAGTTTATTATTTATTATTTCTATTTTTTATTTCTCTAATGGACCTATCAACTCTTCATCTAACATTATGATTATGGGTTTGTTTCTTGGTAAGTGTTTCCTATGGGTTTATAAGAATAAAGGAATATTAATTAATGATAACAAAAGGCAGTGTAATCTTCTCTTTCTTCATTATTATATCATAGTAGCTTGAGTTATCGAATTGAGTTGGATTATGTGAAATTCGATGAGAGGTATATCTCACATGTGATGAATTTACTCCTCCTTGTCACTTTAGGTGTGCATTTTCCTTTGAATCATCACAGGAGGGTTTTGAAAGGTTTGGAGTTTTTGTGTAAGAATGAATAGGTGTGAGGCCGAATACCCTATTTTTCTATCACTAAGAGTGTTTACAATATTATGGGGGGTACTTGGTTTGAACTGATCCATGTTCGGTTAATTGAATTATTAGAAAAGCATAGAAACTCTTAGAAAAATTTGGTCTATCCTCCTTTTTCAGGATCTTTAAAGGGAATGATGAAGATTTGAGTTTGGAGTTTTTTCGAGAGTGGAAAGGTGGGTCAGGTCAGTGTTAGGGTCTATTCAATATCTACGTTTGTGGATTTTATTGCAAAAGTGACTGGTATGGATAATGAGGGAAGGGAAATATTTAAACTAAAGAAGAAAAACAATGAAGAGATTGTAAAGTTTTATTATGTGAAAGGAGAGGCTTGGCTGCCGCTTTTTTTGGGTTTGAGAGGGATTATCTTCGTGTTCCTTTTAATGAGGTTTTTCCTCTATTTTATGGAGGTCATAACCATTGATGGAAGGTACAAGGTGGTTTACACCTATCATTTATCCCAAGCTAAATCACATTCGTCGTGGTAATAAATTTAATATCCCTTATTTTCCTCGACCATATCTCTCTTTACAAGTCAATTGAGCAAGTGCAGAAAGGAAATTTGAAAGTTCCCCCACCATCAAGACCTGATCATGGCTTTATTCAAAGCTTCCTCCATAGATTTTACAAAATCAGAGAAGTTAAGAGGTCTTTTGAATAATGATGCCCCTTCTCTCGCTGATGAGGTATCTTATGAGAATAACTATAGTGAGAAGATGTTTTCTTCCTCTTAACATTTTGAATAAAATGAGGTGTCTACATCACTGACACAAAATAAAAATGAAGCTATGGATAATATTCAATCCCTTGAAGTGGAAAATAAGGAAATTCTCATGGAAAAAAATAATGTGGGTGGTTCTGGGAGCTCTTTCAAGGAGTTCAATCAATTTAGGATTGACATTGATCTAAAATATAACATGCTCAATGTCATGCTTAGAGACTAGAACATCATGAAGGAGAAAATTGATAATTTTTCCCTGGTCATTGACAAGCGGAAAATAGAAAGTTGTAACAAAATATGTGATGAGTTGGAGATGGAGATGCAAATGTTGAAGGATATTTTCCTTTAGATAAAGAAGTGGAGTCTCTTGAATATTAAAAACACTATAGAGCACTTGAAAATTAGGGCCAAATTGGTTAAGGCTAAGAGGGATGGTATATTAATGGACAAGAAAAATAAAAGGAAGAAAGAGGAGAAATATTTAAACTATGACAAGATGAACATTTCCATTGGAGATCTTTCCAATGAATCGTCTGAAGTATTGTGGACTATGGAAGGAAAATAGGTTTGTCTCTGTTTCTTATGGTTTTGAGCTTTCCTTAATTGTTATATGATGTTAGTTTTGGTTAGTTTTAGTTTTTTTGTTAGTTTTGTTGTTGGTGGCTATGTATTCTTCCTTTCCTCTATTTTATATTTTATGAATTTTATTTTTTACAAGGTAAGGTCCAATCAACCCTTTTTACCTATAATAAAAATAAATAAATACAATTGTTGTTAAATTCTTTGTGTAATGATGTTGAAACAACTAGGATAGAAAGAGATAAATGGATGTGTTGTTACAAAAAATTGAAATGTGCAAGTTTTCCCTTTACTTTGCTGAATCTAAAATTGTTTCATTTATTTCTCTTCTTGATAAAAAATCAGAAAAAATGCATAATTTTATGTTATGTTCTGTATCACTAAAAATGGAGTTGCATTATAGTTGTTTGCAACAAGAAATCTTAGAAGTCGGTTCACATATATCTTTGTTTGTGTCCTCTAATCTTGCAAAAGGAGGATTTTTTTAATCTCTAAAAATGATGTAGTTTTAATTCTTCTATTATTATCTAGTCTTTTTGATTCATTCTTAAATCCTCAGATAGTTTTATCATGACCAAAGTGTTTAGAGTAACTTGCACACGCACGCACGCACGCGCGCGCGCGCACACACACACACACACACACACACACACACACACACACACACACACACACACACACACACACACACACACACACACACACACACAAATATTCATGAAATGTTTCAAATCATAAAATTATAAAAAATTAAATCATATGAACTTATATTCTAAACCTAAGTAATTTTTATTTAATTTTGATAAAATGAAACAAGAAAAATATAATTTTATTAATTCCATGGTGTGTGTGTGTGTGTGTGTGTGTGTGTGTGTGTGTGTGTGGTGTGTGTGTGTGTGTGTGTGTGTGTGTGTGTGTGTGTGTGTGTGTGTGTGTGCGTGTGTGTGTGTGTAACCATACATTTATATGAATGCATATTCAGTTATGGAAACTAAACTAATACAATAAACAAACAAGAAAACCAACAACAAATTTTGAATTTAAATATTGATCGATTAATTCTCTTTTAAAATATTGATCTATTGATCCTCTTATATATATCTATAGTTTATTTTAAAAAATTTAAAACATAGTTGGGAGGGGTTGAACAATCGGTCGTCCCAACGTCTCCCCTCTTATTCATTATACTCATGGCCACATTTGTGTTTTGGCCTCCCTACCTATAATAACTATGGTCCTCATCTGAACCAGGTTCATTGTTGTATATGTATATGTATATGATTACCCAAACAAAATATTATAATATAACTCTTCTTAGAATAGAGTTAAAATCTGCATAATATTTTCATAAGAAAAAAATGAAACCTGTGACAACCTAGATGAGGAATTTCTCCTCTCACAAACTGAGTATTTTAACTAAAGCATTATTACACAAAGAATAATGGAATTTCATACATAGATCTTGAATATAAAACCATAATGGTTTTCCATTGAAATGGAAAAAATGAATTGAAGGATCATCCTTGTATCTTGCTTGATCTCATTGAAGGACCTCTTCCTCTTTCTCATACCTGCAAACAAAAAAATGCTACCAAATCAAAATGAAACAAAAATAAAATTGAGTTTTTCGTAACCCATAAGGAAATTAGGGCATCCTTAGATGCATTAAGATCCTATGGTGGAGGGACCTTTGATCTAAGGATCTCCTTTGGACAAAATTTGGGGCTTTAAGTGATTTATAATTTTGCCCATGTTATTTAATCAATATATAAGTTTATGTTATCCTAGCTTAGGTAATTAAATTTTAATATGGTATGTGTCCATTTCGGGGACCAAATTGGAACCATTCCCAACTCTAGTAACCATTGGGGCACCTTTTTTCGCTTAATAGCTTTCAGAAAATAAAATACATGATTTAAATTAATTTAATTAAATTTTCTACCATGATTGTGATGGCCGTAATTTTAAAATAACTAAATAATTTCCTAAAGTAGGTTTGTGCCATTTTCGTTGTAATGTTTTTTTATCTGCGATTTAGTCATATTTTGTTTTATCGCATCATTATTATTAAATTTTAAAACAATCACCATTTTATTAATATTAATTTTGGTTTCCTTTGGTAAATTTGGACTTATTTTTGACCCGTTCCGTATGGGGCATGACAGTTAACAAGTTCTACTATGAAATGATATCTAGTATTAGTGTGCTTATTCTTTTCAGGAAAAACATATTGTTATTAATAGTTTAGTTCTTGAATTATTGTCATAATATATTTGTATTGAATATTCTTGTTCTTGCTTCAAATATGAAATCTTTCTTCTCATCTACATGGCTTGACATGTCACCAATGTAGCTTATACATGATCTTTTTTGCATTGAAAGAGTAATAATGGGATAATTTTGGGAAGCCCATGACATTACACCTAAACCAAGGTGAAAAACACATCCAGATGTGATATTTCTATCATCAATGTTTCCTATAAAATCCTTATATGTGTAACCAAATAATATGAAACCTTTTGATGTTGAATATATAATTTCATAATCTTTTATTCCACTAACATATCGCAAAATTCATTTCCCTGTTGAGGTTTCTCCATAAACCTTGCAATCAAACTCATGGTATATACAATGTCATGGGAGTTCTGAAAAACTTGACACACAATCAAGACCATTGAGTTTCAGGTTTCAGGGAACATGAGACATGTAACATGCAAGGAACATGCATTCATGCCATGGAAACCTAAAAACCTGAAAAATCTCCTTCAAAGGGGAATTTTGAAGAGATTTGTTCAAAATTTTCCTATGGTTATCTCCTTTTTAGTTAAAATAACTAAAATGAGATAACAGGTTTACATAGTCATTGATTAGACAGAGGGAAGGTTTACATTACCTGATTCAAGGATTTTTGAGCGTGGACTTAGTTGTCACTGCAAAGTTTTTCAATATTTCATGCTATACATTTAGGATGACAAGGGACCTATACCTATGGATAGGTAGGCTATTTTCAAGTAAATTTTTCCCATATTACCTCCCTTTTAGCCACCTCCAATGATGGTTCTTGGTTTTGGGGTTTATTGTGCGATATGGAGATTCCCATGATTTCCTTGATTGCTTTTATTTTCTTATTTTTCAATAAGGGGTGGATTTTCAAGAATTTTTCATTAGTGGAATCTTGTGTGGAGGGTAACAATTTGTACCATCCTATTTTCTTTTGTTTTTGGATCTCTCTCTCTATATGATCCCTCATGTTGAAGGGATTGGGGTTCTTTTTGCTCTTCTTTTATGGAGGTTGCTTTGGGAGTTTTGAAGAAAGAAGAAGAAATATTTGGAGAAGCTTAGGTTAGGAATTTTTCTATTTCTTGTGAGGTATAATCCATTTGCAATTGCTTATTTTTTTATCACGGAATTATATTACTTTCATGGTGATTTTTGTTTTGTTTGAATGCATTGTAATTGTTTTTGGTTTTATTTTTTCTCTATCCACCCTTAAAGGGAGTGGATTTGAGAGTGTGTTGGGAAGAGAGAGGAGTCCATTTCATTCTCACCCTCATTTCTTCATGGATAATATTTATGGGTTTATGCTTCCCCCTACATTTGGTTTTTTGTAGGATTTTATCTCAATTTGACTTGCAAATCACCTCCTATCTTCACTTCAGGAAATTTATAAATTTGAAAACCCTTAGTGGAGAGGGAAATGGAGAGATAAGGGGAGAAAATTTGAGATATAGGTATATTTGGAGGATTCTTTTGGGAATTCCTAATTACTATGTTTTGTAAAAACTGGGATATAGTCATCCCCTATTCCTATAAAAAGAATAATGAAGCTTCTCAAAGTTTTTTGATAGCTTATTGTGTTTTGGCTATGTTAAGAAATTGTAAGCCTTATACTTGTGATTGTTTTTATTATCCTACATAATGGTTAGAGTTATGTCTTTTCTCTCTCCCATGGGCTTGGGGGAGGATAACGTGTTCTCATTTTTCACTTTGAGGAATGCAATGATTCCAATTGGTTGGGTGGTCTACGAAGTTGTTATTGTGACTTTGGGGAATTTTGTGAGGGGTTTGGAGTATGGATTGAAGTTGGGAATGTGAAGAAAGTTGTATGTTTTGATTAATGTTTTAGACTTAGATAATTTATCAAAAAATACCATGTTGTCTCCACTTTGTGGAGGGATTGTGTACTTTTATTTTAAGAATAATTTCTCTTTACGGTGGTTAAGGATTGAATGAAAGAAAATATACTTGTAAATATGTATGAATTTTGATGTGGAAAGAGTGTTTAAATTTTTTGTTGAAGGATAAAATGTTGTGCACAATCCTGCACAATCTTTTTTTTTCTCCCACCTACCCTAACAAATTCCCATCTCTTTCCATTCTTAGAAATTTAGAGGATTGTTCAACATCCCTTTTGTTTGTGTTATTACCCTCTAATGTAGGATTTTCTTGCTTTTATGTGGTTTTTGTCTCCATGTCTGCTTGGAATCATTAGTATAGACTTAGATATGTGTTTTTTATTTAATTAGGAGTAGTTGTAGTAGTAGGATTAGGAATATGAAGTCAACCTTTTTTTGAGGTCCATCTCAAGTTTGTAAGTCCAACAACTTGAGAGATGACACCCATGTTACCCTATCACACTAAATGCCTCAATCACAAACACTAGAAATTTAGGGGGTGCTATGATTTTGTGATAATGGTTATAACACAGTCGGTGGGACATTGAAGTCATATCTTTCATAACTTTTGAGGCACTTGAAATATAAATAAAAAGTTAAAGATTGTAAAACACAAAAAGGGACCTAATCCTGAAATTTTTTATTTTCAAGATTGCATTGTATACCACTACTTATGAAAAGGTATATTTAGGATTTCACATATTTAAAATAAGTCCCGGGTTTTGGAAAAGGTAGATCAAAGGTTATAGATTGCAAGGGTGGTCTTACTTTTTGAAAATTACATTTCTAATTTCAGAGGTCCCTTTGCATTTCAGATTTCAGAAGTTACATTGCATATTGCAGTTCAAAATTTCAGATTTTGAAGGTTGTACTATCATTTGCATTTCATATTTCGAAGGCTATTTTAAATGAGCCAAGTTTTGAATCTTAGATTTCAGGGATGACAGCTGCAAAACAAGGTCTAACCTCTGAAAATTAGCATCCAAGCCCTTTAAAGGTATTTTTTCCACTTTATCAAGATTGGAATTTTTTCTTGGTAAATCCCTAGCCTCTGGAGGCTCATTCTCAACACATCTCATGACTCCTAGGATCATAACTTAGTGGTTTAGTAGCCCAAACTTCCTAAATTCATGAGAAAGATCCAATCTAGGTCAAGAACAAGAGAAGAAGCTATTTTCAAGTATTTGTAGCTATCCTCAAGAAGAGGAAAGAGAAGATGAAGATTTCAAAGATATCCATCTCCACCAAATAGATCCTTGTAAACATATTCATGTATACATTTCCTTCAATCAACTAGGGTTCTTAGACTGATTAGAATGGCTCAAGAACCACCAAATCCTTTTTTCAACTTCATGGGCAGCAGTCCCATTTCCATCAACTCTAAAAATCCTATTTCGATGGAAATGTTGAAGAAAGTTCCCTACTTCAGTGGGGTGAATCATACGGCATCCATTGATCGTAGTCAACACATTGAAAAATTCAATGCAATACATGAGATCAATGAGATGGATTTTGTAGTTAAATTTATAGCTTCTTATTTCAAGGGCAAGGCCTTGTAGTGGTTTAAAATATTAACAATAGGATCAATTCAGAGCTGGGATGAAGTGTGCACAACTCTCTATAATCAATTTGGAGAAAGAGAAGAAAAATTGTCTCTTTTGGAGAAACTAACTATAATAGAGAGGGCTCTAGATAAATAGATGGCTGATTTTAATTTCCAATTCTAAAGGACGAGGGATAGATCCCCATGGCCGTGAGACTAGCTACCAAAGGTGCGTTCATCTAGTTCATTAAAACTCTAAACTATGACATAGTTATGATGATAGATTCTATAAGAGGGATGACACTTCAAGGAGCCTATAAAATAGCCTTTAGAGATGAGAATTGCTTAATTCGAGCAAGAAAACTTGCAATTACACCACCTATGCCTCTTGATCTTGAAATGGGGAATCATAATCCTAGTAAAAAACCTAAATTGAATCCCATTATAGCCCCCTAGGAATTAAAGTTCAGCCAAGGTGTCAACTTCTTCTAACACTTCCAAGAGGTCATGAAAAAATTGCAAGAAGTACTGAAGGGATAACAAATTTTAGGTAATGAGTTGGTGAATATTAAGAGGAAACATGCCTAAAATTTTAGATCACATCAACCTCAATACCTACCAAATAAGCCTATATTTATGTCTAATAGACCTCCAGATCAAGATGCAAATCAAAGATAGAATCACCGATAACCTCCCACTGCTAGGCCATTTTTGTGATGTGCCAAAATACCCGATATGATATTGGTTAAAAAACTATATGTGTGTGTGTGAGTGTTTATTATGAGTACTTTGGAATATTGTTGTGTAACGCCAAAGTAAAAAAATGAAAATGTTTAATTAGAGAGGAACTTTTTCGGGACACTATTATTTACATTAAACTAATTGTAAATTTTTAGTTTGGAAGTTACCGTTGTAACCTTTGGTAATGAAACCAAATTGGGAAAAGTATTATTTAAATGGTTTCTAAGACTTGTTGAGGATCCCAAGTGAAAAATAAAAAAATATTTTTGGAAATTTCAAAGAAGTTGTGGAAATTTTCCAGGGAAGCTAGGTTTATAAGTAGGGTTGTGGGCAAGAGAGAGGGGTTCCAAAGGAGTCCTAATCGGGGGTATAGAGTACAACCCCAGATGGTTCCTAGCCAGGGAATTGGTTTGTGATTTTAAGCATATTTTATTCCCCTCATTAATGTGGCCATGGTTCTGGTACTTACATCCAAGTGGACTAGAAAAATAGACACATATATCTTTGTTTGTGTCCTCTAATATTGCAAAAGGAGGATTTGTTTTATCTCTAAAAATGATGTAGTTTTAATTCTTCTCTTATTATGTAGTCTTTTTGATTCATTCTTAAATCCTCAGATAATTTTATCATGACCAAAGTTTTTAAAGTACCTTACACACAGACACACACACACACACACACACACACACACACACACACACACACACACACACACACACACACACACACACACACACACACACACACACACACACACACACACACACGTATTAAAATATTCATGAAATGTTTCAAATCTTAAAATTACAAAAATTTAAATCGCATGAACTTATATTCTAAACCTAAGTAATTTTTTTTTTTTTTTGACAAAATGAAAAAAGAAAAATATAATTTTATTAATTCCAAGGAATGTGTGTGTGTGTGTGTAACCATACATTTATATGAATGCATATTTGGTTATGGAAAATAAACTAATATAATAAACAAACAAGAAAACCAACAACAAATTTTGAATTAAAATATTGATCGATTAATTCTCTTTTAAACTATTGATCTATTGATCCTCTTATATATATGTATAGTTTATTTTAAAAAAATTAAAACATAGTTGGGAGGGGTTAAACAACCGGTCATCCCAACATCGCCCCTCTTATTCATTATACTCATGGCCACATTTGTGTTTTGGCCTCCCTACCTATAATAACTATGGTCCTTGTCTGAACCAGGTGCATTGTTGTATATGTATATGTATATGATTACCCAAACAAAATATTATAATATAACTCTTCTTAGAATAGAGTTAAAATCTGCATAATATTTTCATAAGAAAAAAATGAAACCCGTGACAAACCAGATGAGTAATTTCTCCTCTCACAAACCGAGTATTTTAACTAAAGGATTATTACACAAAGAGTAATGGAATTTCATACATAGATCTTGAATATAAAACCATAATGGTTTTCCATTGAAATGGAAAAAAAGAATTGAAGGATCATCCTTGTATCTTGTTTGATCTCCTTGAAGGACCTCTTCCTCTTTCTCATACCTGCAAACAAAAAAATGCTACCAAATCAAATTGAAAAATAAATAAAAGTGAGTTTTTTGGTAGCCCATAAGGAAATTAGGGCATCCTTAGATGCCTTAAGATCCTATGGTGGAGGGACCTTTGATCTAAGGGATCTCCTTTAGACAAAATTTGGGGCTTTAAGTGATTTATAATTTTGCCCATGTTATTTAATCAATATATAAGTTTATGTTATCCTAGCTTAGGTAATTAAATTTTAATATGGTATGTGTCTATTTCGGGGACCAAATTGGAACCATTCCTAACTCTAGTAACCATTAGGGCACATTTTTTCCCTTAATAGCTTTCAGAAAATAAAATACATGATTTAAATTAATTTAATTAAATTTTCTACCATGATTGTGATCGCCGTAATTTTAAAATAACTAAATAATTTGCTTAAGTGGGTTTGTGCCATTTTCGTTGTAATGTTTTTTATCCGCGATTTAGTCATATTTTGTTTTATCGCATCATTGTTATTAAATTTTTAAAAAATCACCATTTTATTAATATTAATTCTGGTTTCCTTTGGTAAATTTGGACTTATTTTTGACCCGTTTCGTATGGGGCATGACATTTAACAAGTTGTACTGTGAAATGATATCTATTATTAGTGTGCTTATTCTTTTCAGGAAAAACATATTGTTATTAATAGTTTAGTTGTTGAATTATTGTCATAGTATATGTGTATTGCCTATTCTTGTTCTTGCTTCAAATCTGAAATCTTTCTTCTCATCCACATGGCTTGACATGTCGCCATTGTAGCTTCCACATGATCTTTTTTGCATTGAAAGAGTAATAATGGGATAATTTTTGGAAGCCCGTGACATTGCACCTAAACCAAGGTGAAAAACACATCCAAATGTGATATTTCTATCATCAACGTTTCCTATAAAATCCTTATATGTGTAGCCAAATAATATGAAACCTTTTTATGTTGAATAGTTAATTTCATAATCTTTTGTTCCACTAACATATCGCAAAATTTATTTCCCTGTTGAGGTTTCTCCATAAACCTTGAAATGAAACTCATGGTATATACAATGTCAGTCCTAGTAGTTGTTAAATACATTAATATTATCACTAGTCTCTTGTACAATGTTGAATCTACATTTGATCCCTTATCTTATTTTGTCAACTTTGATCATGTTTCCAAAAGTGTAGATGTAGGTTTATTATTCAACATGTTGAAATTTTTCAAAACAACACTTGCATATTTTGTTT